>OX359266.1:26961053-27012940 GCA_947179155.2 Hedera helix
TTTCGCTTTTAATCCTTAATTTTTATCTTTATTGATATTTTGTACGCTCTCGAACTCTATAAATTTTTGATAAGATTAATGGCCTAAGCCATCACTCCACTCTTTTACAATTAGCCACAAGAGAAATATTTATAGGAATTTTTTTTACTAATCCTAATAGAAATTAAAATTCTAAATTACATAGCATCCTATTTCTAATAAAATACTTAATTAATTAATTCGTAGGACCAAAAGAATAAAATAACGAAGCAAGCTGCTGAAATCTTCAATTCGAACCGCACACGGACCCACGTGGAATACATTAGTCTGGTGAAGACAGGAAATTGACCAAAAGCTTGTATAGTGGCAGGGACCCATTGTAAATAAACAAGAAAGAAAACCAGCCAAGCTCCGCTGCCCCACGCGCTTGAACCATCACCGCGCGAGGCGCCTTCTTTTCTGAACTTAATACGGTCCCACGCAACGCGCGGTGAACTGATTCCATGCATTCCCTGGACGGCGTCGTCTTGATGCTCGTGCGGCTGAACTCCCTTACTACGAAAATTACATAATTGCCATCCATTTGTCTTTCCTACAAAATAAGATTTAAACAATTAAAATAAAATACAAATCAATAAAAAAAAAATAAAAAAAAATATAAAAACCAAAATCCCACTAAATTAAATAAAAACAAATAAAATCCAAATAAAATACTTGAAAATGTACAAATAATTAAGTAAAAAGATAACTAATAAATAGATATAAAATTTACTTATCAAGTATCAAAATACAAAAAGGAGGATTCAAGGCATCACTTATGTTTGCAAGGAAATGATTTTTTCTATTTTTTTCCTTCATAACAAATTCGGATGGGGTCAAATTTGGCACCATTGAAAAGGCATCGGAAAGCAATTATAATTCGAATTAGGGTAAAACGCCTCATAATTTTTCTTGAATTGTAAGATATAATCATTTTAGTACACGAGATGAAAGGGCAGCAGGTGGAGCCCACTTGGGCGACAACATGATGGCGCCTAGCCATTTTAAGCTATATCAGGTCATTTTCTTCATTTTTGTAAAAAAAAAAAACAAAAAAAAAAATTAGAGAGAGAAGAAGGAAAAAAAGAGGGAAAAAAATGGAGAAATAGAGAGAAAATATAACAATGGATAGAAAAATACCCTAAAAATAAATCAATAACTTTAGGTTCACCACTTTTGATCAAAATCATTCAAATATATATTCAAGGATTCCTTTAGAGATTTAAAGAAGAGAAAATGACCATTAAATTTGAAGATCTCTTACTCTCAAGGTCCATTTTCATACTCTTTCTTCTTCCTTTTCCTTTATTATGGTTTGTTGATGACTGGACTTGATTAGTTGGTGTTTATTTCTTTATTTTGGGCTATCTAAGCATCCTACTTTATTACTAGTGGTGTTTGAATCTTATTGATTATTGTTATTATAGGTTAAATTGGTGTTATTTTAGTAGATCTATGGAGTTTAGAGTTTATGGTCTCAATCCCTAGGATCCTAAATTCCTTTATTAGAACTTATTGGTATAGTTAATTTTTCATGATATAATTAGTATTTTATTGATGCAATTAGAGTTTCATGATGTAATTAGTACCATATTATGATTTTGTTGGTATTTTGGTTGAACTTATGGATTTAGGGTTTATGATTTTTCTTCCATAAACTTTAAAACCTTTTTAATAGATCTTGATATTATGTTGGGCTTGAAATAGGTATTAAGTGAGCTTAGGAATGAATTCAAGACCCTTAAACTTTATATTTAATAGAAATTGAAGGATATTCTTATGATAGACTTAAAATATGGTTGTAATTTTGTGATTTGGTGATTGTATTTGTGACGGGGCATTAAAATAATTTAGATGACTTTCATGCCCGGAAATTTGGTTTAAGGCCCCTTCATAGTGAAATTTTATTATTTTAAGGTGCTAGAGGTTACTTAGATGACTTGCAAGCACATGGATAATGGAAAGTCGTTAACACTCCAAAATTAAAATTTTACTTTTATTCTATGAACAAAAAATTCAGTATAATGACAAGCAATGGTCAAACAGAGAGCAATATTAATTTCAATTTATCCTAATGTTTTCGGCAATAAATAAATGAAAATACTAAAGAGGGGATTTTAAATTAATTATAATTAACTAAATAAACAAAAGTAAATTAATAAGATTAACCAATGAATTAAAATCTTCAGTTCTTCGGTTCAATATCCTCCTTACAATTAATAGATCAATCAATTAAAATATATTTCCATCATTTCATGAATCTAATAAGCCTAGGCAAAAATAAGTTCTGCTACCCAAAATTTTCCTTAATTATCTAACAAAGCAAACTCTTCATTATATTCTAGTCAGTATACAACCTAGAACAAATGCTCTAAATTTAATATAATGACGACATTAATAAAAATAAATAAATTAGATTACTCTAAGCAACAATCTTATAAGTTCGGACTGTTTAACTTAGTCCATGTTAGCCATAGCAATAAACAAAAGCTTGACCACAATCATGTATCACTATTCATTACCAACGTTTAAGAACAATAGCAATTACACGTAATATAATTTCTAAATATAGTAATTGATATTAATTTGATCAATCTAACGTGCTCTAATCAAACCAATCAAACTAAATATCAATATAACAATTAAAATAGATTATCATGAATAATTTCATATAAGGAAGAATAAATAATATTACTAAGTTGATTTAACCATTAACTGTGACGACCTCAAATTCGGGTTCCATAACCTCGGGTTTGTTTCTTACTGAACAATACTTAATAACATTTAAATACATAATTTGCATTTAAACTTCGCGGAATAATACAAAAGGTTCCTTATAAAATGGTTACACTTCCTAAGGTCGATTAACCTTAACATAAACATTACATATCTTAAGGGAATACAAAAAATTTACAAAAGAAAGTACATATAAGAAATTAATCTAGCATGCGACAAGCTAATCTAAGCTTTGACTTTTTTTTTGTCTTTGTCTTGTTTAGAACATTCTGGCTTAGCTGAAATAAGTCACGATATAGCAAGAATGAGCAACTAAATGGCTCAGCAAGTTTAAGAACAAATAACATAAGTTATATCATGATGAAAAGGGAAATTAACATCAGGGTTTTCAACAATAGATAACAATCAAGAATCAATTTTTTAATGGATCAACTCTTTACTGTTGAGTGGTCTTTAAGGACTATGAATTGCTACTAAGGTAGAACAGACATATATATCTGACACCTCGAAAAACGTGATACGTGAGGGGATCAACCTCTTGTACCCTATGTATATGCATAACATTTAGACATCTTGTGCAAATTCGATTTTTCGACAGATAAGAATCCCTTTTATTTAGTGTTGTTCATTCTTAGTCTTACTATATGAATCCGCACCAACCAATGGTTTGGATACGTTTTTAAAATATTCAATGTGATGAATTATTTAACATGCATTGTCTAGCTGAACAATTAGCTTAGACATTCTTAAACCGTTCTTGAATTAATGAACTATAATACTTATAAATGCACTATGTACGAATGCAATGACAATAATGATGTGAAATAATTTTAAAGAATTAAACCACTTAAAGCTCTGACAAGTAAATACAAGTGTAGAAACTTGCTCAACAATAATTGAATTACTCAATATAAAATTTGAGTAAGGATAAAGAAAACTTGCAACAATAAATACAAATTAGGGTTAAGGAAACTTGCAACAATAAATACAAGTTAGGGTTAACAAAACTTGCCTCGTGTGTAGACTACTGCTAATCAATTCAATTTAATTCTCTCTGAATAGACCTAACAATTAATCTATTTGATCTTAAATTAGTATCATATACACATTCATATGATAACTTTTATAACTCTTACATCTCAAACACTTAACCACGTAATTATAATAATTAGGGGTATATTAACACTTAGGAAATATTATCACTTGATAATATTTCAATCACATAAAATCTATATTAATTATTTAATATAGATCAAACTCTTATCTAATATTATTAACAAGTTAATAATATTTTATTAGACATATAATATTATTAATCATTTAATAATATTTAACCTTCTAATATTATTAATCATCTAATAATATTTTATTACGTTATTAATATTATTAATCATTTAATAATATTTTATTCATTATCTAATATTATTAATTGTTTGATAATACTTTATTGACTTTATAATATTATTAATTCTTTAATAATATTTTATTTATTTTATTAATTTATTTATATTATTAATTCTTTAATAATATTTATCATCTTTTACCTATTAAGTTAACTTTCATAATGTTTAAATTACTTTTATATGATCCAAACATAATAAAATAATTTAAAAATACTTTTCATTTTCTGACCCGACCCAGCTAAAATCGACCTGACCCGGTCCGGGATTAATTTTTCAAACTGTCTGGTTCATCGCTGCGGCGATGAGGACCACCGTTGCAGCGATGAGATTTACCGCTGCGGCAACGACTTAATTTTTAATTAAAGGGTGTTTCACCGCTGCGGCGGTGGAACCTACCACTGCTGCGGTAGCTGTGTTTTTCAAAATCTTATTTTTTCAACTTTAATTTCTTTGGTTCAAACTTGCATAAAATGAAATCTACATGTCCAAAGTAAACCAAATCAGTTTTATTAGCTTTCTAACTTGTTGTTTTTAACATCTCATAATTCGATCTCGTTTTTGACATAATATTCGAGATCGATCACTCTAGGGTTTTAAAACGACATAGTTTGTGGTAAAAGCCATAACTTGCTCATTTTTCCATATTTTCGAGCGATTCAAGTTGAATTATCTTTTTAACTCATAAATATAACTTTTTAGTCATAGAAATCCATTTTCCAACTTGTACATTTCAAACTACAACATTAACTAGCATATAGTCCACTAGGTTTCACCGATAAAGTTCAATATAGACATTTCTTTCATTTTTATGCATATCACACATACCAAAACATGATTTAAACATATCAAACCATCAATTTACCTATATAACATAGTTTAAGATTTCTAGACCATCAAAACAATTTTTGATCGGTTAAAAATATATTTTAACCGTTCAAAACACATATAGACTATAAAAACGAACTTAGAAAAGGTTAGAGCACTTTTTAACTTTAGGGATTTGTGTGCTCTTCTTTTTTTCCTTCCAAAGTATGTTGTGAAGCTTTGTGACATTCACCAAACTCCTTTTTTAGCTATTTTCTTCAACTGCCAAGTGTATGCTCTAGCTTTTCTCTCTAGCAAATGAAGCAAACTCTCTAACACTTACTCAAGGCTCTTATTTATAGCCAAGAGTTATCATCCAAAATGTAGAGATACATATTCTATATGTATACAAATTTCCTAGCTCATCTTATCCTTTATCTTCAACTTAGCTAAATTTTAAGGATTTTCTTACATGAAGGACTTGAGTTGGTAGGAGTTAGTAGCTTGGCTCAACACTTGTATTCTTGGACTCAAAACCAAGCAACACAAAATTTGAAATCCACCCCAAGTGGGCCCTCTTGTGACCGGCCAAATGGCCATTAAATTGACCAATTTTGATTTATTTTTATTACTTATATATATATATATATATATATATATATATATATATATATATATATATATATATATATTGACCAACATTTGACTTCCTATTGGGCTCCACATTGGACTTTGGAATTAAATATGTTGGGCTTATTCACTTAATTTGGTTGGACTCAATTTAATTGTTCTATTGGGCTAACATTAAATAATCTATGTTACATTTAATTAAATCAAGCATTGAACTTGTTTAATTAATTACATGGACTAAGGTTTAATTAATTATATGGACTACTAGGTAAATTAATTTAACCTAGTTTAATATCCTATTTGGATTTAAGAACATATAATCCAATTAGACTTGCTTTAATTAATTATACACCTTGCTTTATTATATTAAATAAATATACACATACTCAAATATATTCATTCAATTTATTTAATGCACAATTATTTAGTACAAAAATTTTAATTCATTGATAATTATTTAATAATTATAATTACAATGACATATAGAATTCGTGGTCATTACATTCTTCCCCTTTATAGGAATTACGTCATCGAAATTAAAAATTTAAAGTTACCCAAACAGATTCGGATAGTTAGTCCTCATCTTCTCTTCACGTTCCCACGCAACTTCCTCAGCGTTGTGGTTCCTCCAAAGGACTTTGACATAATGTATAACCCTATTTCATAATTTCTTCTCTTTCCTATCTAATATCTGGATAGGAATTTCTTCATAAGATAAGTCTTTCTCAACTTGTATTGGCTCATAGGATATGACGTGCTTGTAATCAGGCTTGTATGGCCGCAAAACTGACACGTGAAATACATTGTGAATATGCTCTAGTTCAGGAGATAGAGCTACCTCGTACGCCACTTCATCCACTCTCTTCAATATCTAGAACGATCCTATGAACCTTGGACTCAGCTTCCCTTTCTTTCCAAATCGGATATTTCCCTTCCAGGGAGATACATTCATAAACACAAAACTCCCTACTTCGAAATCTCGCTTCTGTCGATGTAGATCTGCATACTTCTTCTGATGATCTTGAGTTGCTACTAATTGAACTCTTATTATCTTGATAATTTCTACATTCCGTTGAACCAATTTTGGCTCTAACAGTCGACGTTCTCCTACCTCATCCCAACATAGAGGTGTTCTACATTTTCTCCCGTATAACGCTTCGTAAGGCGGCATGCCTATACTTGCATGTTAACTATTATTGTATGCAAACTCAACTAATGGTAGATGGTCTTCCCAACTGCCTTTAAAATCCATCACACAGGGTCTGAGCATGTCTTCCAATGTCTGAATTATTTTCTCACTTTGCCCATTAGTCTGTGGATGATACGCGGTACTCATTTTTAACTGCGTCCTTAATCTTTCCCGAAGACTCCTCCAAAACTTTGACGTGAAGCGTGAATCTCTGTCTGATACAATTGATACCGGTACTTAATGTCTTGAAACTATCTCCTTGATGTACAGTTTAGCCAGCTGATCCAAACTGAACTTAATCTTGATCGGCAAAAAGTGCACTGACTTTGTTAGTCGATCCACAATCACCCATATAACATCTTATCCCTTCTGTGTTGCTGGAAGTCCTACCACAAAATCTATCATGATATGCTCCCATTTTTACTCAGGAATTTCTAAAGGCTGTAGCAATCTACTCGGTCTCTGATGTTCTGCCTTTACCCTCTAACAAGTTAGGCATCGACTGACACATTCTGTAACCTCCCTTTTCATATTTGGCCACCAAAAATGCTGACGTAGATCTTGACACATATTCGTACTCCCCGGATGTATTGAGTATCTCGTACTGCGAGCCTTTTGTATAATCTTCTCTCATAATTTAGGCACTAATGGTACCCAAACACGATTATCAATCCTTAACAATCCTTTGTTATCCACGTTGTACTTGACCCCTTCCCCATCAGTCATCCTCTTCCTTATTCTGTCACATTTTTCATCTTTGTCTTGAGCCTCTTTCACCTTATCTAACAAGGTTGGGCTTACTTCCACTTCTATTGACTCCTTTGGATTTTTCACCTCCAACTCGATCCGAGCCATTTCTTTCACCAGTTCTTCCTGTTTTGTCAATACAAATAACTTTTCCCTACTCTTTCTACTTAGAGCATCTGCTACTACATTAGCTTTGCTGGGATGGTAGAGAATTTCATAATCGTAATCTTTGATCAACTCCAACCATCTCCACTGCCTCATGTTCAACTCCTTTTGTGTGAAGATATACTTCAGACTTTTATGGTCTATGAATATCTAACATTTTTCTCCATATAAATAGTGCCTCCAAATCTTCAGGGCAAACACTACCGCTACCAGCTCCAAGTCGTGGGTAGAGTATCCCTTCTCATAATGCTTTAGTTGTCTTGACGCATACGCAATGACCTTGTCGTTTTGCATAAACACATAGCCTAGTCCCTTGTGCGATGCATCACTATAGACCATAAAACCTCTCGTATCGTCCGGTAAAGTCAATACAGGTACTTCACTAAGTCTTTTCTTTAACTCTTGAAAACTCTCCTCGTATTTCTCCGTGCATACATATTTCACTGTCTTACTCGTTAAATTGGTTAACGGTGTTGTTATCTTTGAAAAGTCCTTGATAAATCTCCGTTAGTAACCTGCTAACCCTAAGAAACTTCTAACCTCCGTCGGCGTCTTTGGTTGTTCCCAATTCATCATTGCTTCCACCTTTGCTGGATCTACTTAAACTCCCTCATTGTCAATAACATAACCTAAAAATTGAACTCTCTCAAACCAGAATTCACACTTCAAAAATTTATCATACAACTGCTCCTTCCGTAATATCTCTAACACCAATCTTAGATGTTTCGCATGCTCCTCCTCCGTTTTGGAATAAACCAAAATATCATCAATGAACACAACTACAAATTTATCCAAGTATTGTTTGAATATTCTGTTTATCATGTCCATAAATGCGGCTGGCGTATTCGTTAGTCCAAACGACATCACCAGAAACTTATAATGGCTGTAACGAGTTCTGAATGCCGTCTTGGGTATGTCCTCCTTCCTAACTTTTAACTGATGATAACCAGTCCTTAAGTCAATTTTTGAAAAGTATTTCGCCCCTTTTAGTTGATCAAAAAGATTGTCCATTCTTGGCAATAGGTATTTGTTCTTAATCGTTACTTTGTTTAACTCCCTATAATCCATACAAAGTCTCATTGATCCATCATTCTTCTTTACAAATAGCACTGGTGCTCCCCATGGAGAAACACTAGGCGGAATACACTTTCTATCCAACAACTCCTGCAAATGAACCATCAACTCCCTCATTTTTACTGGATCCATCCTATATGGTGCCTTCGATATTGGTACTGTCCTCGGTACTAAATCGATCACAAATTTTATCTCCTTAACTGGCGGAAGACTTGGCAGTTCATCTGGAAAAATATCCATGAACTCCTTTACTACTGATATTTGCTCCATATCGGGATTCACCATTTGTGTATCGACCACATGAGCCAAATAACCTACACAACCTTTCTTCAACAGCTTCTTGGCCTGCATCATCGTCAAACAAGAAGATTGTCTTAACGACTTGCTGCCGTAAAATACGACCTTAGACTTGTTTGGTATCTTAAGGTGTATACACTTCTTATGACAATCAATTACGGCTCTGTGGTTAAACAACCAATCCATTCAAAGTATAACATAAAACTCCCCCAAAAGTATCGGAATTAGATTCACTTTTAACTTCTGACCCCTGATTTCAGCACAACAATTTCTATGTATGTACTCTACATGAATCACTTCTTTATTTACAACCTCTATATTCATTGGGTTCTCTAGTTTTTCTCTAGGCAATTCTAACTGTCTAGCGAAATCATCAGACACAAATGAATAGGTAGCACCCGAATCAAACAATACATAAGCATTTATATCACTGATTGGAATAATACCTGACACCACGTGTTTTTTATTCCATGACATCTTGCACCGTCATGTTGAAAGTCTGTGCTGTTGGTTTATTTTGTTGCATCGGGTCTCCAATGGTGAGTTTGTTGTTGTTTCCCTTAAATCCATTACTTCCCCAGCTATTCTTCCTTTTCGGACAATCCTTGAATTGATGGTCCCCAGCTCTGCATGAAAAACAACCTCTCTTATTTGGTGTGGGACAATTAGGAGCGATGTGCCTTTCTTGCCCACAGTTGTAGCATACGTTTCTCCCCTTCATACACTCCCCCGAGTGATTCTTCCCGTACGTACTGCATTTATTTCCTTTCTTCAGTTCACTTCCTTGGGGTATCCCCGAACTGCTGTTGTTGTTCCATTTACACTTGTTCGAGTTACTTACCCCGCTGCTAGCTTCTCTGGTTCCTCCTTCGCTTCTTTTCTGGTCTCGTTCTTGATTGTGCTTATTTAGGGCTTCATTTCCCCTTTTTCTATTATAGCTTTTTCCTGCAAGGTTGCAAAGTTGGTAATCTGAAGAACAGTGACCCTACTATGAACCCATGGCTTCAGTCTCTACTCAAACCTTCTTACGCGTCTCGTTTCAGTGTCCACCTGGTGTGGAGCGAATCTTGCCAATTCATTGAACTTGGCGGCGTAATCAAAAATTAACATGTTCCCGTGCTTGAGCTCCAAAAATTTGACTTTTATCCTAGCTTGTGTGCTTTCTAGAAAGTAGTTCTATAAGAACACTTCCTTAAATCGCGCCCACGCGATAGTTCCCTCTCCTACTCTAGTCTTGTTGGCCTTCCACCAATAATTCACCTCTCTCTTTATCATAAAGGTAGCCAATGAGGCCACTTGCTCCCCCGCTACTCGGGCGACCTCGAAGACCTTTTCCATCTCCTCTATCCAGGTCTGTGCTTCTATACGATCCGTTGTTCCTCAGAATTCAGGTGGTCCTATCAATTTAAAATCATTGAAGTTATCTAGTGGAACGGTAGGGTTTGGTGCTCCAGCAGCATTTGCGTTGCGTCCGTGGAATGCTCCCATTAACATTTCCTTAAACTCTTGCACTGGGTCTACATTAACCGACTCTTCTGGTGGTGGTGGGGGTAGTGGTTGACTTTTTCTATGTGGCGGCATTTTCTGTATAGAGAAAATTTAAATCATTAAAGTTGTTTCATCTTTTTACTTCCGTTTTGTAGCTTAAGAAATTTAACTAAGTTACAATTAAGCATCTCGACACATATGAACATAACAGATCTGCATTTATATTCATATGCTAAAACCATAGTACATAGCACTTTTACATCATAAGCATACTGCTATAAATGCTTGTTGCCTAAAATTCGTCTTAACACTTTAACACACAAGTATACGCGTTCAATTGTAGTATTTAGCAAACAAGGATATCGTTCCCATGAGGAAATAGATTAATATCTATTAGTTACTAATTTTTAAACCAAATTAACCCAATTCAAACTACGATGGATGATTTCTTCTAAATAAATAACCACGAGACTAAATGCAGATTTGTTAGCTTAAGATCACAACTTCCCTTAGTATCTCATTTAAGTCAATGTACTTCCTCTTTAATCAATTTATTACACTGAATTGCTAACCCAGAATTCTTTATAATCACCATGCACCTCTTCCGATAGCACATGAATAAATCCTCCAAAATTTGACCTTGAGGCGACAAAATTGTAGGAACACCCTAGTTAATTAACTCACTATATTCCTATGTGAATTAGGTCAACTAGGATTTAAATTCAGATTCTCTCGTTGGTTACAAACGACATATAGGTGTATTCCTATCCTATACGCTAAACATATTAACCTTAACACTCAGATTATATGGACAGTTGTTATCATAACCCAATCTAAATCTAAACTCCGTTTTCCAACTTTGAATAGATTATCTCAGTAATTGTTAGCTAAGCAATTAATCAACACGCACAAGGTATGATAAACAATTCAGATACTAACTTTAACCAAAGAGGAAGCAATCAACTAAAACTGTATACTAAGTTCCATTGCAATCTTAATGTAAAGTTTAGTTCATAGTATCTAGACAGAGAAACATCAAATTAAACAATGAATACATCTCAGAGATTACACAAATCAAAGATAAAAGGAAGGATTAGAAGGAACTCTAATGGTTGTTCCTAATTTATGCCTTGAATCCTCAGAATTTGCAGATATCTCTATTACTTGCTGAAAATCTGTGTGCTCTCTTTGATACACTATCCTTTACTCCAGCTCTCTCCAAACGTCTGCTATCTTCTCTTGCTATATCTCATCTTGCACGTTCCCTCTATCTTGACAGTTAATTAACCTCCCATTCTCTTCTCCCGCGCTGCTTGTCAATTTCCCTTCCTTTTTCTGAATTTTCGAGTTCCAATTTGGCTCTTTCTGATCATGGGCGTCTAGACGTCGTCCCTAGTACAAATCTGGGCGTCTAGATGCCGGGCTGTGGCACAGTAATTACAAAATTGCCATTTTCAGAATTTTCATTTCTTTTAATTACTCTCTTTTCCACAATTGCCATATATGCCCCTCTTGCTCTAACCTGCACTAAATAAACATAAAAACAAGTTAAACGAACCTAAAAACACTTAAAGGTAGCAACTATTAGCTTTAGCGATACCCGATTCGTAGGTGTAAAACCCACTCATCAAATACCCCCAAACTTGAACAATTGCTTGTCCTCAAGCAAACAAAGCAATTAACTGCACTAAATCACAATTTCTAAACGAACTACATGCATGCATATGGACGTCCTACTAATGACTTGAGCAATATATCAACACAATTCATAAACATCCGGCCTCAAAGATTATTAATTGAAAACTTTGTAAAACTTTAAATTCATGCATAGCTAGAAATATAACATATCACTAATCTCATCTCACCATTGACCCTTTCGTATGTGTGTGAATCAATATGTCACGCCAGCCGACTTTCCACTCCAATGCATGACTCATCAATGCTCAATAAAAGATATTTAATCATATTCAATATTTTATTACCCCTCTACACACTTGTTTTCACATTTTTTTTATAACTAACAAGTGCGTCTTACACTCCATCTCGCTTATTCTTGACTTGTGCAATGTTTATTTTTATTAGGCTTTTGAATGTCATCCATGTAACGAATTTTCCACCAGCGACTCCCAAACCAGACGACTTTAGGGCGCTAAGTGTAAATACACTCCTAAGGGTTTACTTGTCTGAATGACAAAGGCCACAAAAACAAACAAGCCAAGGGTTGCTCATATCTGTCATTATTATTATTATTATTATTATTATTATTATTATTATTATTATTATTATTATTATTATTATTATTATTATTATTATTATAAGATAGACATCGAAGAAATTATTCATAATTTATTACTTTTTTTTTATAACTTTTCATGATCCAACAAGTAATAGAGGCTACCAATATCCTAAATGAGCATCTCATTCACGAATTAAATCTTAATCCAACCGGCTTAACACATTGGATACGTGCATTCAAAATTAACGGGTCTCAAGTACGATAAAAACTAGCAACAATTATAATTTCGAACAAGCAATCCTTCTCCGTCTCACAATCATTATTAGCTACTATGCAAACTAGCAAGAAATGCATGAAATGAGACTAACATAAACTAATAAACTAACTACATAAAACTAATATTATACACCCCCAAACTTGAACTAAGCAATGTCCTCATTGCACAAATACAGAATTGAAACCGAGGACTTCCCTAATCAGGTCAATCGTCTTAATCGACCTCCTCATCACTGTCTTCTTCTTCACTCTCTTCTGTTTCGTCATCAATGTCTAAGTCAGAAGGCGGGTACATTGGTAAAGCTTGTGGCATTTGGCAGGGAACAGAGCCGAGAGACGGATTCAGCTGGACAAATAATTTTAACATCATCGTGTGAGCCTTGACATTGTATCTATGCATCACATCTTGACGTTTGGCAATGCGGTGATTTTGGCGATCCGTCCTCTGACTAACCCGCTCTACTCGACTAGCTACCAAGTCTATTCTCCTAGTATGATGCCTCAAATCATGACGTAACTCGTCAATAAGGTTTGATGGTGGCACAGGATACTCAAGATTATCAGGTTCTGCCGCTGTAATGATATATCCAAGCCCTTTTGGATGAGATTCTCCACCAGCCCATACCTTATATCTTGTTATGACTGAATGGTCAATCAGTGCCAATGTGTTTTGTAGAACTTCTTCTTTATCCCATTTAACGCCCACACGCTTACACAGGTTGGTAATTAACGAAGGATGAGGCAGGCCACCAGATGTACTACTTTCAAGAGTCTTCACTATAGATACATGTATCATCTCACCCACATCCAACGTCTTTTCCATTGCAATACAATATAAAAGGGCAGCACGTTCCTTTGTCACCTCAGTCTTATGCCGAGCAGGCATCAATTTTGCGCATATGAATCCAAACCACGCTTTTCCATAGCGACTAAGCTTGGTACTTGGAAAATTAGTCGCCTCTTGTGTGGATGTAGCTTTCCAATCCGTCCCAGGTTCACAGAAGCTGAGAATTATTTCACTGTAGTCCAGGTCCTTAGTAATGTATTCCTCATATTCACAATCTTTAATTTTCGACAAACCATAATAGGCGTTGATCGCCTTTCGCCCCACATTTATTCATTTTCCCCGAACCATCACTAAATTACCCTCAGCCTTGGTTGCATTTACGTAGAACTCCTTCACGATATTGACAGCGGCTGGTTCGGGTTGAATTGTAAAGTTTTGCCAATTCCGCCGTTGTATAGTTGCCAAGATATCCCCATCTGTCTCATGTGGTTGCCAACCTCGTTCTGGAAGCAGATTTTTGTTGGCTAACACTTGGTGATATCGTTGGGATGTAGCATAACTTGTAAATCTCTTCTTATCATAAGATTGCGATGAAGACGAACTCTCTCCCTTTTTCCTCTTGGAAGCCATTGTCAAGGAAGAAGAATACCACAGTAGTGACTTTAACTCACTTGAAATCACCCTTTTACACAAAGAAGTTTATTGAGGCAATATGTCAAACAATTGGTGTGTGCTATGAAATGATCCTTCTTTAAATTATCCCCCAACTTGGTTTGATCCACCCATAAATGGGTTTTGATTGCTAGCACTCCAAACAAAACACAAGCACAAACAAAAGATGCACCCCAATCCTCCAATTGAGCCAACACAAACTCAATTGGGTAACCAATGAACAAAATTCCAAACTCCTTTATACTACTGCATATATAGGTCAATGAACTACAAGAAATTTGCAACAACTTTCTTGAATTCAATGTGCAACCAAATACCCGATTGAATGCTGACAAATTGCCCTTGTACTTCGAGAACCCAATTGCCAAGTGCCTTGCTTTGATATGAAATCCTGCTTCGTCGGTCCGGGCAAGAGGTGGGAAGTATGGATTGTATCTTTGGTTGTTTTAGTAGGAATTGAGATGAAGAAATCGGAAGGTGTAGGAGTTTATAACGTGTGAGCGATCGGGAATGTAGGAGTTTCAAATCGATTATGGAGTTATGAAATGGCTGTCTTCAAACGTGCTTTTGATGGGAAAATGAAGAGGGCGTATATACGCCGGGGGTTGTACGTGTCTGGGCATCATAACGCTGAGCTGCAGAAGGGTCAGGGGTTTAGGCGTATTGGCGTCGTATGTTGTGCCTTGGAGGGCGTCTAAACGGTTGGATGCAGAAAGGAATGGGAAAGCTCGGGCGTAATGACGTCGGGATTTGTTCTTGACCGGGCGTTAAGATGCCAGCTCGCAGAAGGTGAAGAGGGGTCCCGGGCGTATTTAAGCCGGTTTTTGTTCATGGTTGGGCGTATCTATGCCGGTTGGCAGTGATGATAAGTTGCCCAGGCGTCGAGACGCCAGATTAGCCAAGGTTTAGCCAAGGTTGTGGTCGTCTATACGCCTTTATGCTGCTCCATCAGGACTTAGAAAATTTCCCATTATGCTCCTTGATAGCTTGCAAACCTGAACCCAATTAAAGCAACATTAAGATATGCAAGGAATCTACTTCTAAAATTCAAGTCTATAAAATCCTAAGCTACAAAGATTAAAGTTAGACAACCAAATGTACTAAAAGTAAAATAAACACAAATAACTCTCGGGTTGCCTCTAAGTCAGCGCTTAGTTTTAGGTCCTCAGTCCGACCGTGTCCTTGTATGCTCTAATCTTCAAGGGTGACTGACAACTTCTCACGATCAAAACTTCCACCGTAATAGTGTTTTAACCTCTGTCCGTTAACTTTGAAGACTCTTTTTGAATTTGGCTCTTCCACTTCCACGGCTCCATGAGGAAATACTTTAGTGATACGAAACAGGTCAGCCCATCTTGATTTAAGTTTCCCCGAAAAAAGTTTCAGCCTTGAGTTGTATAATAATACCGATTGTCCTTGTTCGAACTTCCTTTCAATGATTTTTATATCATGCCACCTCTTGACCCGTTCTTTATACAACTTGGCATTCTCATATGAGTGAAGGCGGAATTCATCCATGTGGTTCAATTGCAAGAGGCGCTTCTCTCCCACAGCACATAAATCGAAATTCAACTTCCGAATAGCCCAATAGGTGTTATGTTCCAATTCCACCAGAAGGTGGCATGCTTTCCCATATACTAGCCTATATGGAGACATTCTTAACGGTGTTTTATAGGTTGTACGATACGCCCATAAAACATCGTCTAACTTACTTGACTAGTCCTTCCGCCTCGGATTCACCATCTTCTCAAGAATTCTCTTCACTTCTCGATTTAACACTTCGGCCTGGCCATTCGTCTGCGGGTGGTATGTAGTTGCGATCCTGTGAGTGATCCCATACTTAGCAAGAATGGCTTGAAGCAATTTATTACAGAAATGCGATCCCTCATCGTTAATGATTGCCCGAGGTGTGCCGAATCTGGAAAAGATGTTCTTACGGAGGAATCTAACAACCACTTTAGCATCGTTAGTAGGTAGTGCCACAACCTCAACCCACTTAGAAACGTAATCCACCTCTACTAGTATATATGAATTGCCAAAAGATGAAGGGAATGGCCCCATAAAATCTATGCCCCATACATCAAACAATTCAACCTCCAAGATCGTTTTGAGAGGCATTTCGTGCCGCTTTGAAATATTGCCAACCCTTTGGCATCTGTCGCATTTCATCACGAAATAATGGGCATCCTTAAAAAGTGTAGGCCAATAAAATCCCGATTGTAAAACCTTGGCTGCCGTTCTTTCTCCTCCAAAATGCCCTCCATACTCGGAAGCACGACAGTGATATAGAATGCTCCCCATCTCTTCTTGAGGAACGCACTTTCTCACCATTTGATCGACACATTATTTAAATAAGAATGGTTCGTCCCACATATAATTTTTGACATCATGGAGAAATTTCTTCTACTGCTGACTTGTGAAATTCGGAGGAAACACTTGACACACAATGAAATTCACAAATCTGCATACCATGGGGTTACCTGCTGCATGACGAGAATTTGTTCATCAGGAAAGAACTCATTGATCTATCACCTTTATTCTGCTAAAAATTTTCCAGCCTTGATAAATGGTCTGCTACCTGATTTTCCGTTCCTTTTCTATCTCGGATCTCCAAATCGAACTATTGCAACAACAATATCCACCGAATTAATCTCGATTTGGCAGTCTTCTTAGCAATCAGGTACTTGATCGCCGAAGGTCCGTGAATACGATCACTTTAGTTCCAATCAAATATGAACGAAACTTATCGAAGGCATAAACGACCGCCAACATCTCCTTCTCAGTGGTAGTATAATTCAGTTGAGCACCGGATAATGTCTTGCTAGCATAATATATTGTATGGAAAACCTTTTCCTTTCGCTGACCCAGAACTACCCCAATTGCGAAATCACTCGCATCACACATCAATTCAAATGGCAGATCCCAATTCGGTGCTATTATTACTGGTGTTGAAATCAGTTTCTTCTTCAAGACTTCGAACGCTTCAAGACATGTCTTATCAAACTAAAATGGAACATCTTTTTCTAGCAAACTGCATAATGGCTTTGTGACTTTGGAAAAATCCTTGATGAATCTCTTATAAAAACCTACATGCCCTAAAAAACTCTGAATACCCTTGACTGAAGTTGGTGGATGAAGATTCTCAATGGTTTCTATCTTAGCCTTGTCCACCTCAATCCCTTTTGCAGATACTCGTTGTCCCAGGATTATCCCCTCTTGGACCATGAAATGGCATTTCTCCCAATTTAACACCAAGTTTGTTTCCATGCGTCGTTTAAGCACAAGAGTAAGATTCTCCAAACAGTAATCAAAGGTATCCCCAAAAACTGAAAAGTCATCCATGAAAACCTCGAGGTTACGCTCGACCATGTCGGAAAAGATAGCCATCATACACCGTTGAAACGTTGCGGGTGCATTACACAGTCCGAAAGACATCCTTCGGAAGGCAAATGTCCCATATGGACATGTGAATGTAGTTTTTTCTTAGTCCTCAGGTGCTATAGAAATTTGATTATAGCCCGAGTAACCGTCCAACAAGCAATAATACTCATGCCCTGCTAATCTGTCCAACATCTGATCGATAAACAGTAGAGGGAAATGATCTTTACGAGTGGCTTTATTCAACTTCCTATCTCGCCAACCTGTGACTGTTCTTGTAAGAATTACTTCATTATTCTCATTTGCAACTACTGTCATCTCCCCTTTCTTTGGCACACATTGGACTGGGCTCACCCATGAGCTATCTGAAATAGGGTAAATTATACCTACATCCAACCATTTGATGATCTCCTTTTTGACCACTTCTTTCATTATGGGATTAAGTCTTTGTTGGTTCTCTATAACCGGTTTTGCCTCCTCTTCAAGCAAGATCTTGTGCATATAGAATGATGGACTTATCCCTTTAATGTTCACCAAGATCCAACCAATAGCTGATTTATACTGTCGAAGTACCCTTAACAACTTGTCCTCTTGAATTTCATTGAGGGAAGAAAAGATTATAACTGGTAATGTGGATGAAGAACCAAGATAAGCATACCGAAGATGGTTGGGTAACGACTTGAGTTCTAAATTTGGCGGTTCCTCCATTGATGACTTGACTCTACCTGAAGAATTTTCCGAATAGTCCAGAGCTTCAAACTTTGACTTAACCCGATTAAATATTGGAGCTGAATCTAGCACTTGAGCCAATTCTAATGAAGCTGCTCATCAGGAACCACGTCACTGATCATTATTATCTCTAAAGGATCTGCACTTGCATTGTCCATCAAAACACTCCTAACAACTTTGTCAATTTGATCAACTCTGAAACATTCTTCACTGTCCTTTGGGAACTTCATGGCCTTAAACGCATTAAATGTCACCTCTTGGTCTTGGACCCTCATTGTTAACTCCCTTTTCTGCACGTCAGTCAATGTCCTTCCCGTAGCCAAGAAAGGGCGCCCAAGAATAATGGGTATGTTACTGTCCTCCTCAAAGTCAAGAACTATGAAGTCTACAGGGAATATAAATTTATCCACCTTTACTAACACATCTTCTATTATTCCTTTTAGGTAGGTAAGAGACCTATCCGCAAGCTGTAGTGTGACATTTGTTGGTGTAGCTTCCTTCAACCCAAGTTGCTGATAAACTGATAACGGCATAAGGTTGATGTTGACTCCCAAATCACACAGACACTGACTGAAAAAAATTGGGTTCCTATTGTGCACGGGATGGTAAAGCTACCCGGATCCTTCAACTTCGGTGGTAACTTCTTTTGTAATATTGCACTACATTCCTTCGTCAACGCTACTGTCTCAAACTCCCCCAACTTCCTCTTCCTTGACAAAATGTCTTTCTTAAATTTGACATCGCTGGGCATTTGCTCCAAAGCGTTTGCGAACGGAATATTGATTTGCAGCTTCTTAAATACCTCTAAGAACTTATAGAACGGTCTATCTAGGTTCTGCTTTTGAAACCTTTGTGGGAAAGGCATAGGAGGCATAGGTGGTGGAACTGTAGTCTGTTTGGTTTCAGTCTGGCTCTCCACAACTTTCTCCTCACTCTTATCTTGTGAATCCCCTTCTTTTTCTTTTTCTTCTGAACAGTTTGTTTGCTTCTTCCTAACAAAATTTGAATATAACTCCTTTCCACTTCTCAACTTAACTGCTTTGCAATGCTCTTTACCCTCACGTTTTGGATTTTCTTCAGTATCACTTGGTAGTGATCATTGAGGTCGGTTATTCAGAGCATGTGCCAATTGACCCATCTGATTCTCCAGATTCTTTATTGCAGTAGACTGAGTTTTCACAGTGACATCAAACTGATTCACTAATTTTGCCAAAACATCTTCCATCTGAGTTAACTTACTCGGCTGTTGTTGATACTGATTATGAAATCCGGGTGGGTAAGAATTCCTTTGAGCTTAGATTTGTTGTTGTGGTTGATTATTGCTCCATGAGAAGTTTGGATGGTTCCTCCAACCCGAGTTGTAGCTGTTTGAACTACTATTTGGCTGCCGGTTGTAATTAGACACATATTGAACAGATTTAGAGTTTAACGCACATTCATCACTAGCATGGCTTCTTGCACACATCTCATAAATGACCTCCACCTTCTGAACCTTGTGTCCCCCAAGTGCATCAATCTTCTTTGTGAGAGTAGAGATCTGAGTAGTCATTTGTGCGGACAATGCAGTCATTACATCAACTTCAAACATACCAGCTGCTTTTGGTTAATTAATTCTTGCAGTAGGCCATTGATAATTGTTGGCTGCCATTGTTTCAAGCAATGTATAGGCCTCATCACAATTCTTTGACATGAGAGCTCCTCCTGCCATAGCGTCTATGCTCGTTCTTATTGCACATGATAGCCCATTATAGAATGTTTGCACTTGCAACCATTTAGGGACCCCGTGATGTGGACATCGCCTCAATAAATCCTTAAACCTTTCCCATGCCTCATATAACGATTCTGAATCATGCTGGACAAATGAGGTAATGTCATTCCTCATCTTAGCTGTCTTGGCAGGTGGGAAAAACTTAGCCAAGAATTTCTGTGCCAAATCATTCCATGTCATAATTGATCTGCACAGTAAGGAGTAAAGCCAGCTTTTCGCCTTATCTCGAAGTGTGAATGGAAATAATCTGAGTCTGATTGCTTCTTCTATAACCCCATGATACTTGAATGTATCGCATATTTCCAAAATTCCAACCAAATGATCATTGGGATCATCATTCGGTAATCCTCCAAACTGGACTGCATTCTGTATCATCTATATTGTCCCTGGTTTAATTTCAAAATTTGTTGCAGTAATGGTGGGCCTCGTGATACTTGATTGAAGATCAGTCACTTGCGGCATAACATAATCCCGTAAAGACTTTTGTTGCTCCTCCGCCATTAGTTCAAGTTCTTGATTTTGAATTGTTTCCTGAATAAACTTTTTGAGTCTCCGGAACTTTCTTTCAATTTCTTCGTCGTATTCTAACAGTCCCTGACTCTTTGAACGCGTTTGCATACAAAAATCAAGAGTACCTGAAAAGAGAAGAAAAGAAAAGAGTTTAAACTAAGATTAACTTAATCAAAATTAATAATGACAAGATATTAAGATAAATCCCTGCAACAGCGCCAAAAACTTGTTGCCTAAAATTCGTCTTAGCACTTTAACACGCAAATATACGCGTTCAATTGTAAAATTTATCAAACAAGGATATCGTTCTCACGAGGACATAGATTAACATCTATTAGTTACTAATTTTTAAACCAAATTATCCCAATTCAAACTACAATGGATGATTTTAGGTTGAAATGAAACTTTGTTGAAATTAACTTCTAAATAAATAACCACGAAACTAAATGCAGATTTGTTAGCTTAAGATCACAACTTCCCTTAGTATCTCATTTAAGTCAATGTACTTCCTCTTCAATTAATTTATTACACTGAATTGCTAACCCAGAATTCTTTATAATCACCATGCACCTCTTCCGATAGCACATGAATAAATTCTCCAAAATTTGACCTTGAGGCGACAAAATTGTAGGAACACCCTAGTTAATTAACTAACTATATTCCTATGTGAATTAGGTCAACTAGGATTTAAATTCATATTCGCTCATTGGTTACAAACGACATATAGGTATATTCCTATCCTATACGCTAAACATATTAACCTTAACACTCAGATTATATGGACAGTTGTTATCATAACCCAATCTAAATCTAAACTCCGTTTTAGAGTCCACACACGATCTACAACTTAAAATGAATGTTTTTATTTGAGTTTCCTTTCTCAAATGAAACCTAAAAAGATTGATGAGGCTCTTCAAGATTCAAACTAGATGGAAGAAATGTAAGATGAATTAAACCATTTTAAAAAAAGAGCAAAGTCTAGAGACTAATCAATAGGCCAAGGGATCATCCAATGATTGGCACCAAATGGGTCTTTAGAAATAAAATGGATGAAGACGGTGTAATCACAAGGAACAAGGCTAAACTGGTGAAAAAGGTTACTCTCAAGAAGAATTGATCAATTATATGAAACCTTTACACCTGTAGCAAGACTAAAAGTAATCAGGATGTTCATTGCCTTTGCAGCCCACATGAAGTTCAGAGTCTTTCATATGGATGTCAAGACTTCTTTCCTAAATCTTAAACATCAAGAAGAGGACTATGTTGAACAACCTCTAACCTCCAACCTCCAAGTTCAGAGCATGATATGAGACTTTAACTAATTTTTTTTATAGAAATTATTTTTACTAGAAGTGGAGTAGACACGACATTATTCCTTATAAAGTATAAGGACAAAACATTGTTAGTGAAAATTTATGTAGATGATATAACATTTGGCTCTACTGACAAAAAACTATGTGAGAGATTTGCCAAGCTTATGCAGAGTAAGTTTGAAATTAGCATAATGGATGAGTTGAACTTCTTCCTTGGACTACAAGTGAAGCAAATTGATGAGGGATATTCATTAACCAAGCCAAGTACTTAAAGAACTCTTAAAGAAGTATGGTTTGGGATCAACCACTCCCATAAAAACTCCCATAGCTTATGCTACTAAGCTAGACAAAGATGAAAATGGTAAAAGTATTGATATTGCTTAATATAGATGTATGATTGGCTTTCTCCTATATCTGATTGCTAGTAAGCTTGACGTTATCTTTGTAACATGTATTTGTGCTAGATTTCAAGATAATCCTAAGGAATCTTATTTTATCTCTGTCAAAATAATATTTAGATATCTAAAAGGTACTCTTTATTTTGATTTGTGGTATCCCAATGAGTCTTCTTTTAATCTAATTGGATATTTAGATTTTGACTTTGCAGGTTGTAGAATTGACAAGAAAAACACTAGTGGGACTTGATAACTACTGGGGCATAGACTTGTCTCATGGTTTAGGAAGAAGCAAAATTCAGTGTCAACTTCTACTGCAAAAGCTGAGTACATTGCTGCTAGATGCTGTTGTGCACAAATCTTATGGATGAAAAATCAGCTAGTTGACTATAAGTTTGAGTTGAAGTTTATTTTTATTTATTGTGATAACACTAGTGCAAATTGCTATAATTAATAATCAGGTCTTGCGTTCTAGGACTAAACATATAAACACATGACATTACTTCATTAGGGATCATGTTTTAAATGATAATATCACTTTACATTTTATCCCTATAGATGATTAATTTGCTTATGTGTTTATAAAATCTTTGGATGAATCTAGATGTAATAAGTTAATTAGTGAATGAGGTATGTTGAACTTAAGTTAATTATATATATTCAACCTTGTTAGTCTAACCATGTGGGTGAAGATCATAAAGTGTGAATGCTTTATGATGGATCATGGAGCCAAGTGAATTGCAGAGTGCAAACTCAGTGAAGGACTACTATGCAAAAGCTAAAGGCTTATATTCCACTTTACGTATTCGAGTTAGATATTAACAGTGTACAAGTCAAAGGTCAAATCAAAGAGTGGTGTACACGTCTGGAAAAAAAATCGAGTAGAGGTCAAACGGATGTGCTAGAATAACTGACATAAGTAACCCACATAAGCAAACTGATAGACGTATCTGCTATAGCTGACTCTGTCACCTGACAAACGAGTACGAACTCAACATGTGTCCCACTTAACTAAATTTAAAGGGGCATATTCAATTTTTAAACGATTCTGACTCCTCAAATACCCCAAATCATTATTACTCTCTAAATTGTCTCTTCACATATCTTTCATATTTCTCTTTCATTTGAAACCCTAACCTCTAAGAAAGTTAAGAACCCTATATTGATTTCTCTAAGTTTCATTCCAAATGCTATTAAAAAATTAAATGGGCTTCAATCAGAGTGTTGAGAAGGCTTACATTAACAGAGTCCTCTCCCTCGAACACCAATCAAGCCTTGTACTATTCAGAT
Source organism: Hedera helix (assembly GCA_947179155.2). NCBI lineage: Eukaryota > Viridiplantae > Streptophyta > Magnoliopsida > Apiales > Araliaceae > Hedera > Hedera helix. Next base: position 26,984,959 of record OX359266.1, read on the forward strand.
ATGAAGAAATTTGGATCTTCTCAAGGCTTGAAGAAGAGATTCATCTCAACGGAAAGATGAATAATGAAGAAATATAATCAAAGGCAAAAAGAAAGGTTCTCTTCATTATGACTCTGGCTTATTGATCAACCAAAAAGTATCCAAGGTCGGTCTCAAGGATATTGGACATAAGATGCAAAGTTGTCCATTAGTTCCTAAAGAAGGAGTATTTTTTCATGACAATACATCTAGACTACCGTGGAGATCTTCCATAATACCCATCTTGCTAGAGGAGAAAGAGAAGCCGGTGGTATTAAAAAGGCTTGATGTGTACAACAGACATTCATTATTTGATGAAAGGATGAGTACTGAGGCTTCATTACTAAGATAATGAAGGGTGTCTAAGATGTATACAACCAATAACGAGAAGTTGATTTAGTTAATGAGGGGGATGAAGAAGGTACTGAATAGAGATATCCACATTGAGATGCACTTGGCCAAGCTAGATCAAAAGAGGATATAAAAGAGGTAAGATGTTAGGCCTCGTCTAATTAAGTCACAGATCTCCCTAGAAGCTAAAAAGCATAAATAGTGACTTGAAGCATGAAAGAGACTTTTGAATGATGCTGACAAAAAAGGGGAGAAAAGAAGTGATCATGACCCATAAGTTAAAAAGATAGAAATTTGATCACAGGTAATTATCAGAAGAGGAAAATGTTAGTTTGTAAAAATATGGCATACATATAATCAAATTATATAAGCGCAACAGAAGCAAACAAAATCATATTTTAAAATTTTTCTATAAACCAATAACCAAGATCTTTCTTATATAACTATTATTAATTGAGGAAGGATAAAAGATTTATACTTTTGTAGAACCAAGCTTCCATTGTAATATCCCAGATATTTCACAAGATTTTTAAATAAGATCTTGATGATGAAATAAAGGTTGAAGTTAAAACCTAGATTTGGAGAAGTAAAAGGTGTAGAAAGGGAGTAAACATTTTACTCTAATCTTTGTGTTAGGATTTAAATACGAATGAATGTATGTTTTTAAATTTTAAAACTTAGAATTTGATTATTATGTGTATACTTGGAGGTATGTTAATAATAAAGTAGTATAATACCTTTAAAGCTCGATGAATTTATTTGACTTAAAGAGATTATGAAAGAAGTTTTTAATATGATGTATGTGAAAATTTATTGAGGAAATAAATTTTAATTATTGAGATATTTTTTAAGTTAGCATGAAGGTGTATATATACTTGGAGGTGCGCTAATTATATTTTTTAGCCGAGCGTGATAAATGATTAACTAAATTAATCATCAAGAATAATGTAAAGCTTGATATATTAATTAAACAAGCTTTTGAAAATTTAAACATTGAATGGTAAATTAAGATAACCCAAATTAGTAAGTTGGGAAGAGACAAGCTAGGTATTGTGGTAGAAATTAAGTTTAAACCCAACCTAGTAATCAAGTGTTAGAAATTAAATAATAGTCCAACATGGATTAAAGTTATGGTGAGTCAAATTAATATGTGGCAATCTATATGGATATAGTGAACAAGCCTACACAGTTAATAATTGTAAGACTTGTACGTATGGCTAAGTTATTAATCTGACAGTCTAAAATTAAGGATGAACCATATGTAGTTGTAATTTTTTTGTGGGATAGCGGTGTGAAGAGAATGAGATAATGTATACCTGATATCATGAGTATGCTTACATATGTGACGACAATGTAACAAAGTGAAATGTTAAGAAATGACCAAAGTGATTAAATAGTCAAGGTTAAAGGAAAGAGGAAAAAGTCAAGAAAATCCCAATTTAGAGTTTGGAAGAGAATTTGGAGACGCAGATTGCACCGTTGAGTTCAGAACGTCGAATTTAGCAAAGAGAGATAGTAAACACAATTAGGTGTCGGGGTTGACTTTTTGGTCAAAGTAAATCGTTTGACTTGTAAAGCTGAAAAGTCAAAGTTTAAGTTTGGAGAAGAATTTTGAGAATTGGACTTCACCGTTGCGACGAGAACATTGAATTTAGTAAGTATGGACTGTAAACACGATATAAGTTTTGGTTGACTTTTTGGTCAAAGTTGACCGTTTGACTTTTTTGAAAAAAAATGTCAAACTTAAAGTTCGGGAGTGAATTTGAAGAAACAGATGTTACCATGACGTTGGGAACGTCCAAATTAGTAGGAATTGACTGTAATATTGAAAATTTAGTTTTTCAGGTCAGACAGTCAAAGAGCGGGTCAAATAATTAAAAGTGGGACCCAAAAGATAAACTTAATTTACAGATTTTAGTAGGGCCAGCTGGGTTTTTCAAATTTTTAGTGGTGGAATTATTATGAGACGCTCATTTATTATCTTATCCTAATGAAATTCACTTCCAACTAATCACATTTCATTCTCTAATCTTTTATCTTTGTTACAACATATAATTGACTAAACAATCTTATTAAGAGCAATAGAAATTAACATATAGAGTGAGAGAGAGAGAGACTCTCGGGTAGAAAAAAAAGAGAAGAAGAGGAAGCTTAAGAAGAGAAATGGAAGAAAGAAGAAAGCCATGAAGGTAAACCTTGCTAAACCATTGATTTATCTTTGATTTTCTTGGGTAGATATTGACTTTTATTGAAATTAATGGTTATAGATTATGTTTAATTTGTGTGTAATGGTCTAACCATATATTTACATGAATCTAGTAGATGATTCACGAGTTTAATTAAATAAAGAAAAGTCGAAAACAAAATTCACAGAAAATTGGTGTCATGTTGTTGTGAATATAGAAATTCGTATAAAATCGATTTTTTGGAGTTAAAAAGTGGACTATATATCAAATTAAAGGTATGGAAGTAAGCTTTACATAGAAATTTTAAGCACACGAAAATGCCTTGTGGTTTGTTCGTGGTGGCCGTTTGTAGCAGGCTGAGTCGGATCGAAAATCATCTGCCCAGAATTTACTGCAAATTCTGACATTGTAAAAATCATATAAAATCATTTGTTTGGAATTTGAGGATGGTGTAAACTTGAAAGTTGTAGATATGGAAGTTACCTAGAATTAACCATAAGATTTAACTATTTTATGGAGCATAAAATTTTTGAAAGAATTAATTTTGTGTGACTATCCAGCAAATGAACTGTCTGGACAGGTTGTGGAAAATAGTTAGATCTGTGTTGTTTGGTTAATAGGCTGAATTCAAAGCCTAGATAAGATTAAAGTAGACTTAGTAAGCTTTAATTTGATATAAGGATGAACAAAAATGGGTTTGTAACGAAGAAGTTATGATGCAATAACGATATTGATATATTTGCAAATCAAATATATCAATATTGGAACGAATATATCAATATAGTGTAATAACGATAAATTGGTGTATTTTGATATATTGTCAAGCAACATGTATCAATATTAGAACAAATATATCAAGATGCTGTAATGATAAAATTGATATATTTTCAAGCCAAATATATCAATATTGGAGCAAATATATCAAGATAATATAAAAAAAATAATATATTGATGTAGTCTAATATATTGTCAAGTCAAATATATCAATATATTATAGAAACGATATATTGATATATTCTGATATATTGTCAAGTCAAATATATCAATATAATACAAAATCGATATAATTGATATATTTTGTCATATTGTCAAGTCAAATATATCAATATTAGATCAAATGTATTAATGTGATGTAATAAGGATAAATTGACATTAAATAATAATAATAATAATAAGTGATTAAAATATTATTAAATGGTTAATAATATTTGAATGAAGTTGTATATTATCAAAGGTAGATAATATTGTGAGGTATTTGGTACATATTAAATGTCCAAATCATTAAGTTATATAAAGAAGAAAGTTTAATTGAATTAAACGAGTGTAAATAGTCCGTTCTGGCTAATTTAGACAACTTATTAAAAGTGGGCCGTGAGAAGAACGTGTAGTGAAGATGTAAGTTGCTTAAGCGTACCCGATATGTCCAAATTATATTTTTGGCTAAGGTTTATGTCCAGATCTTAAGGGTTCGTTTGTTGGACATATTAAGAGTTATTAATTTGAATTTAAGTCTTATATAAAGACTAAGTAATGGTTATTGTAACTAACGATGATGTTAATTTTATATATAAATTGTAGGTTTAACGAAAGATGCAAAATAAGCGTAAATGGTAGAAACGCACCAAACAAGTTTTTTAGGATTTGTTGCTATGTGCATTGTTATGCTACCATGTGATATTTAACTGTTAATATGAAGCTATATCTATGTTATTTTTTTTTTATGTGAAATCATTCAAGTACGATTATATGTGGAGTATGTGCAAAGCATGAAATACAGTTACATGTGAAGTATGTATAAATATAAAACATGATTTGATATAAATTTATAAAGCATGATTCTAATGCTATTTGAAGCATGTATGGAAGGTGGCATATGTGCTATGTGATAACTGTTAAACTTGCTGAGCCGTCGTGCTCATCCTTGCTTTAAATTAACATTTTCAGCAAAGTAAATGAAGAAATTCTTAAAGGCGCTGGATTATGAACGATGGATATTGTGACATTCTTAAAATGTCATTCAATGTAATTGTCTTGGTATTTAAACTTATTGTAGTTAAGTTAGTAAAGCTTTTAACTATGATAATAAATTTGTAAATGTTACGAGTTCTGAACAAACAAAATGAGAATGTATTGAAGATTTTCATAAAGTTGAATCGTGAGTTACAATTACTCATATCGTTTTAAAGAAAATGAATTAAGTTGAGATAAGCTTTGAGAAAATGAATAAAATATATTCATTATGAAAATAAGTTGTATACTTTACATTTTATCAATGTAAACTTATATAAATGAAATATTGCAAGTAAATTAGCATATGTCAAGATTACAGTATGCTGAAATAATGAATTCTAGATGCTGTATTGGATTTATGACATGCTGAATTGGAAGTGTTGGAGGTTATATTGGATATATGGTATGTTGAATAGGAAATTCAGGATGCTGAAACGGGAAAACAATTTGTTGTATTCGTATTCAATTTGCCGTTTTAGTAGTTCAGCTTGCTGAACTGGTATTCCAGCTTGTTGTTTTGGTAATCTAGTTTGCTGAATTATGTATGCAACTTACCGAATTATAAAGAAGAACTTATAGAAGTAAAGATTAACTATGGAATCATAATGTATATGATCTAGAGTTGTAAAAGAGCAATTTAAAGATTGCGATTCTGGAATAGAAAGAGATGTTCTAAAATTATAAATAAATGATTATATATCAATTTTAATATTGTTATAAGTTATGATTGAAAGCCATGAAGGTTGTACTTGTGTTGAACCGGATCCGAGGTTCAAGGGACTCGGATTCGGGGTCGTCACATCCACAGGTATAAGTTTAACTCCCTTTAATCTTTCGCGTTCTTTTTCAAATTCACGGATTAGATTCTACGAATCAATGTTAGCTCCCCAAGTGTGAAGTCTCGAGAGGTGATCCACCAAGAGATCTATGAATTAAAGAAGTGAATTTTGATTTCTATAAATAATGGGTGGCTAGCCCTAATTCTTTCCCTCTCTCTAACTCCTTAGATGTAGAGAATTATGAAGTACTCTCTCAATTCTTGTGAAAAAATGTGTAACCTTAATCCACAATAAGACTGCTCTTATTTATAAATAATGACAACCCACCTAAACTATTTAGGATTAGAGTTTTAATTTAATTCTTAAGCTTATTAGGAACTAAATTAATTAATTACAATTCTTACACCATTTAAGAACTTAATTATTTAATAGTGAGAGTACTTCTTATTAATTAATTACTAAATCATTTAGTAACTTAATTAATTATTATAATTATAATTCCTAAACCATTTAGGAACTTATTTATTTAATAATAATATTACTATTTATTAATTAATTCCTAAATTATTTATAAACTAAAAAATAATTACAATAGTAGTAATAATAATACTAGTAACAATAATAATAACACTCCTCTTATTACTATATAATTAGTATTTTTAAAATACTAAATTATAAATATTAAGCTATTTAATTTATTCTATCACCATAGTATAAATTAAATATTCTTAATTTATTATTACGATTATGTTATCCATTTCTAAAATAAATATTACTCTTTTGCGTGCGACCCTTTAGGTTATCCATATTAAATCACTTGTAGAATAAATTAATTAGAACCATTCTAATCTTATTTATATAAATAAATTAAATCACTTAATTTATTAATAAATAATATTCATTCTTATAATAATGGTAAGCCCCTTAGCGATCAACGACTTTCTAGATAATATAGATTTCAACATTTAATCACAAAAGAACTTATTCCGCGAATAGTTATCGTATAATTCAATTCTTTTATCACTCAATGTCCCAATCAAATATAAGACATGAAATTACTGTAAAGTCTTATTTTATTTGATCATATGTATTTCAATTCACAAATGCACAACTCTAATATAAATTAAAAGCTCCTTTCTAATTTTTATTCCACTTTGGCCAAGGATTTTTGAGTTGCAATTTATCGAATTACATAGGACATGCTCTTTCTTTATTAGAAGTAGTAGATCCTTTGTTGACTATTCACTTACCTCCATGTACAACTTATGATACTCGATCGTACCTTTTGATATACCCTAAAGGTCTTAAGAAATATGCCAAAGTGTAACTCATCATAAACAAGGTACTATGATGATCTTAAGTCCAAGGATCACTTGTATTACTATCACAAAAGAAAATCCTATAGACAGGTAAGTAAAACTGTAATAATATGTGTTTTCGTAAACGTTGTAAATATTATAAATAAATAATAAAGTTAAATTTTGGAAATGTGGCATATGTTTTGGGACAAACAATTTATATATTATTGGATTAGAGAACAAAATTAGGATCAAAGAAGACTTGTATGAGCCAATTTGAAGCAAAAATGACTTAAGAGTGATTTATAAAATGTTTAAAATATCTAGAGAAAAAGAAAAATGTCCATAGTAGCCTTGACAAATTAGAAAGTGACATTGGAGTCCTAATTGTTGTGAATTGACCATTTTGCCATTAATTGTTGGAGGAAATTCTCTTGAATATCCCTAACTACGCTTGATTAAGCTAACCTAAGTGGAGTTAAGTGTATGCTATATGCTTACAAATTATATATGCATAGATTTAATAAGATTAGCTAGGTATTACTCACTTCTTCTTCTTCTTCTTCATTTCCATCTTACTTTGGCTAAGTGTTGAGAGAAAGAGTAAGAAAAGCTTGAGAGAACTTGAAAGATTGTTAAATAAGTTTTCTAGAGATCAAAGCTAGCATCAAAAGTGGATTATCCATCATTAAGGAGGTTCTTAGCAAGAAGGAGAAGATCTTTAAGAAGGTTTAAAAGTTTCTTTGCCTTAAACCTCTAAGTTATGCATGTGTATGTGTGTATCTAGGTGTTTTAATGGTTATAAATGTTAATTTTCTGAGTTTATATGTTATGTGGTTGATACTTGATGAAACCCTAAGTGATAAAGTAGTATTACAAAGGTGGTAGGTGATAAGTAGGTTTTATACCTACTATTTCGATGCCAACTTGCTTTAACTTTCGCTTGTTCTCATTAGTTTTTATTACTTTTCATGCGTTTACGTCTCTTTTGTAGGTTTCATGCTCCATAGTTTATTATTGGCCATTTCCGCCTTTTTGTGGACAAACCGGCGTGTTTTGGACTAGAACTTGTGCGGGGAGGAAGAATTGCAATTTTTGGGACAAAAGTGGCTCAATGCGGGAGCGATATGCGTGATGAACGGGTGCAACAGAAAAGATGGCACAGAGTCCAAGACTGGTGCACGGCGCAGCTGCGCCGCAATCCTTCACAAACCCTACGCAGTAGCTCTACAGGCTGTTCGACTGGTGCACGGCGCAGCTGCGCCGCATTCCTTCGCATTTGCTGCGCAGTTGCGCAACACCTCTGCTGAGTCTTTGACTGCCGTGAGGCGCAGCTGCGCCCTATTTCAGTACAATCAAGGCGCAGCTGCGCCGGTCCTTTGCTCCAAAATCTGAGAAGACTTATTTTAAACGGGCCAATCGCAATCTTCTTGCTACAGTGATCGCGAGGGAGCTGCTTGAGGCTATATATACCAGTAGTATCAGTCCAAGGCCATATATAAAAGATAAGAGATAGAAAAGCTAGGTCAAAAGGAAGAAGAGAGAGTGCATTGTTCATTTCATTCTTTGTTTTCTTTGTTCTCTCTTGTTCCTTGTGATTTAGCTAGAGTAGTATAGCTTAGAGCTGGGCATTGGACGTTTGAAGCATTGTGTCAACCTTGTAACTTCGGATTTGAAGAAGAGAAACCGAGCTTTGCATTTCTTAACTTTGTTTTCTCTTTCTTTTCATTTGTAGCTTCAATGTATGAACATATGTGGATGATGGTTGTTATTTCTATTATGAACTAACTTCTCTTATGGGATTATAATGAAACCTAGGGTTTAGTTCAATTTGTATGCTTCCTTGTTTTGGCTAAATGATTATGTATGGATTGTCTAATGTGGTTTATTTTAATTGTTTAAATGCTTGATCATCATTTACCATGTTAACTCACACGGAACCGAGATGGGGAGTGTGAGTTTAGAACTGACCATGTTAGCTTGTGTTCATGATTTCACATGACGTTGGATTGCATGATTAGTGCTAAGGATAGACATATCCGAAGCACCACACGTAGTCTTTTGAAAACCTGTGCTTAAACCCGTTTTTCTCTAGGTCACATAGACATATAGTGATTTATTTAACTTGGGTGTTCTTTCCCGTTCTGTTGCCCTTTGGGTCAGATCTGGGTTGGATATGGGTATGATGCAACGAGAGTTGGTCATACTTTAGTTTCGTGTTTTCGACTAACAATCCGAAATAATCAGTTAGGTTTAACAGGAAGTAGCACAGTTGAATGACGCCCTAGGTGAAGTTATAATCCCATACCTCCTTTGTCTGCTAAAATCGTTTATTAATTAGTTGTCTTTAATTTTCATAACTTAAATTCATTTCACAATTCCTTAATTTACTTGACACTGTTTAAAGAAACCAAAATAGTTATAAAGCTGCTGCATGATAGTGTAATAGCTATCCATAGTCCTCGTGGGAACGATACTTTACTTACTTTATATTACTTGTTGACCACGTGCACTTGCGTGTAAGTGTTGATTTGTCATACGCACGGTTTGACACCCAACAAGTTTTTGGCGCCGTTGCCGGGGACTTTGAGTAGTTTTTATTACTTTCATCGTCAGTTTAAATTAGATTGGTTTATTTAAACAATCTTTTCGTACCTCATTTCTTTTTATCTATTTCTTTGGTTTCAGGTACTTGTGACTTGTGCATGCTAACTCGATCAAAGAAACATAGGTTGTTGGCTCTCAACGACAACATTTATACACAAGTTCAACAAGTGATTGAGGTTAGCTCTGACAGTCAAGAGAACATTGAACAGCTAGAAACCATGGCAGGAGAACAAGAGGCACCCAAGCCATTAAGAGACTATGCAACGCCGCGGATAAATGAGTTGCAAGCAAGTATCACAAGGCCGGCAATCACAGCCCTCTCCTTTGAAATTAAACCGAGCACCATTCAAATGGTGAAGAATTCAGTACAGTTTGGGGGAATGGCTAATGATGATCCGAACGATCACTTGCTGAGCTTCTTGGAAATCTGTGATACGTTCAAGTATAATGGAGTAACGGATGATGCAGTGAGACTTAGACTCTTTCCATTTACACTGAGAGATAAAGCAAAGAGTTAGCTTCACTCATTACCTCCGGGGTCAATCACTACATGGGAAGACTTGGCACAGAAATTCCTGAAGAAATTCTTTCCTCCTGCAAAGACCAATAAAATGAGAAATGATATTTCTATGTTTGCACAACAACATGGAGAGTCATTATATGAAGCATGGGAGAGGTTTAAAGAGTTGCTAAGAAGATGCCCGCATCATGCACTACCCCAATGGATGCAGATGAACACTTTTTATAGTGGTTTGAGTGGTAACACTCGGACTAGCATTGACGCAGCATCTGGCGGGGAATTTATGGCAAAGAATTTCAATGAGGCATACGAGCTGCTTGAAACTATGGCTGCTAACAATTATCAATGGCCTACTTCTAGGCTAAATCAACCAAAAGTGGCCGGGGTTATAGAAGTAGATGCTATCACAGCCTTAGCAGCTCAATTATCAGTCATGTCCAAGAAGATTGATGCAATTGCAGATAATAAAGTGCAACAGGTGGCTTATGTATGTGAGATATGTGCAGGGGAACATCCTACAGATCAATGTGCTATCAACTCAGAATCAGTACAGTTTGTGAGTAGCTACCAGAGGCAACCGAATCAGTATCAGAATACATATAACTCTGGAGCTAGGAATCACCCAAACTCATCATGGAGCAACAATCAGAACCATCAACAAGCTCCTAGACCACACTATCCTCCCGGATTTCAGAGTCATCAACATGCAGCACAACCGTCCCAACCAGAGAGAAAGCCAGACTTAGAAGAATTAATGTTGAAATACATGGCTAACACTGATGTGTTGATAAAGAGTCAGTCTGCTTCCATCAAAAATTTGGAGAACCAAGTGGGCCAAATGGCCAATTTACTAGCAAACAGACCTCAAGGATCTCTTCCAAGCAATACAGAAGAAAACCCAAGAAGAGAGGGAAAGGAGCACTGCAAAGCTGTCATGACTAGAAGCGGGAAACAGTTTATGCCAACTGGCGCAAATGAGCCGGCAGTACAAATAGAAACAGAACAGTTGCACCCCGCCTCAGACTCAGTTGGTGCAGAAAGCTCTAAGGAAAAGGAGGAAGTTGTTGTAGAGACTGAAGCAGGAAACAAGGATCAACCAGAAAAGCCTCCGGTTACTCACACACGAGTCTATCCTCCAGTACCTTTTCCACGGAGGCTTCAGAAACAGAAATTGGACAAGCAGTTCGCTAAGTTCCTGGAAATTTTCAAGAAGCTGCAAATAAACATACCATTTGCAGAAGCTTTAGAACAGATGCCGAGCTATGCTAAGTTCATGAAAGGGATTCTGTCAAGAAAGAAGAGATTGGAAGACTTTGAGACTGTGGCTCTAACTGAGGAATGCAGTGCGGTCTTACAGAGAAAACTACCTCATAAATTGAAAGATCCGGGGAGTTTCACCATTCCTTGCGAGATAGGGAGTGTGTCTTTCAACAGATGCTTGTGTGACTTAGGAGCAAGCATTAACCTCATGCCATTGTCAATTTACACACAGTTGGGACTTCCTGCACCAAAGCCCACAAACATATCCCTACAGCTCGCAGATAAATCAATTACATATCCAAGAGGGATTGTGGAGGACATTCTGGTCAAAGTTGACAAGTTCATTTTCCCCGCGGACTTCATTATCCTCGACTATGAAGAGGACAAGGATATTCCCATCATTTTGGGGAGACCATTTCTAGCCACGGGGAGAACTCTCATCGATGTACAAAAGGGAGAATTAACAATGAGGGTCCAGGACCAAAGAATAACCTTCAATGTGTTCCGGGCAATGAAGTTCCCTACCGATGAAGAAGAATGCTTCCGAATGGATGTGGTAGAAAAGATGATGGAAGAGGAGTTTCTGAAAATTGCAATTAAAGATCCGATGGAGACTACCTTGGTGAGGGATAGTGACAGTGACAATGATGAGTCGGGGATGGATGACTGTATCTATGAGCTGGAGGCACTACCACAGGTGAACACATGCAAGATACCTGTTGAGCAGTTAGAAAGTGCAGAAGAACCTCCAGATCGCTTGAAACCATCTTTGGAGGTACCTCCTACTCTTGAGCTTAAACCGCTCCCATCACATCTCAGGTATGCTTATTTAGGTGAATCAAATACTTTACCTGTGATTATTGCATCTGCACTAACCCCCTTACAGGAAAATAAGCTGATAAGAATCTTGAGAGAATTCAAGGAAGCTATCGGATGGACAATAGCCGACATCAAGGGCATAAGTCCGTCCTTCTGTATGCACAAGATTCTTATGGAAGAGGACAGTAAACCAACTGTGGAGCATCAGAGAAGGCTCAACCCTATCTTGAAAGAGGTTGTCAAGAAGGAGATTCTGAAATTGCTAGATGCTGGGATCATATATCCTATCTCCGACAGTGCATGGGTGAGCCCTGTCCAATGTGTGCCCAAGAAAGGAGGGATGACAGTTGTGAAGAATGAGCATAATGAATTGATACCGACAAGGACAGTGACCGGTTGGAGGGTGTGTATGGACTACAGAAAGCTGAACAAGGCAACCAGAAAAGACCACTTTCCATTGCCGTTCATTGACCAAATGTTGGACAGACTTGCGGGTCATGAATACTACTGTCTGCTGGATGGCTATTCGGGGTACAATCAGATAGCCATTGCACCTGAGGACCAGGAAAAGACAACCTTCACTTGCCCCTACGGGACGTTTGCATTCAGACGGATGTCCTTTGGGCTCTGCAATGCACCAGCAACATTTCAAAGGTGCATGATGGCCATCTTTTCTGGCATGGTGGAGCAGAATGTGGAAGTCTTCATGGACGACTTCTCTGTATTTGGGGATTCCTTTGAGTTGTGTCTGGAGAATTTGATTCTGGTATTGAAACGCTGCATAGAGACAAATCTGATTCTAAACTGGGAGAAATGCCATTTCATGGTACAGGAAGGAATCATCCTTGGACACAAGGTTTCAGGGAAAGGATTGGAGGTTGACAAGGCGAAGCTGGAGATTATTGAGAAATTGCCACCACCTACAACTGTTAAAGGGGTGCGCAGTTTTTTAGGTCATGCGGGCTTTTACAGACGATTCATCAAGGACTTCTCCAAAATCTCCAAGCCTTTATGCAGTCTACTAGAAAAAGAGGTCCAGTTCAAATTTGATGAAGATTGTTTAAAGGTATTTGAGCTGTTAAAGTCAAAGCTAACATCAACACCCATAATTGTAGTATCGGATTGGTCTATACCATTCGAGCTGATGTGCGATGCTAGCGATTATGCAGTGGGGGCAGTTTTGGGTCAGCGCAAGGAAAAGATTTTTCATGCTATCTACTATGCCGGCAAGACCTTAACAGATGCTCAGCTTAACTACACCACCACCGAGAAAAAGCTATTAGCGGTTGTATACGCTTTCGACAAATTCAGGTCATATCTCGTTGGAACAAAAGTTGTGGTGTACACGGATCATGCTGCTATTAGATATCTGATTTCTAAGAAAGATGCAAAGCCGAGACTTATCAGATGGATTCTTCTTCTCCAAGAGTTCGATCTAGAAATTCGAGACAAAAAGGGTTCAGAAAACCAAGTGGCAGATCATCTTTCTAGATTGGAACATCAGGAAAAGGATAGGAAGGACGAGGCGGATATAAATGAGTATTTTCCGGATGAGCAGCTCTTCACTGTGACCTCAGAGATTCCTTGGTACGCTGACTTTGTCAACTACATAGTAAGCAATGTTCTCCCACCAGAGTTAACTCGCCAACAAAAGAAAAAGTTTTTCCATGAAGTAAAGAGTTACCTGTGGGATGAACCCTTCTTGTTCAGGCAGTGTGCAGATCAGATAATCCGCAAATGCATCCCTCACAGTGAGACGTCCAGTATACTGCATGCATGCCATTCTTCTCTCTATGGAGGTCATTATGGAACAGAACGTACCGCATCTAAAGTGCTTCAAGCAGGGTTCTATTGGCCGTCTATATTCAAAGATGCCCACCAGTTTGTAAAAAGCTGCGATCGATGTCAACGAGTGGGTAACATTTCCAGACGAAATGAAATGCCATTAAATTCAATTCTGGAAGTGGAAATCTTTGATGTGTGGGGAATCGACTTCATGGGCCCATTTCCATCATCGTCCGGAAATCTTTATATTCTCTTGGCAGTCGATTACGTCTCAAAATGGGTAGAAGCCAGTGCTCTACCATCCAACGATGCCAGAGTTGTCCTGAAATTCCTTCAAAGGAACATCTTCACTAGATTTGGCACTCCTCGAGCAATCATCAGTGATGTAGGGAGCCATTTCTGTAACAGGCTCTTCACAGCATTATTAGCCAAGTATGTGGTGAAGCACAGAGTAGCCACAACCTACCTCCCCCAGACCAGTGGCCAAGCGGAAGTATCTAATCGAGATGTGAAGAGAATTCTAGAGAAGATGGTAAATCCGTCAAGGAAGGATTGGTCAATAAAGCTTGATGATGCACTATGGGCATACAGGATAGCCTATAAGACTCCCATTGGCATGTCACCTTTTCAGATGGTTTATGGTAAGACTTGTCACCTTCTAGCGGAGTTAGAGCACAAGGCTTACTGGGCCATCAAGAAGTTGAATTTCGATCTCTCAGCCGCAGGAGAGCAGCGACTGCTCCAACTTAATGAGTTAGATGAATTTCGACTGCGAGCCTATGAGAATATGAAATTGTACAAGGAGAAGGTGAAGCGATGGCATGATCGGAAAATCATCGAAAGGAAGTTCGAGCCGGGGCAAGCTGTATTGTTATTCAATTCCAGGCTTCGATTTTTCCCGGGCAAACTCAAGTCTCGATGGTCAGGACCATTCACAATCAAAACTGTCTATCCTCATGGCGCCATCGAAATTGTGGGAAAAGAGCATGAACGACCGTTCAAGGTTAATGGGCAGCGTCTGAAGCATTATTGGGGAGGCGATATTGATCGCCAACATTCCTCAATTGCCCTCGAGGAGGCCGAATGAGCCGAAGAACAGTCGAGCTACGACTATAACTAAAGCGCTTGTTGGGAGGCACCCCACTTTTTGTCTAAATCTCCATTTGTTTAATTTTTGAATTATGAAATTGTTAAGCTTAATGTTTGAAATTCTCTTGGAGATTTGAATTTTGTTTTTGTGATTTCTTTCAGGAGGAGTTGAACTGAATTTGCATAAGGGATCATAGGAAAAAAAGAAGCCTCAGTTTTTGGGCTGACTGGCAGAAGGTGCAGCTGCGCCGTATTTACACTGCCCAGAGGCGCAGCTGCGCCGAGTAGCAGGGCAAGTTTCTGAAGACAGGGAAAGGCGCAGCTGCGCCGTGTCCCCGTTCATTTGCTGCGCAGCTGCGCCGCACGCCAGTTTCAGTTTTCGAATCTCTTTTAAAACCCGACCGATTGGCTTCCCTCTTCACGTCACATCATATCAGTTTCTTATTCCCTTCCTCATCAGATCACGAGAGCTCTCAAAGAATAGCAAACCCTAGTTTCCCCTACCTATTTCCTATCACACTCTTGCTCAATATTCTCCATCCATAGAATCCTCCTAGCACACCATCCTCACCTAGCCCTAGTCGAGCATACAATCAGATTACCAACATTAGGGTTGTGTGAAGCAAGTTTGGGGGTTCTTCAAGGTTGAGAAGCCGCGTTTTGACAGAGAAACACATCTAGTCCTAACACTTTCAAAATGCCGAAGCGCATCCGTACCCCGTCGTCTTCATCGGCCAGTAGTGATGCGGGGGGAGAAGGCGATGACAGAAACACGCTAGATGCCTCCAGATTTGTCAACCTTTTTGCACAACACTATTACTGGGACGTCATGATAACGAAATCGTTTGTGTTAGAAAGGGGCCTCAAGCCCAGTTCTGCGGATGGAGGGTTGCTACAGCAAATCAGGAGTCGTGGGTGGGTTGCTGGTGGAAACGCCCATAGCGGCACCGATGTCTATTGTGCGGGAGTTCTATGCTAATGCCCGAGAGACTCAGAATGGGATTTCATATGTTCGGGGCAAGCAAGTAGACTACTCCGCTCGAGCCATAAACGAGCTATTCAGGATGCCAGCCTTGACTGCGGAGGTGATTCAGTGGACGCGAGAACTGCGATTCCAGACCAACTTAGACACCCTGATGGAGGAGATGTGCAGGCCGGGTGTGGAATGGAAGATTAGGCCAGATACGAATCAGAAGGTGCATTTCCCTCAGATGGCCTTGAGCAGGTATGCTAAGGCCTGGTACAGTTTCATATGTGGCAGCATACTGCCGACGACCCACCATCAGGACGTGACTAAGGAGAGGGCGATAATTTTGTATGGCATTTGCAAGGGTCAGAGTATGGATGTAGGATACATCATCCATCACTCTATGCTGAAATTCATGAGAGCCAGTACTTCAGGCGGAATCCCGCATGCCTCCATCATTACGCGGTTATGTTCAGCAGCAGAGGTAGAGTGGGGCGAGGAGTCTTCTCAGTTGCCGATGAGGGATATCGATCATACTGTCATTGAGAAGTTCACGGTCTGGAAGGGTATGAGATCGCATCCAAGAGGTCTTGGTTTTATTAGGGAAGAGGTTCCGGAGGAGCAGGGTGTGGCAGCTGAGGAGCCACAGGCCGGAGGGCTTCCTCCTGATTTTGTAGCTAGGCATGATAGAGAGATGCGTCGCTTGCAGAGGCGCATGGACGCGATGCACACGGACTTCAGTTCATATACTGCCGACTTCTCAGCGGCATTGACCAGTGCATTCTCTCAGCTAAGCGCGGACGTACAGTTCCTGACCTTCGGGCAAGGAGGCTTGTACCCACCGCCAGATTCACCACCCGAGGCCTAGGGGAGTTTTCTCTCACCTTTATCTCCAATGAGGACATTGTTACATTTAATTTTGGGGGTATTGGGTGCATGTCATGTTTAGCTATGTCTTAATTATTATCATATTTTGCTTGTCATTTAAATTTGTAGTTTATGTTTAGTTGCATCGCATTTAGTTAAATTTGAAAAATAAAAATAAATAAAGCATCATATTTATTTCTCGTACTGCATTTAGGTTATTTGCATCTTATTGCATGAATCCTAGCATTTTGTCGGTCGAAGTCATATTGGCCTATGATGATACTTGGCTTTGCTTGATCATGTAACGGGGTTGAAAATCGAGTCATAGTCTTAGTGTCATGTTGATTTACGATTCCTAACTTATTTGACTCTGATATAACCGGATAGCACTTTATGTGTAATCGTTTTGTTTGGTTTAATCTAAATTTGTGCATAAGTGTCTTCTGGTGGAAAATTTTTCGTTAAAATAATAGAATTTTGGTGAATGGGTTGTGTCGGCTATAATAACACAAAAATCAAGTTTGGGGGTTAAGAAAGCTATTGTGTGAGATGGAGCGTTAAAACGCACTCACATAAAAAAAAATCAAATAAAATAAAAATAAGCACGTTGGCTAGTTTAGTTCTGTGGCCGTAGATACTTGAGTTAATAGGCCCGTAAGGGTGTCTTTACACCTAGCGCCCTAAAGCCGACTGGTTTGGGAGTCGTTGGTCGAAAGCTTGCTACATGGGTATCTTCGAAGCCTAATAGGACTAGACATTGCACAGCCGGGTGTAAACGCGAGATAGTGCAATTATTGCCCTCGTGGTTGTATATAAAGTCGGTTAATTCTGAATAACCCTGATATTGATTAATGTGAAGTCTTAGCTAACATTTTTCCTATTATCGTCTTTCTTGAGTTAAAACTGTGATTCTCCCTCTAAGAAGCGCATTATGACAATATTTGAATCATACCAACCTTAATGATGGCCAAGCACACTACACACTGCATCAGTAATAATATGTTGTGGAATTGTCGATTGATATGACCTATTGACGGTTTCTTGGTTAGATGCTATGTTTAATGATCTTTGCATCTTTTCTGAGGCTATTCAATTAAGCTTTGTACTGACTGACGTGGATTCACTTGCATGCAGCGTAGACTGCATTTGTAGCTTAACTTGCATTTCAGTTTGCTTATTATGTAGCTTGAGGGCAAGCAACGGGTTAAGTTTGGGGGTATTTGATAAGTAGGTTTTATACCTACTATTTCGATGCCAACTTGCTTTAACTTTCGCTTGTTCTCATTAGTTTTTATTACTTTTCATGGGTTTACGTCTCTTTTGTAGGTTTCATGCTCCATAGTTTATTATTGGCCATTTCCGCCTTTTTGTGGACAAACCGGCGTGTTTTGGACTAGAACTTGTGCGGGGAGGAAGAATTGCAATTTTTGGGACAAAAGTGGCTCAATGCGGGAGCGATATGCGTGATGAACGGGTGCAGCAGAAAAGATGGCACAGAGTCCAAGACTGGTGCACGGCGCAGCTGCGCCGCAATCCTTCACAAACCCTACGCAGTAGCTCTACAGGCTGTTCGACTGGTGCACGGCGCAGCTGCGCCGCATTCCTTCGCATTTGCTGCGCAGTTGCGCAACACCTCTGCTGAGTCTTTGACTGCCGTGAGGCGCAGCTGCGCCCCATTTCAGTACAATCAAGGCGCAGCTGCGCCGGTCCTTTGCTCCAAAATCTGAGAAGACTTATTTTAAACGGGCCAATCGCAATCTTCTTGCTACAGTGATCGCGAGGGAGCTGCTTGAGGCTATATATACCAGTAGTATCAGTCCAAGGCCATATATAAAAGATAAGAGATAGAAAAGCTAGGTCAAAAGGAAGAAGAGAGAGTGCATTGTTCATTTCATTCTTTGTTTTCTTTGTTCTCTCTTGTTCCTTGTGATTTAGCTAGAGTAGTATAGCTTAGAGCTGGGCATTGGACGTTTGAAGCATTGTGTCAACCTTGTAACTTCGGATTTGAAGAAGAGAAACCGAGCTTTGCATTTCTTAACTTTGTTTTCTCTTTCTTTTCATTTGTAGCTTCAATGTATGAACATATGTGGATGATGGTTGTTATTTCTATTATGAACTAACTTCTCTTATGGGATTATAATGAAACCTAGGGTTTAGTTCAATTTGTATGCTTCCTTGTTTTGGCTAAATGATTATGTATGGATTGTCTAATGTGGTTTATTTTAATTGTTTAAATGCTTGATCATCATTTACCATGTTAACTCACACGGAACCGAGATGGGAGTGTGAGTTTAGAACTGACCATGTTAGCTTGTGTTCATGATTTCACATGACGTTGGATTGCATGATTAGTGCTAAGGATAGACATATCCGAAGCACCACACGTAGTCTTTTGAAAACCTGTGCTTAAACCCGTTTTTCTCTAGGTCACATAGACATATAGTGATTTATTTAACTTGGGTGTTCTTTCCCGTTCTGTTGCCCTTTGGGTCAGATCTGGGTTGGATATGGGTATGATGCAACGAGAGTTGGTCATACTTTAGTTTCGTGTTTTCGACTAACAATCCGAAATAATCAGTTAGGTTTAACAGGAAGTAGCACAGTTGAATGACGCCCTAGGTGAAGTTATAATCCCATACCTCCTTTGTCTGCTAAAATCGTTTATTAATTAGTTGTCTTTAATTTTCATAACTTAAATTCATTTCACAATTCCTTAATTTACTTGACACTGTTCAAAGAAACCAAAATAGTTATAAAGCTGCTGCATGATAGTGTAATAGCTATCCATAGTCCTCGTGGGAACGATACTTTACTTACTTTATATTACTTGTTGACCACGTGCACTTGCGTGTAAGTGTTGATTTGTCATACGCACGGTTTGACACCCAACAAGTTTTTGGCGTCGTTGCCGGGGACTTTGAGTAGTTTTTATTACTTTCATCGTCAGTTTAAATTAGATTGGTTTATTTAAACAATCTTTTCGTACCTCATTTCTTTTTATCTATTTCTTTGGTTTCAGGTACTTGTGACTTGTGCATGCTAACTCGATCAAAGAAACGTAGGTTGTTGGCTCTCAACGACAACATTTATATACAAGTTCAACAAGTGATTGAGGTTAGCTCTGACAGTCAAGAGAACATTGAACAGCTAGAAACCATGGCAGGAGAACAAGAGGCACCCAAGCCATTAAGAGACTATGTACACGTATATAACTAATGTATAGGGCAACATCATGGTTATGTAGGTTGTAAACGTGGTAAGGTAGTAACAGTTAGAGTAAGCGAGGACAGAGGCAAATATTCTTTTCAAACTCTCTTTTGTAGTTCATTGACAGTTATGCATTCTATGTATTCTTGTAAGCCAATTGTGAGGTTCATTCATTGTTAAAATGATTTAAAAAGGGTCAATGCCATTTATATCCGGCTAGACATATAGTGTCATTTATGTTGACTTCAGATGTTTATTGTATGTCCTCCAATCCATATTGTTGTGGTACGGAATCTATGAAAATGTTGTAATAGAACAACCCTGATAAAAAGGGGAATAAAAGCAAAGAGGGATGGCTATGTTGCGCACAATATAGGGTACGATAGGTTGATCATCTAGAGTACACATCTAAAAGGAAAGATTATCTTATGACATTATCAGTCTTTGTGATTGGAATTGTTCTACACGAGTTCTTGGTCTAGTGACTGTATAACAGATAATGATAATGTTTCAAATCAAATGCGAAAGTGTTTTATATTATGCTTTCTTGTTTTTTCACAGTAGTATTGAATTGCTAAAGCTAATCAAAAAAGTTTCTTCTATTCTTTCTAAGATATCATGCTATTATGTGTTTATGTACTTGCTAAGCTAGTTTAAGCTCATTCTACCTTTAACATGATATTTCAACTACGTCCGAACAAGCAGAAGGTTCAAGAACAGACAAAGGGAAGGAAAAAGCGAGCAAATAATAGTTTTTTAGTTATAAAATTCCTGTAAATGTAATATGTAAGGTAAATTATGTTTTGTACTTTATAAAGGTCTGTAAACCTGGGATAGTTATATAAGTTTGTAAATTAAGTTATTGTATTCTTAAATGAATGGTCGTGATTGAA
Source organism: Hedera helix (assembly GCA_947179155.2). Classification (NCBI taxonomy): domain Eukaryota; kingdom Viridiplantae; phylum Streptophyta; class Magnoliopsida; order Apiales; family Araliaceae; genus Hedera; species Hedera helix. The sequence goes on from OX359266.1 coordinate 27,005,615, forward strand.
TGGTAGAATAGTATCACGAGCACTGAACCCAAGGTTCAAGGAACCTAAATTTGGGGGCATCACAGGTTAGTATTAGAGCTGATAAGTTATAAACCTTAGGTGGAAAAAACCTTAGTAATATGGCCATAAAGAACATAATAAAACTCATTTAGAGTTATATAGGGCGAATCAAGGAGATTTGTCAAAGATATAAATTTTTCACAATATGTGTTATGTGTAATAGAGATAAGGAAAATTACATTGAATTGAATAATTGTTCTTATGATTTTATAGTATGCCAGAGATTGGAGAATCATGTCGGGTAATAGAGGAAGAATGTCAGGACATTCAAGTGAATGTAGTGACTGTTGTACCAGTTACAACAATAGTACCAGCTGATGACAGTGGGTATGAGGAAGATCCAGAGGAATTGGAAGGAGATTCTGATAGGGCATTGCCTGAGAATGCGTCATCTGAGCAAAGGAAGGCTGACCAAGAATGGGTAACTAATATGTTACAACAAGATAGGTGAATTTGTAGACAAAATCCTAGAGTTAGAAACTCAGGCAACAGAACGTCAAACAACTATTGATCAGAATGAAGTGGCAATGCAGGTGGTGATGACCACATGGAGTGTAGAATTGGGGGATAAACTGAGACAAGAAGAACAAAAATTCCAGGAACTAAAGAATGAAAAGGAAGCTTTGGAGGCTAAACTAAGGGAGGCAACTGCTAAGATCGCCAGGTATGAAAATGTCAGGGCTAAAGCAGTAAGTATAGTGAACTTAGTGGAGGAGGAAGTGAGGGCTATGAAAGTCAAAATAGATAATATGAGTGTGAGAATGAATGATATGAGCTATGCTTTTCGCATAACTTTTGGAAGGGCACATTATAGGGTGTACTACTATCCTGTAGAATATGATTAGACTAGTAATACCTTGAGTTAGTGGAAGATGATTGCTATCATGAACGAGGAATATGACGACGTGGTTCGTCATGGGATGCTTCTATAGGATATTGTAATAGACGTATATAGTTGTGTATATATCTATGTATGTATGTAAATATAAATGCCTGGTCTTTTGTTATAAACTGGGATAGATAATCTTTTGTAGCCATCTTTTGTTTTAAGGAGGGAAGCCCTATTTTGTTGTCTAGGGTTGTAAATGTAAATCCTGACTTTTGTAGTCTAAAGGGATATAAAAGTTTATAGCAATATGATGTATTTGATGGAAGGTGCTAGACACTTGTCAAAATGCATATGAATATAAACTCGGATATATAATGTGTTTTGAAATGGCTGTGTTTAAATTACATGAAAATGTGATATGCGAATGATAAAATAATAATCATGAAATAAATTGTTATTAAACAGAAAATGCTGCCTAGACAAAGGCAGAATGTTCAACCACCACCAGAGGAGTCGATTAATGCTGCATAGGAGCCAGTTAATCCCATGCAATAATTTATAGCTATGTTAATGGGAGCATTTCAGAACCAGGATCCTCATCCTACAGCTGTTCAACCTTCAGCCGATCGAATTGCTACTTTTAAAGATTTTAAAGCAGTAGGACCCCTAGAGTTTAAGGGGACTATTAATCCAATAGAGGCCTAGACTTGGGTGATTGAGATGGAGAAGATTTTCAATGTTGCTAAAGTGGCAAAGGAGAAGAAAATTGCCTTTGCTACATTTATGTTAAAGGAATAAGCCAACTATTAGTGGGGAGCCAACAAAGGGAGATTGGGAGGGGAGTAGCGAATTAGGAGCGATTCAAAAAATATTTTTCGAAGCCTACTTTCCTCCAGTTACGCAGGATATGATGGAAGTGAAATTCCTAGAGTTGAAACAGGAAAATATGACAGTGGCTAAGTATGTGGCTAAATTTAATAAGCTAGCAAGGTTTACTCCACATCAAGTGGACACTGAATAGAGAAAAGCAAAACGTTTCAAGCAAGGATTGAAGCCTTGGATTTATAACAAGGTTTCAATATTTCAAATTAGAACTTTTACTAGAGTATTAGAAAAGGCAATTCTAGTAGAACGAGGCAGCGAGGCCTTGAGAAAGTATAATCAAGACAAGCGTGGGAAGAAAAGTGATGGAACTACCAAAGAAGGGAGCAGTGGAGGCAGCAACTTCAACAAGCGAAAATGGAATAGTAACAAGAACACTAGTAACAAACAAGGAGAGTAGACGAAAAAAGTAGAGGCGTGCGTCATTTGTGGAAAGGGTCACCTGGGAGTATGCCTAAAAGGTTATTATGTGAAAGATTAATTATGTGACTATATGTTGAACTTAATTAAAGGAAAGTCCAATTTATGAAATTATTAAAATTAATGGACTAACCTTAGAATTTTAATATAAAGGATTAATAAGTTATTAAGCCTAAGTAAATAGTTAATCAATTTTGAATATAACAAACTTAATTAGATTATGTTTTTTAATTAATGTGAATATAAAATGTGTGACAATGTGTTAGATTTATGTGAATGAATTAATAGTCCTAGTTAGTAATTGAATTACTAGTGGATTAGCCCATTAATTTAATTAAACAAATCTTGAGCATTTAGGTATGTAATGAACTTGTAAGCTTTGATAATTGATTCACATGATGTAATTTAATCTAGCCCAATACTTAAATTAATTGCAAGACATGCTAGTAGAATTTTAAAGTCCAATAATTTAATCAATTGAGCCCAAGTAGAATGTATTTAGTGGCCCCAACAATAGCCCAATTGGGTACATTAAGTAAAAGTTAAATTTGGGGTCAATGATGCTATTAAATTTAATAAGAATAAAATAAATTTGGAGGATAAAGAGGAGGGTGGTTGGTTGAACAAGGGGGACCCACATAGGTCCCATGCAATCCCAAAATGAAGCTCTTTCATTGGTTGTTAAGTACAAGAATCCCAAAAATTTAGCTTGGATAAGAATTTCTTGGATAAGCTTGGTGATAAGTTTATACATATAAGAGTTATATGTATATCTGTTGGTAGATGAGATTGTCTTAGTGAATACATTTTTGACCAACTTAGACTACATTTTTTAGTAAGAGTTAGCGAGAGAAGATCTCAAAAGAAAAGAAGATAGACTTAGAAATAGAAAGCTAAGAAAAACCCCAGAACACCATTAAATCTCCAAGTGTTGGTGGTTAGAGAATATTAAAGTCATCAAGGAGAGGAGCTTTGAATGTCATTAACCTTCATCAACTACTTTGGAAAGCAAAAGAAGAGAGCTAGCAAATCTTTATGATTTAAAAGTAACTCTAACCTTTAGACTTAAATTTTACGCTTTGTAAGTGTTTAATATATGTTTTGCATGATTGGTTATGGGAGTTTTGGTTGTAATGGAATCATGTAAGGTTCGAAGTTATAAGAAAGGAAGATTTGATGGAGATCTGTGTGTATTTATGTGTATATATGTAGATCTATGTATGAAATTGATTTTCTATGGTCAAAAAGTGATTTCAAATCATAAAAGGTGTTTTGATGGTTTTAAAAATATTTTCAAGCTTAGTGATGTTAGATCTATGTTATATGTGTGTAGATATATGGTTTATTAGGCTAAATCTATGCATTTACATGTTAGTTATGTGAAAAAGTTTGAGGAGAGTTCATATGAACATGTTTTAAGAAAAAACCTTACTTTTATGCTTGATTTGATTTTATGTGCTTTCCAATATATATATATATATATATATATATATATATATATATATATATATGTGTGTGTGTGTGTGTGTGTGATTTATGTGGGTTAAATGCTAGATTTATGAGTTTTGAACATGATGAAACTTGAATCATTGGAAACTAAGTTAAAATGAAGGAGATATGGAGTTTTTATTAAAACATGTCATTTTTAAAACCTTAATTGGTAGATCTAAAGTCTTTAGTGTCACATAATGTTTTAAAACTACTTGAACCATGAATTTTGAATATTATCAAGTCATAAACATAACAAAACTGATTTGGAGGCATTTGAACTTGTATTGACGATTTTATGCAAGTTGGAACCAAAGTAATCAAAGTTGAAAAAATAAAATTTTGTAAAGTGAAAATTTTGAACTTGTTAGAGTTCATGCCCTAGAGGTCAATTATTTAATGTAACTGCTTAATATTTTTGATAATATATTTGATTGAATAAATGAATTATTTTATTATGATTTTATTTACTGCGTTATATAAATGTTAGCATAATAAAAGTCCTTAGAATATTGATACGAATTATATAGCTTCAAATATGTGACTTGAACATGAGATTATATAATTACAATTAGTATCATTTCTCTTAAATGTCCCTAGTCGAGTATCATTGTTAATGAGACAACAATTATGCATTGAGACTAGTATGTGGATAGACTGATGGTCAAATCTCATTGGTCATAAATATATGAGATATTGAGTCAATGCATAGGTATATGTTAGAGAAAAATGTACTGGACTGACCCACCATGAGAATTCTACGTAGAGCATTATGCAAAGTGTCATAAGAAATTCTCATAGTGACACTGATGTAATGATCCTCTGACCTGAAATCATTATATTATTACACGAGAATTTATGTACTTTGATATCATCAAAGGTCACCTTTAATAGGGTGGACAATAAATGTGATTATTGGGTACACCATGAATCGTGTGAGGAATATGAGTGATCTAGATGGAATTTAACCCTCCTATATATTAGGGGTGATATCCATAGGCCTCTTGATTGAGTAGAACTATGAAATGCATGGACATGCTCAAATAATGATTTGTTTCGTATAGTCTACTCATTGATCAAGAAAACTCAAATTAAATTATAAAGAGTATAACACATTCTATGCCTCGAATTTAATCTAGGATGTGAAGGTTAAAATGATTAAATTACATTGAAACATTGGTCACGAAAAGGTTGCATCGAATCATTGATCTTATTATTATTTGGGTAGTAGTGATGCATTACTAGATGCCGCTCATTGTTTATAATTTTATAATATGATTTTAAAATTATTACCAACATAATAATAACCTATAGGATCACACACTTAGAACGTATTTAAAAATGAATTAATTTAAATTGTAAGTATGTAAATATGTCAATATGATTGATAGTATTTAAATTACGAATTTAAATTAATAAGATAATTTGTATATATATATATATATATATATATATATACATAAATTCAGATTTTATTTTTCTATTTATTTTAGGTTTTGGTTAATTCCTATTAACTGCTATATATACATGATATATCAGTAGTTTTTAGTACGTAAGGAAAAACTAAAAACCTTAGCCGCTTTCAGAAATAGGCTAGAGAGAAAAATAGTTCAGAAATCCTAATCTTGGTGGCTAGTACCGCGACTTCCTTTTTGCTGCAGATCGTGTGATGATTCGCGGAGCGTTTGTGTGGATACCGTAGAGACGCAGTCGTTGGATTGCATTGAAGATTCGAAGCCGTTCCATAATTCCATTGTCTCCATTCAAGTTCGGATAATCGATAAATATATATATAAACCTTTGAATTTTTATGTTTTTGCATGGATCCTATTTTAGGGTTTCAAAATTTTTTTAAAATTTCACTGCGTTTATGTGTCGAAACCCTACAGAACTAACACCGCAACGGTGGGAAGAGTCGCCGCAGTCGTCGAACCTTCTGCCCAACCAGTCAGTTTACGCGAATTGGGTCAAGTCTTTGGGTCGGCCCAGGTCTGTTCTAACTATGTGGGTTGAAAAATATTTAAAAATTATTATAATCACTTAGGAACCCAATTTACTTAATTATTTGTTTTTTAAATAATATTAACTAATAAATAAAGTCAAATAAAGGCATAAAAGTCATTTTTATTATAAACTAAATAAGGTAATGAAACAATTACAAAATATTATGAAATAATTAATAATATTAGAAAATAAATAAAATATTATAAAATGATTAATAATATTAGAAAATAAATAAAATATTATTAAATGATTAATAATATTAGTGAACAATTAAAATATTATTAAATAATTAATAATATTAGTAGAGAAATAAAAATTATTAAATAATTAATAATATTAGTAAACAATTAAAATGTTATTAAATGATTAATAATATTAGACGACGATTAAAATATTACTAAATAACTAATATTATTAAAGAATTAATAATGTTGGGAAGTGACTTAAGTAAATAAATAGTTGATAATCTTCATAAGTGATGAAAATATTATCCAAGAGTGATAATATTGTCAACTGATTAATGTGCTATCAAATGCTCAATTATGTAATTAAGTGATAACTGATTTATATTAAGATTATTAATATGAAAAGATCCATTTATCAATAATAGGTCTTACCAAACGAAGTTAATTTAATTTGAGTAAGTCGTAGTCAATGATCGAGGTAAGTTCTTTATCCTCACTCAAATTATATTATGCAAACTCAAACTTGAGAAATATTCTTATTTATATGCTAAGTGGTTTAATTATTATAAATTATTTTACATCGATAATTAATTTTGACATTCGTACATAGTGTATTTGTATTCTTGTTCTATCATTGAACTGTGAATCATTTAAAGTTCTTCATTTATGAACTATTTAAGAAGTAGTTTATGCCAATTGTTTTGGCTAGACGTTTGTAATGTTAAATATTTTAAAGGCTATCCAAACCGGTTGTTGGTGTGGAATCTTAGACTGAGAGAACAACCTATAATGGGGGAAATTATTTATCGGTTATTCGATAAATACACAGTGTAGGTAAGGCTGATCCCCTCAAGTACAAACCTCTTGGGTACTACTTAAAAGGGTCAGTCGAATGATTGATTCCTTAGCATTTTGTCATGATTTATTTGACCACTCAGTAGACCTTAATTAATATTCATTCTTTTTTTTAGCATTGATTATGCTATCTTTGTTATTCATCAATTGTTCTTATATTGTTGAATAATTCAAAGTTATTCTTTTCATTCATGAAATATCTTTCATTACTTACTTTAAACTTGTTGAGCACAGTAGTTACTCACCTTTACTACATCATGAATTATTTTAAGCTAAACCAAAAAGTTCGAACAAGGATAAGGGCAAAGGAAAGATGAAGAATTAACTATGCTTGATAGTTAATTTCCTGTTTGATGTTTTTGTTAAAGCATTATCATGTAACACAAATATCTTTGTTTACTTAAGATATTGTGATGTATTTTGGTAAAGGTTATAGAACCTTGGGGCATAAATTACCTTATGTAATGAACAACATATGTTTATATATATATTCTGCATTAGTCATTTAACGTTGTTTAGATATGAAGGGATATTTGGATCCCACTAAATTCGAGGTATTGGAACTCGATCACTTATAATAAGGTATTGTGTGTGATCCTTTGC
>OX359266.1:28212963-28517963 GCA_947179155.2 Hedera helix
ATAACCATATCATAGAAGAAAATTGTTAAGAATTTATTCCCATTTGAAGTCTCTCTACCAAATCTTAAAACGATATAACTTTGAGATCAAATCTTGAAACGATGGAAAAAAAAATTAAGGGTACAACAGAACTATTCTGCGGTATCCCCTAACTTTTTTTCCTAGATTGGCCTACCACAGAACAGGTTTACGATAGGTAAAAAAAAATTAGAGAGTACGCATGACAAATCAACACTTACACGTAAGTGCACGTGGTCAACAAGTAATATAGAATAAGTAAAGTATCGTTCCCACGAAGACTATGAATCTTTTTTAAACTAACAAGCAACAACTTTGTAACTATTTCGGTTTCTTTAAACAGTGGTCAAGCAAATCATTGAGTTGGGAGTTAAATCTAAGTTGTGAAAATTAAAGCCAACTAATTAACAAACGATTTAGCTAGACAAAGGAGGCATGTGATTATAACTTCACCTAGGGTGTCATTCAACTGCGATACTTCATGTTAAACCTAACTGATTATTTCGGATTGTTAGTCGAAAACACGAAACCAAAGCATGACCAACTCTCGTTGCATCATACCCAAAACCAACCCAGATCTGACCCGAAGGGCAACAGAACGGGAAAGAACACCCTAGTTAATTAAATCACTATATTTCTATGTGACCTAGAAAAAAACGGGTTTAAGCACAAGTTTTCAGAAGATTACGTGTGGTGCTTCGGTATATGTCTATCTTTAGCACTAATCATGCAATCCAACGTCATATGAAATCATAAACACAAGCTAACATGGTCGGATCTAAACTCACACTCCCCATCTCGGTTCCGTGTGAGTTAACATGGTAATTAGTGATCAAACAATTAAGTAATTAAAACAAACCACATTAGACAATCCATACATAATCATTTAGCCACAACACGTAAGCATAACAAATTGAACTAAACCCTAGGTTTCATTATAATCCCATAAAAGAAGTTAGTTCATAATAGAAATAACAACCATCATCCACGAATGTTCATACATTGAAGCTACAAATGAAAAGAAAGAGAAAACAAAGGATAAGAAATGCAAAGCTTGGTTTCTCTTCTTCAAATATGGAATTCCAAGGTTGACATAATACTTCAAGCTTCCACAGTCCAGCCCTAAGCTTAACTACTCTAGATAGATCAAAAGGAGCAAAGAGAGAACAAAAAAATAAGGAAGAATGAACAAGAAGCTCTCTTTTTTCTCCTTCTAACCTAACCTTAATCTATTTTTCTCCTCCCCATCTCTCGTCTGAGAATACTGTTATATAGAGCCTCGGTAAATTTTTTACGATCACTGTAGCATCCTTAGGGAAGATTTTTAATTGACCCATTCGAAAAGTCAACTGCAGAATTTTGGCACGAACGACCGGCGTAGCTGCGCCATTTTTGTACTGAGCTTGGGCGCAGCTGTGCCTGATGGCAGACAGAGAGCAGACAGGGAGGAAGGGCGCAGCTGCGCTATCTTTGTGAAAGAATGGGGCGCAGCTGCGTTGTGCACCAGATATGCAATTTGTGCTCTATTTTCTGTTGCATCCGATCTTCATGTATATCGCTCCCACATCGAACCATTTTGTCCTGAAATATTGTATTTCTCCCCCCCCCCCCCCCCCCCCCCCCACGCACAAGTTCTAGTCCAACACAAGCCAATTTGTCCATAAATAGTCGAAAAAGGCCAAAAATGATCTATGAAGCATGAAACCTACAAAATAGACATAAAAGCGTGAACAGTAATAAAAACTAATGATATCCAGCGATAAATATAACAAGTTGGCATCAAAATAGTAGGTATAAAACATACTTATCAAATACCCCCAAACTTAACATGTTGCTTTCCCTCAAACTACACAATAAAGAAACTGTACAAGCAAACTGAAATGCAAGTTAAGCTAAAAATCCAGTCTACACCTACAAATCCACGTCAGCCAGTACAAAGTTTAATTGAGCTGCCTCGGAGGAGTTGTAATGATCAATAAACATAGCATCCAACCAAGAAACAGTTAGTAGGTCATATCAATCGACAAATCCACAACTTATTATTACAGATACAGTGTGTTGTGTGCTTGGCTACCATTAAGGTTAATATAATGCAAATATTGCCATAATGCGCTTTTTAGAGGAAAAATCACAGTTTTAACTGAAGAAAGACGATAAACAGGAAAATTGTCAGCTACGACTTCACATCAACCAACATTAGGGTTATTCGGAATTTACTAGCTTTATATACAACCACGAGGGCATTATTTGCTCTTTCTCGCGATTACACCCGGCTGTGCAGTGCCTAGTCTTATTAGGCTTCGAAGATACCCATGTAGCGAGCTTTCGACCAACGACTCCCAAACCAGTCAGCTTTAGGGCACTAGGTGTGAAGACACCCCTACGGGCCTATTAACTCGAGTATCAACGACCATAGAACTAAACTAGCCAATGCGTTTATAAATATATATAAAAAAAAATTTCAATTATTTTTTTTTAGGTTTCATTATAAATTAAAAGCTTTCTTATCCCCCAAACTTGATTTATGTGTTGTCATAGCCAACACAACCCATTTATAAAATTTCTATTATTTTAACAAAAAATTTCACCAGAAGACAATTATGTACATATTTAGACTACACCAAACAAAATAATTACACAAAAAGTGTTATTCAGTTATATCAGAGTCAAACAAGTTAAGATTCACAAATCAACATGACACTATAAGTATGACTCGGTTTTCAAACCCGTTACATAATCAAGCAAAATTGAATATCATCATAGGCCAATATGACTTCGACCGAACAAGACGCTAAGATTCATGTAATATGATGCAATTAATCTAAATGCAGTACGAGAAATAAATATGATGCAAAAAAAATTTTATTTTTTATTTTTTTTTATTTTTTTCTTAGAACTAATTTCCCAGCAAATTAAACTACATGCAATGCAACTAAATATGAACTTAATTTAAATAACAAGATAAGAAGAATAATAAATATGAACATAGCAAAACATGGCATCCACTTAATACCCCCAAACTTAAGTGACACAATGTCCTCATTGGTGATAAGGTGAGAGAGAAACTCCCCTAGGCATCGGGTGGCGTATCTGGCGATGGGTACAAGCCTCCCTGCCCGAAGGTCGGGAACTGTGCGTCCGTGCCTAATTGAGAGAATGCATGAGTCAATGTCACTGAAAAGTCGGTTGTGTATGATCTGAAGTCCATGTATAGCGTCCATACGCCTCTGCAGGCAACGCATCTCTCTACCATGACTACCGACAAAATCAGGAGGTGGCCCTCCGGCCTGTGGCTCACCAGCTGCCACATCCTGCTCCTCAATAATATCCGTCCTTATAAAACTAAGGCCCATTGGATGCGATCGCATGCCCTTCCAAACTACGAGCTTCTCAATGGCGGTATGATCAATGTCCCTCATCGGCAACTGAACAGTCTCCTCGCCCCACTCGACCTGTGTCGCTAGACATAAACGTGTAATAATGGAGGCATGCGGGATCCCAGCCGAAGTACTGGCCCTCATGAACTTAAGCATAGAGTGATGGATGATGTATCCTACATCCATACTCTGACCCTTGCAAATGCCATATAATATCACAGCCCTCTCCGTAGTCACGTCCTAATGGTGGCTCGTAGGTAATATGTTTCCACATATGAAACTGTACCAGGCCTTGGCATACCTGCTCAAAGCCGTTTGAGGAAAGTGCACCTTTCTATCCGTGCCTGACCCAGTCTTTCATGCCGCACCGGGCCTGCACATTTTTTCCATCAAGGTGTCTAAATTAGTCTGGAATCGCAGTTCTTGCATCCACTTAATTGCCTCATCAGTCAAGGCCGGCATCCTGAACAGTTCGTTGATGGCCTGAGGGGTGTAATCTATTTTCTTGCCCCTCACATACGAAATCCCATTATGAGTCTCCCGGGCATTAGCATAGAACTCCCTCACAAGTGACATCGGCGCAGCCATGGGCGTTTCCACAAACAATAACCACCCACGGCTCCTAATCTGATGCAGCAGCCTTCTATCCTCAGAATTGGGCTTGAGGCCCCTTTCTTACACAAATGACTTAGTAATCATAACGTCCCAATAGTAATGTTGTACAAAAATGTTGACAAACCTGACCACATCAAGCGTGTCTCTGTCATCACCATCTCCCCCCGAATCACTGCTAGTCGACGAAGAAGATGGGTTACGAATGTGCTTAGGCATTTTGAAAATGCTAGGGTTTGATGTAGTTTCTCTGTAAAAAGCTGTTCTCAACCTTGAAGAACCCCCAAACTTGCTTCACACAACCCTACTGTTAGGAATCTGACTATTTGCTTGAATAGGAGAGAGAAAGTGGTGTGAAATGTGGAGTCTTTGGTTGGAAATTATTTGGCAAAGGTGAGATATAAAATGGGTAAGGGAAATGAGGGTTTGATGTTTTTCGTGCTCTGCTATGGAAGGAATAAGGAACTGAAATGTTTTAAAGTGAAGTGGGAAGTCGTAGGGCCGGTTTTTAAAAATATTTCAAAAACTGAAACTGACGTACTGCGTAATTGCGCCGAAATTGCACGGGAAAATGGCACAGCTGCGCCTTCTCTTGGCCCTGGAAGATCAACTTTGCTATCCAGCGCAGCTGCGCCGATGGGCAGTGTAAAACAGGCGCAGCTGCGCAGTCTGCCAGTCAGCCCAAAAAATGAAATCCTTTCTTTTTTTTTTATCTCTTGCTCTGATCTAGCATGCTAATTCAGTACAGACTCCTCCTGCAAGAGATCACAAAAGTAAAATTCAAATCTCCAAGAGTCTTTCACACGTTAATCTTAACAATATCATAATTCATAGATTAATCAAATGGAGATTTAGACAAAAAGTGGGGTGTCTCCCAATAAGCGCTTAGTTATAGTCATAAAGCTCGACTGTTCTTCAGTTCATTCTGCCTCATTGAGGGCAATTAAGGACTTTTGGCAATCAAAGTCGTCTCCCCAATAATGTTTCAGACGCTGCCCATTGACCTTGAAGGGATGTTCATGCTCTTTTCCCATAATTTCGATAGTGCCATGAGGATAGACAGTTTTGATTATGAATGTTCCTGACCATCGAGACTTAAGTTTGCCCGGGAAGAGTCGAAGCCTGAAATTGAATAACAATACTACTTGTCCCGACTCGAACTTCCTTTCCATAATTTTCCGATCATGCCATCGTTTCACTTTTTCCTTGTACAATTTCATATTCTCATAAGCTCATTGTCGGAATTTGTCTAACTCATTAAGTTGGAGCAGTCACTGTTCTTCTGCGGCTGAGAGATCGAAATTCAGTTTCTTGATGGCCTAGTAAGCCTTGTGCTCTAATTCCACTGGGAGGTGACATGCCTTGCTATAAACCAGCTGGAAAGGCGACATGCCAATGGGAGTCTTATAGGCTATCCTGTATGCCCATAATGCATCATCAAGTTTCATTGACCAATCTTTCCTTGACGGATTTATCATCTTTTCTAGAATTCTCTTCACATCCTGATTAGAAACTTCTGCTTGGCCACTTTATTGGGGGTGGTAGGTTGTAGCTACTCTGTGCTTTACTCCATATTTGGCTAATAATGCTGTGAAGAGCCTGTTACAGAAATGGCTCCCTCCATCATTGATGATTGCCCGGGGAGTGCCAAATCTAGTAAAGATGTTCCTTTGAAGGAATTTCAGGACGACTCTGGCATCGCTAGATGGTAGAGCACTGGCTTCTACCCATTTCGAGACGTAATCAACTGCCAAGAGAATATACAGATTGCTGGATGATGATGGAAATGGCCCCATGAAGTCAATTCCCCAAACATCAAAGATCTCCACTTCCAAAATTGAATTTAATGTCATTTCATTTCATCTGGAAATGTTCCCCACTCGTTGACATCAATCACAGTTTTTTACAAACTGGTGGGCATCTTTGAATACAGTAGGCCAATAGAACCTTGCTTGAAGTACTTTAGCTGCGGTTCTCTCCGTCCCATAATGACCTCTATAGAGGGAAGAATGGCATACATGCAGTATACTGGTCGTCTCACTGTGTGGGATGCATCTGCAAATTATCTAATCTGCACACTGTTTGAACAAGAATGGTTCATCCCATAGGTAACTTTTCACTTCATGGAAAAACTTCTTCTTTTGCTGGTGAGTTAACTCTGGTGGGAGAACATTACTAACTATAAAATTGACAAAGTCAGCGTATCAAGGAATCTCTGAGGTCACAGTGAAAAGCTGCTCATCAGGAAAATACTCATTTATCACCGCCTCATCCTTCCTATCCTGCTCCGGATTTTCTAATCTAGAAAGATGATCCACCACGTGGTTCTCGGAACCCTTCTTGTCTCGAATTTCCAGATCAAATTCTTAGAGAAGAAGAATCCATCTGATAAGTCTGGGCTTCGCATCTTTCTTAGAAATCAAATATCTAATAGCCGTGTGATCAGTATAAACCACAACTTTTGTTCCAACGAGATATGACCTAAATTTGTCGAAAGCATATACAACCGCTAATAGTTCTTTCTCGGTGGTGGTGTAGTTTAGTTGAGCATCTGTTAAGGTCTTGCTGGCATAATAGATAGCATGAAAGATCTTTTCCTTGCACTGACCCAACACTGCCCCAACTGCATAATCACTAGCATCGCACATCAATTCGAATGGTACAGACCAATTTGGTACTATAATTACGGGTGTCGATGTTAGTTTTGTTTTCAATAGCTCAAAGGCCTTTAAACAGTCTTCGTCAAATTTGAATTGGACCTCATTTTCTAATAAGTTACATAAAGGCTTGGATATTTTGGAGAAGTCCTTGATAAATCGTCTGTAAAAGCCCGCATGACCTAAAAAACTACGCACCCCCTTAACAGTTGTAGGTGGTGGAAATTTCTTAATTGTCTCCAGCTTTGTCTTGTCAACCTCCAATTCTTTTTCTGAGACTTTGTGCCCAAGGATAATTCCTTCATGTACCATGAAATGACATTTTTCCCAGCTTAGAATCAGATTCGTCTCTACACAACGTTTCAACATAAGAATCAAGTTCTCTAGACACAACTCAATGGAGTCCCCGAATACAGAAAATTTGTCCATGAAGACTTCCATATTATGCTCCACCATGCCAGAAAAGATGGCCATCATACACCTTTGAAATGTTGTTGACGCATTACAAAGCCCAAAGGACATTCGTCTGAATGCAAACGTCCCGTAGGGGCAAGTGAAGGTTGTCTTTTCCTGGTCCTCAGGTGCAATAGCTATCTGATTATACCCCGAGTAGCCATCCAGGAGACAGTAGTACTCGTGACTCGCCAGTCTGTCCAACATTTGGTCAATAAATGGCAATGAAAAGTGATCTTTTCTTGTTGCTTTGTTTAGCTTTCTATAATTCATACACACCCTCCAACCAGTCACTGTCCTTGTTGGTATCAACTCATTATGCCCATTCTTCACGACTGTCATCCCTCCTTTCTTGGGCACACATTGGACAGGGCTCACCCATGCACTGTCGGAGATAGGATATATGATCCCAGCATCTAGCAATTTCAGAATCTCCTTCTTAACAACCTCTTTCATAATGGGGTTGAGCCTTCTCTGATGCTCCACAGTCGGCTTGCTATCCCCTTCCATCAGAATCTTGTGCATACAGAAGGATGGACTAATGCCTTTGATATCGGCGAGTGTCCATCCGATAGCTTCCTTGAATTCTCTCAAGATTATTATCAGCTTACTTTCTTTTAAAGGAGTTAGTGCAGATGCAATAATCACAGGCAAAGTATTTGAATCACTCAAATAAGCATACCTGAGATGTGATGGGAGGGGTTTAAGCTCAAGAGTAGGAGGTTTTAGAGTTGATGCCCTAGGGGCTAATTATTTGATGTAATTACTTAACATTTTTGATATTATATTTGATTGAATAAATGGATTATTTTATTATGATTTCATTTACTGCGTTATATAAATGTTAACATAATAAAAGCCCTTAGAATAATGATACGAATTATATAGCTTTAAGTATGTGACTTGAACATGAGATTATATAATTACAATTAGTATCATTGTTCTTAAATGTCCCTAGTCGAGTATCATTGTTAATGGGACAACAATGATGCATTGAGACTAGTATGTGGATTGATTGATGGCCAAATCTCATTGGTCATAAATATATGAGATATTTGAGTCAATGCATAGGTACATGTTAGAGAACAATCTACTGGACTGACCCACCATGAGAATTTTACGTGGAGCATTATGCAAAGTGTCATAAGAAATTCTCATAGTGGCAATGATGTAATGATCCTCTGACCTGAGATCACTATATTATTATACGAGAATTTATGTACTTTGATATCATCAAATGTCACCTTTAATAGGGTGGACAATAAAGGTGATTATTGGGTACATCATGAATCGTGTGAGGAATATGAGTGATCTAGATGGAATTTAACCCTCCTATATATTAGGGGTGATATCCATAGGCCTCTTGATTGAGTAGGACTATGAAATGCATGGCCATGCTCAAATATTGATTTGTTTCATATAGTCTACTCATTGATCAAGAAAACTCAGATTAAATTATGAAGAGTATGACACTTTCCATGCCTCGAGTTTAATCTAGGATGTCAAGGTTAAAAGGATTAAATTGCATTGAAACATTGGTCACAAAAAGGTTGCATCGAATCACCGATCTTATTATTATTTGGGTAGCAGTGATGCATTACTAGATGCCGCTCACTGTTTATAATTTTATAATATGATTTTAAAATTATTGTCAACATAATAATAACCTATAGGGTCACACACTTAGAACGTATTTAAAAAGGAATTAATTTAAATTGTAAGTATTTAAATATGTCAATATGATTGATAGTATTTAAAATTACGAATTTAAATTAATAAGATAATTTATATATATGTATATTAATTAAGATATAATATATATATAAATTCGGATTTTATTTTTCTATTTAAATTAGGTTTTGGTTAATTCCTATTAACTACTATATATATGATATATCAGTAGTCTTAATCACATAAGGAACAAAAACTAAAACCCTAGCCACTTTCAGAAAGAGGCTAGAGAGAAAAATAATTCGAAAATCCAGATCTTGGTGGCTAGTACCGCGGTTCCTTTTGCTGCAGATCGTGGGACGATTCGTGGAGCGTTCGTGTGGATACCGTAGAGACGCAGTCGCTAGATTGGGTTGAGGATTCAAAGTCGTTCCAGAATTCCATCGTCTCTTGTCCGTCTCGGATAATCGATAAAATAATCTAAACCTCTGATTAATCTGTTTTCGCATGGATCCTGTCTTAGGGTTTCGGTAAATTTTTTAAATTTCGCTGCTTTCACTGTGTCGAAACCCTAACAGGAGGTACCTCCAAGGATGGTTTCAAACGATCTGGAGGTTCATATGCATTTTCTAACGGCTCAACATATATCTTGCATGTGTTCACCTGTGGTAATGCCTCCAGCTCTTGGAGACAATCAACCATCCCCGGCTCATCATCGTCACTGTCACTGTCCTTCACCAAGGTAGTTTTCATCGGATCCTTACTCGCAATTTTAAGAAACTCATCTTCCACCGCCCTTTCTACCACAGCCATTCGGAAGCATTCTTCTTCATCGGTAGGGAACTTCATTGCCCGTAACACATTGAAAGTTATTTTTTGGTCCTGGACCCTCATTGTTAATTCTCCCTTTTGTACATCGATGAGAGTTCTCCCCAAGGCTAAACATGGTCTCCCCAAAATGATGGGAATATCCTTGTCCTCTTCATAGTCTAGGATAATGAAGTCCGCGGGGAATATGAACTTGTCAATTTTAACTAGAATGTCCTCCACAATCCCTCTTGGATATGTAATAGATCTATCTGCGAGCTGTAGGGATATGTTTGTGGGCTTTGGTGCAGGAAGTCTTGTGTGTAAATTGACAACGACATGAGGTTAATACTTGCTCCTAAGTTACACAAACATCTGTTGAAAGACAAACTCCCTATAGTGCATGGAATGGTGAAAGTACCTAGATCTTTTAGTTTATGAGGTAGTTTTCTTTGTAAAACCGCACTACATTCCTCAGTTAAAGCCACAGTCTCAAAGTCTTCCAATCTCTTCTTTCGGGACAGAATTCCTTTCATGAACTTAGCATAGCTCGGCATCTATTCTAAAGCTTCTGCAAACGGTATGTTTATTTGCAGCTTTTTGAAAATTTCAAGGAACTTAACGAACTGCTTGTCCATTTTCTATTTCTGAAGCCTTTGTGGAAAAGGTATTGAGGGATAGACTCGTGTGTGAGTAACAAGAGGCTTTTCTGGTTGATCCTTATTTCCTGATTCCGTCTCCACAACACCTTCCTCTTTTTCCTTAGAACTTTCTACACCAACTGAGTCTGAGGCCGAGCGCAACTGCTCCGTTTCCCTTTATACTTTTGGCTCATTCGCGCCAGTTGGCAGAAACTGTTTTCCACTTCTAGTTATGACAACTTTGCAGTGCTCCTTTCCCTCTATTCGTGGGTTTTCTTCTGTATTTCTTAGAAGAGATCCTTGAGGTCTGTTTGTCAGCAAATTGGCCAATTGGCCCACTTGGTTCTCTAAATTTTTTATGGCTGCAGACTGACTCTTTATCAACACATCATCGCTAGCCATGTATTTCAGCATTAACTCTTCTAAATTTGGCTTTCTCTCTGGTTGGGAAGGTTGTGCTACATGTTGGTAATTCTGAAATTTCGGAGGATAGTGTGGTCTTAGAGCTTGTTGATGGTTCTGATTGTTGCTCCATGACAAGTTTGGGTGATTCCTAGCTTCAGGGTTATAAGTATTCTGATACTGATTCGGTTGTCTCTGGTAGCTACTCACAAACTGTACTGCTTCCGGGTTGATAGCACATTGCTCTGTAGGATATGCCCCCGCACATAGCTCACAAACATAAGCTACATGCTGCACTTTGGTTTCCGCAATGGCATCAATCTTCTTGGACATTACTGAAAATTGAGCTGCTAAGGCTGTGATAGCATCCACTTCTATAACCCCGACCACTTTTGGTTGATTTAGCCTAGAAGTAGGCCATTTATAATTGTTGGTAGCCATAGTTTCAAGCAACTCGTATGCCTCATCAAAATTCTTTGTCATAAATGCCCCTCCAGACGCTGCGTCTATGCTAGTCTGAGTGCTACCACTCAAACCAATGTAAAAGGTGTTCATCTGCATCCATTGGGGTAATCCATGATGCGGGCATATTCTGAGCAACTCTTTATATCTCTCCCATGCTTCATATAGTGACTCTCCATGTTGTTGCTCAAACATAGAAATGTCGTTTCTCATTTTATTGGTCTTTGCAGGAAAAAAGAATTTCTTCAAAAATCTCTGCGCCAAATCTTGCCACATAGTAATCGACCCCGGAGGTAATGAGTGAAGCCAAATCTTACCCTTATCTCTCAATGTAAATGGGAAAAGTCTAAGTCTCACTGCATCATCCGTTACTCCATTGAATTTAAACGTATCACAGGTCTCCAAAAAACTTAGCAAGTGCTCATTCAGATCATCGTTAGCCATTCCCCCAAACTGCACTGAATTTTACATCATTTGAATGGTACCCGGTTTAATTTCAAAGGAAAGAGTCGTGATTGCCGACCTTGTGATACTTGCTTGCAATTCATTTATTCGCGGCGTTGCATAATCTCTTAATGCCTTTGGTGCCTCTTGTTCTTCCGCCATGATTTCTGGCGGTTCAATTCCCTTTTGACTGTCAAAGCTAACCTCAATCACTTGCTAAACTCTTCTATTAATGTTGTCGTTGCGAGCCAACAAATTACGTTTATTTGATCGAGTTAGCATGCACTAATCAAGAGTACCTGAAACCAAAGAAATATACAAAAAGAATTGAGGTAAGAAAAGATTGTTTAACTAAACCAATATAATTTAAACCGACGATGAAAGTAATAAAAACTACTCAAAGTCCCCCGCAACGGCACCAAAAACTTGTTGGTGCCAAACCGTACGCATGACAAATCAACACTCACACGCAAATGCATGTGGTCAACAAGTAATATAGAATAAATAAAGTATCGTTCCCATGAGGTCTGTGAATCTTTTTTAAACTAACAAGTAACAGCTTTGTAACTATTTCGGTTTCTTTAAACAGTGGTCAAGCAAATCATTGAGTTGTGAGTTAAATCTAAGTTATGAAAATTAAAGCCAACTAATTAACAAACAATTTAGGTATACAAAGGAGGCATGGGATTATAACTTCACTTAGGGTGTCATTTAACTGCGATACTTCCTGTTAAACCTAACTGATTATTTCGGATTGTTAGTCGAAAACACGAAACCAAAGCATGACCAACTCTCGTTGCATCATACCCAAAACCAACCCAGATCCGACCCAAAGGGCAACAGAACGGGAAAGAACACCCTAGTTAATTAAATCACTATATTTCTATGTGACCTAGAGAAAAACGGGTTTAGGCACAAGCTTTCAAAAGACTACGTGTGGTGCTTCCGTATATGTCTATCCTTAGCACTAATTATGCAATCTAACATCATATGAAATCATGAACACAAGCTAACATGGTCGGATCTAAACTCACACTCCCCATCTCGGTTCCGTGTGAGTTTACATGGTAATTGGTGATCAAGCAATTAAGCAATTAAAACAAACCACATTAGACAATCCATACATAATCATTTAGCCACAACACGGAAGCGTAACAAATTGAAATAAACCCTAGGTTTTATTATAATCCCATAAAGGAAGTTAGTTCATAATAGAAATAACAACCATCATCCACGAATGTTCATACATTAAAGCTACAAATGAAAAGAAAGAGAAAACAAAGGATAAGAAATGTAAAGCTTGGTTTCTCTTCTTCAAATCTGGAATTCCAAGGTTGACACAATACTTCAAGCTTCCACAGTCCATCCCTAAGCTTAACTACTCTAGATAGATCAAAAGGAGCAAAGAGAGAACAAAGAAACAAGGAAGAATGAACAAGAAGCTCTCTTTTTTCTCCTTCTAACCTAACCTTAATCTATTTTTCTCCTCCCCATCTCTCAACTGAGAATACTGTTATATAGAGCCTCGATAAATTTTTTACGATCACTGTAGCATCCTTAGGGAAGATTTTTAATTGGCTCATTCAAAAAGTCAACTGCAAGATTTTGGCACGAACGGCCGGTGCAGCTGCGCCGTTTTTGTACTGAGCTGGGGCGCAGCTGCGCCTGATGGCAGATAGAGAGCAGACAGGGAGGAAGAACGCAGTTGCGCAGTCTTTGTGAAGGAATGGGGCGCAGCTGCGCCGTGCACCAGATATGCAGTATGTGCTCAATTTTCTATTGCATTCGATCTTCGCGCATATCGCTCCCACATCGAACCATTTTGTCCTGAAATATTGTATTTCTCCCCCCCCCCCCCCACAGGTTCTAGTCGAACACAAGCCAGTTTGTCCACAAATAGATGGAAAAGGCCAAAAATGAGCTATGGAGCACGAAACCTACAAAATAGACATAAAAGCATGAACAGTAATAAAAACTAATGATATCCAGCGATAAATATAGCAAGTTGGCATTGAAATAGTAGGTATAAAACCTACTTATCATACCCCTAGTTTTTTTTTATTTTTAGATTGGCCTACTGCAGAACTATTCTATGATAGGTAAAAAAAAAAAAAAATTTAAGGGGTACCGCAATTCTGTGGATATGCTACAAATTATTTTGCGGTATGCTCCTCCTATCTAAGCTGTTGGATCTTGCAATAGAAGAACAATGTTAGGTTGGATGAAATAGTGCTCCTATCTCCCTTTGGCTATGGATCAATCTTATATATATATATTCTAAGGCATGTCTTTTCTAGCCGAGCTTGGCTAAGACTATTTAATAAACGATGTGTTTTTATAATAAAATTTAAAATAAAAGTTTTTTTTATAAAATCTAAAAATAAAAAACTAGGACATATCCTAGTTTTATACAAAACTACGTCGTTTTATTAAGGCTATTTAGTTACTTAGTAAAATATTAGTAAAATGACATAATTTTGTATAAAAATTATAATTAAAGATTTTTTTATATAAAACCAAAAAATAAAAAACTTAACCCTAAGTGATAAATTTATGTTGTTTAACTAAGCAGTCTTAGCTAGGTTTGGTTAAAGCATGCCTTAGATTATATATATATATATATATAGGGACTGATCCATTGACAACATTGTAAAAAATGATATATCCTTATAACAAATCTCAGTCATCTAGGCTGAGATCTTACGGTTTAAATAGCCCTCGTCCGCAGTTTAGTTTTCAGGTATCTGCAGTATTATAGTGCGAACAAGATTAAATGTCGAAAATAATCCCAGCATGCATTTTATACACTTACCATTCGTAGTTGTATTAAACTACTCTTGGTGAAGATTAGGCATTACTCGAGAAAACGACGACATTTTAAAATTTCACCGTCCGCAGTATTAAACTGCAGACAGTGAATACTAGGTCTTACTCGAGGAAACAACGACGTTTTAAATTTCACCGTCCACAGTATTGAACTGGGGATGGGGTAACTAAAAAAATTTACTGTCTGCAGTAATAAACTATGGGCGAAATCTACCTTCTAGGAAGTGTAAGAGATCTGAAAATGATGTTGCTGCATTTTTATTGAGATTCTTCAACAAATTTTCACCTAGATATCTTACATCCTCCTCGAAGGTAGACCTCCTCCGCAGTTTAATACTACGGACGGTATTTTTTTTTAATTGCCCAGATCGGTATTGTCAAAACAATGAACAATGAATAATAAGTTATATTTACCCCGCTCACTACTATCAAAATAAAGAACAATAAACAATGATCAATAACTGAAATGAAGAACATGAACACGGACAACATTCATGCCCATAAAGAATATATATTTCTTTTCTTTCTGAGAGTTTTGAGTATTAGAGAGAACTAAACAATCCCCCATCTTATTTATAGTGGACTAGATTACTCATATTCAAAGAGCTGTGATAATTTTCTCGTCATTAATGGAGAAACGATTGTTACCCCAACGCAATCGCTTGAAATTCTCAAAAATTGATTAGAACAAAAAAAAATTAAAACCCAGCGTTCGCAATATTAAACTGCGGACGAAGGGAAGGCGGGAATTTTAAAAGCTCAGCGTCCGTAGTCCCTAAACAACGTCATTTTAGATGTTATCGTTTGATTTTTTTTCCATCTACATTACTAAACTACAGACGAATGGGAAACATGGGCCAGTTCCTAAACGACGTCGTTTTTTACGTTGCCATTTTATTTCTCCGTCTGCAGTATTAAACTACGGACGAATGATTATAAGACTAATTTTTTTTTCTCCTGCGTATTCTCATTGCAGATTCATGTTATTTTCCCAGAGCACATAAATTAGTAAAAAGAAGACTGCGTAAAAAGGAAAAGAAAATTTAATATCCTTAAGTCGAACAACCCAGATCACTACTGTAAAAATGAGATGAGATCCAAAATGATTGCTATAAATAATGATGAACACAATTTTATAATTAAGGCAACAAATTTTCTATTTTTCCTGCGTATTCTCGTTACAAATTCATATTATCTGCAAGAAGAAATATAAAATTTGATATATAGCCATAATTATAACTATCCAAATCGTTACTGTGAAAATGAGATGAGATTCAAAATGATTGCTATGAAAAATGATGAACGCAATTTTATAATTAAGGCTATAAATTTTTTATTTCTCATGTATATCATCTTTGCAGATTCATGTTATCTGTAAGAAGAAATAGAAAATCTAATAGCCATAATTATAACTACCCAAATCGCTACTGTGAAAATGAGATGAGATCCAAAATGATTGTTATGAATAAAGACAAATGCAGTTTTATAATTGAAATAGCGTCCGTAATTTAATATTGCGGACGATAATTTACCGTCCGTAGTTTAATACTACGAACGATGAAATTTCAAAACATCGTCGTTTTCTCGAGTAAGGCCTAGTCTTCACTGTCCACGGTTTTTAGTAAAATTTCAAAATGTCGTCGTTTTTTTGAGTAAAGCGCAGTCCTCACCATTAGCAGTATTAATAAACTGCAGACAATGAGTGTATTAAATGCATACTAGGGTTATTTTGGACATTTAATATCGTCCACAGTATAATACTGCAGATATATGAAAACTAAACTGCGGATGAGGATCATTTAAACCGTTAGATCTCAGTCTAGACGAGTGAGATCTGTTGCAAGGATGGATCATTTTTTATAACACTGTCAGTGGACCGGTCCCCTATATATATATATATATTGACACATTTAGGCAAAAAAATTAAGGTTCTCAACTTTTTTCATCATATTTTGCAATAGCGAGATTCTCACTATTTTGTTACATAAATCTTGACTGCTTTTTCAATAAAGTTTAAATTTTATTTATTGGTTTAATAAATTTGGAGAATGAGAGTTCTAATACATTTCAGTTAAATTTAATTTCGTCCTTTAACCAGTTATGAGAATCTATAACATATTTGCCTTGCAATTTTTTTATTTTTGCCTTCTAAAATGAGAATTTCATTTTAAAAACTCATGCATCTCAAAATAAAGTTTTCAACGTTTGGTGTAATCCACTAATTTATAATGTCCTCAAAAAGTTTATTATTATTTGTGAATGAACTTTGATTTCACTTGATCATGATCTAGGCCAAATATACACCGACAAAGTCATGTAGAAGATAACGAGGTCAATTAACCTTATTGGATTGTTTATTTATTTATGTGTAAAGTTTGTTAATTTTAGGTGTAATATAATAAATGAATCCATATAAAATTTATGAATGATCTAATTTATGGGATCAAAGTAAGATTTTATAACCTTTTCTCTCAAGTCTCAATTCATGTTGTTAACAATACGAT
Organism: Hedera helix; assembly: GCA_947179155.2. Lineage (NCBI taxonomy): Eukaryota > Viridiplantae > Streptophyta > Magnoliopsida > Apiales > Araliaceae > Hedera > Hedera helix. Next base: position 28,229,838 of record OX359266.1, read on the forward strand.
GACTATTTAAATTTCTCCTGATGCAAAAATAAATCTTAAAAGACTATATAATGAATTTTTCTTTTATCATTTAATAGTGATGACAAAACCGACTAGTATATTTTTGGACACAGATTTACATTCTAATCATTATTAGGGAAGTGCAAATTATCGCCTCAAATGGATAAAAAAATATTTTTGAAGTCCTATTTTTTGGGGAATACAATATAATTCATAATCAAGTACGTTGAGTATAATATAATTTATAATTAAGTATATAATCACAAACGTACCAACTCAATTAAGTCAAACCTAAAACCTCAAGTTAACGGTATCTTAATCTTAACCACTAAGCTAAGATTTTATCGGCAGACATCTATACAGATAATGTGAAAGCAATTTATAGCTGATTAAAATCAATCAAAAAAAAATTAAGTACACAATAAACACATTTTCAAGTAGAGTCGAATGCATAGTCATAGACTCCTAGTTGAGTGCCCAATTAATTCTCCACGCAAGTAAGCATTTAATACTTTTTTGAAATCAATAAATAACAAATAAAAAGGAACAATTTTTTTTTATCTAAACAGACATGAAAAGGAATGGTGGCAGTATTATATATTGATGTTGATTTTTCTCTAACATTGAGTTTATGTTAATAATCAGTTTATTAGGAAAAAAACAAACTTGTATGAGTTATTTTAGAATGTGCATGAGGTAACTAATTAAGTATTTTAGGATGGTGTTATTGGGTTAGAGATTAACCTTTAAACACAGTCACCCATTCAGTCTTCTCACCCACCACCAATAATTATTCCAATCAATCACTCATCCCACTCAACCCTTTTTACCCTTCCCAGTTCTCACTCTACCCACCATAATAAATATATTCTACAAATTATAATGAATATAGAGAAATTAACGGGAAATGAGTCGAAGCTTATAAAAAAAAGTGTACAACACTTCAACAAAGAACATAGTTTTAAACTTTTAAAATTTCAACCCTGTCTGTATAATTAACTTCTTCTAAAATTCCTCTATCTACAATTGAGTGTTCCGTGAATCACAACTACAACTATTGCTCTTGAAATCGTTCCCAATATTTATTCTCCATAAATATGGCAATCTTTATAGTTCAAGGTTTTGGGTATAACTATAAGGATTCAATTTTTAGGGTTATCGTTAAAATTTCTACAGTTCAATTTTTAAAGTTTATTTGATTCAATTTTAAGGTTCAGTGTTAGGGTTCACTTTTAGAAAGGGTTTCGAAAAAGATAACGACGCCAAATGTGAAAGGTAGTGGAGTATTTCTTGGAAGTGTTAGGGTGGTGGACGAGCCGATAGTTATGAGCTCCCGCAATCCATGAATATATATTACTCCTATAATAGTATTTTAGCAAATAAAAAAACTAAAAAATAGTATAACAGCAGTGATGTTAAATCTCGAAATTATAGAAAAATCCCTCTGGCTAAACCAAATCATAAAAACTGAAAAACTGTTCAGCTGCGCATTTGTAACTCATGTTAGAAGCAGTAATTATTCAGTGGTCTTAGGATACTTATCACGTGGTGTCTCCACACCATTCATGTGCGGCCATTTCAACACTTAAAGTAAAATGAGTCACTTTAAATACTGAAATGACAGTACATAAATGATGTGGAACACCACGTGGCAAGTGCTCCACCTAATAATTTTTCAGGTAGGAGGATTATGGGATTCAATCTTCTCTTACCCATCATTATTCAATTTCAAAAGTTTACTTCAAACTGTAGTTGCACAATCTCTTTCTCTCTTGTTTTTTCTATTTTTTTTCCATCATTATTAAATTTCAAAAATTATTACTTCAAACAAGGCACAATCTCTCTTGTTTCTTCTCTGTTTTTTTCTAGGCGGGGTGTGCCTTCGGCTTAAATAATTGATCTTTTGTTTTAATGATTTGTGTTTTGTCTTACAGTGTTGTAGTGTTAATGCATACTTCACACTAATTTATAAGTTGTCAGACCAAGTTATAAGTTATTTTTTACTGTTTAGATATTCACCTATAACTTATATATTGACTTACAAGTTATTTTTTAGAAGTGATAATTTCTTACATCTCAAAAAATAACTTATAAATTATTTTAAATAAATTAATTTGACTAAATATAATGATTATTCTACCTTTCACTTTTATCACATATTATATCTAATCTCTCTTTATATCCCCTCTCCTACCTCTCCTTCCCTCCTTTTCTCTTTGCCGTCTATTTTTTATTTTTATATTTTAATTAATATTAAAATTTTAAAAAATAATAATTAAATTTACATTCATTGGGATAATTTTTACTCAACATTTTTTTAAAAATTTTACTTTCTTTTAATTATTTTGAGTTTTACAAGTCTCAAAATGTACAAGATAATAATAATAATATATTAAAATGTCTAACGGAATAGTAATAATAATATTAATTAATAATTCATGAATATTATGTCAAATAAAGAAAAAAGCAGGGGTGGGTCCCAAAGGGTGCAATGGTGGTCACTTGACCACCCTTAAATTCGTAAAAACTTCAATTAGTAAGGTTACTACAGTAAAATGTGATCACCCTTTAAAAAATAGAAATAAAATAACAAAAACGAAGAAGAGTCTAATAAACGTTCTCAATCTGATTCTATTTAAGAGTTGGTAAATGACGACTTGCATTGAAAAAGAGGTACTTGATACTATTGAAATGAGTCAACTGTAAAAAAAAAAAATCAAGAAATTGGACCTCCGAAAAATTATTTTGTAAGGATTTTATAGATTATTAATGAAATTTATATTTTGTGAATTATGTTAATTATTATTTTTCTTTGTCAATTTTTTTTTAATTATCTTTGGTTATAATAGTGACCAACCTTGATAAAATTTTGGATACGCCACTGGAAGAAAAAATAAAAATAAAAATAAAAAAACTTATGGATATTGAAGTCATGATTCTTTCTAATGTTTTATTAAAGTTGGAATGATAATTCTTATGATACAATATTGAATCAATTTTTTTTAATATTATTTTTAATAATCTTTATAATTTATTTTGAGTTATAAGTCATTATCAAACAAACATCTAACCATAGCAGTAAAAGTTGTCTCTAAAATTACGTGGAATCAAAATTCGCTAGCATTTTGACTTTGAAGCTAGGAGGTACTTAGTGCACACTAAAAGATACTCGCAAAAAAAATTATAAAAAAGGATAACATCTTATTTGTTTCTAAATTATAACTATTTTCTACGGTTATTGTCTTGATTAATCTTTTTTTTTGTTGTTAATTTCTTGATTAATCTTTTGACTATTTTGTCCTCAAACTATATATTTTTATCACGTTAATCTTTAAAATATAATTATTTTTTGCATCTAGTCTCTTATATAGTTGTTTTTCACTTTAAGAGAATGTATGAGTTGATAAGGTGTTTAATGTAAGACTGGAGAAAGGATAATAGACTGCTCACATTTGTTCTAGTACAAGACTCCTAAGCTAAAGGGGAGAGAAAAGGAGACTGTTGGCGTTTATTTTGATATGGGACTACAAAGATAATTTTAGATTCTTATGATTGATTTGTGTTAGGATATAGGCTTAAATGGAAAGGCCCAGCCCACATCCGTTAAGTTCATATCCAAACATCGTTAGGTTGTAACTCGTTTGGGTGAAGCGTTTGTCAATTGATGGGACATCTCTCACTAAATCCCTTCTCATGTGCTTGATTAGACGGTGTGACGGATGAGAGTATAGAAACTAGAAACGTAACACACGTTGGTCAAGGGTTGAGGCATCGTTGGATACCTCTAGTGTAAGTGGTCACTGAATATGGTCAAGAGTTAGGTCATTAATAATGTGGATTTCAAGTTTAAAAATATATCTATATTTTTCTTACTCATTTAAACCTTCTTTTATAGTTTTTTGTATTTGTGTCCCTTCAACTAGTCTAATCGAACACATGGGCAAGAGATTTTGTGGGAGATGTCTCATCACCTGACAAATGCATTGTTCGAGAAATGAACGTATGGGTTCCTCAGTCAGAGTGTGTACCCTTGACTTCTTTAACACGTTTCACCTGAACAAATTACAGCTTGACAATATTTGGACCTACACTCAACTGCTGTGAGTCAGGCTTTTCCATTTTAGCTATATCCTAAACAATTTGAATTCTAGATTTTTTAAATTGAACTATTTAATTTCACAGTTCTTTAAAAATGAGTTGTTGTAATTGTATAAAACAAAGATCATTTAATATGTAATCTCTATGATACAAATACAACTCAATGATTTAAGTGAAATGTTTAAAATCAATATTTTTTTATAATCATATAGATTTGAAAAACCGCCTTAGTTTACTAAATGTGCGTTTGCGAGTTTTATTTGGGTTGAGGAAGGGAAGAGCAAGTTAGAACGTATATATGCTTCCTTTTTGAGCTGGATTGGACCCTTATTTGTTTCAATCCATATAAAAACGAAGCGAATGTGAGAACTAGTATGCTCGCTCATATTGCTCTTCTAATCCATACTCGATCTCTACTTGATGAACCCTATTACTAAGTATGTATTTTTTATCAATTTAGTTTGTTTATGTATGCGTATAATCACAGAGAAGTGGAAAGGGTCTTCAGTTATTGCTTACAGAGATAGTTATGTTTTATTAATCTCGAAATGAGTTTTAAGAATTTCTGAGTGAATAATCCCCAATAAGATGCTTTAAGACATGAAAATTGAGTAATTCATACTATTGAAAAATATACAATAAATAAAATTAAAAAAAAAAATCCTATGGGAGAACTGCAAAAGATAAACAAACCCCAACTGTTTTTGTTTTTCTTCTTTTATTTTTCTATTTCTCTTATTTATTCATATGTATAATTTCACATAATTTTTACCAAAACTCAAAGTCCCTAATTTGAAAAGTTAATAATTAATCCTAATTTCTGGCCTTGAGTTCCATCTATGTTCCTCGATCTTGTTCGATGGAAGGTCAGGAAACTTCTACCGTGTTTTTTTTTTGTTTTCAACTAGTTGCTGAATGAAGATGAGTGCCTTGACCTTGATTCTTGAAGTACATGTTGCCAAAAATTGTATAATTCTTATGCTACATTTAGGTCGAGAGAATAGAATGAAAATATATATATATATATATATATATATATATATATATATATATATATATATATATATGATAAAAAAATAGTATATTTAATGATTATTTTGAAAAATAAATCATTTCAATAGAATAAAAATTCATTACATCCCTTTGATTTTTATTTTATGTGAGAAGTGGTGGAATAAAATTCATTCTAATAAAATAGATATATGCCAGAATTTTGCCATCATATTTCATCTCCCACCCCTAACAAAAATCAAACATGTACTTTAAATATCTTAAAATTATTTTATTCCTTCCTCCGTTTCATTTCTTCAATCCAAACATTATTAATCTTGCAAACAAATTGTATTTAAGTCAATCATTGTAAATTTGTCATAAATTCTTTGTATTTTTCTTTCGAGAAAGTGAAATTGGAATTTTTTTTTAGTATCAATTTAGCTGGCTAAAGTTAAAATGTTATGCTCGGGCTCGGGCTTGACTACATAGGTTCACGCGAGCTAACTCGTTGTCCAAAATTAGTCTGAGATCAACTACATAGGCTCACTAGTAACGAGTAACTCATTACCCAAACCAATCCAGTTAATTCGTTGAGTCGATTCAATTCGATTCTGATAAAAAGCAAAAGTTTCGAGCCGAGTGGTACCAGGAATCGAGTCGATTCTGAGAAAAGGTAAAAGTTTCCTTTAGAATTCACTCAACTAATCCGATTTGAGGTTTGGGATGGGGCTAGCTGGGGGACGTGGGTTTTTTTTTTGGAGGTGGGGGTTGTTCATCTACTCAATTAAAAGTAAATATACAATAATAATAATAATAATAATAATAATCTAATGCACTGTAAATCTTCTATTAACTGATATGCCAACGGTCCTGTGCCTCAACTGCAACAATAAAGATGACCCGCATGCATATTCATGAGCTAGTAATAATAAGCATTTCTAATCTGTATCACAAAAATATAACTGAGTTAGACCTGATTTTCGGTACAATTTATAATTACAATTGTTGGGAAATGAAAATATTCGACTCATATACGCTCCTCTATAATTATATATTAACCCAAAAGGCAAGTCTATGATCTATTTTAGCACATGTTCTCAATTTTTCTCCTTATATTCCGATATAGAACTTTATTATCACGCGACACCTCAACAATTTTTCATATAACGTGTGATCCCTCCATTTACATCAACACAATCTATCATTAATAACGCGTGATCTCTTTTCATTCACATCGACATCAAACTTCTCTTGAACAATTTTAACCATATAAACTCTCTTGAACATAGCCCTCTACCTTCTTTTTTAGTTGACGAGTCACCCTCTTCAATATCTCTTGTTTGATCCACCAAAAGCCTTTGTCCAACCCATCAAGTCCACTCTATCTATAGTGTTTATCTCTCAATATCTCTTGTTTAATCTACCAAGAGTCTCCTCGAGAAGACTCCACATTTGCTCAAAAAGTACATAATTCCCCAAGTATCCATAAATCATTGAACCTTACTCGTCACGTCTCTTAACTGATGAATTCACTCTCTTCAACATCTCTCATCATGAACAAACCAAAAGCCTCTACGAAAAAAATTCACCACTTATTCAATGAATTATTTTTCGTCCATTATACTCAACTCATATCTCATACTCATGACCCAAGCCTATAGCACAGGCTCTGATACCAGTTGTTGAGAATATCCAATTCATATATACTCGTCTGAAATCACATTTTAACCCAAAAATGTTAACCTATCAAGTTCTATTATAACATATATGTCCTCAATTTTTCTCCTTGTATTCTGTTGTGAAACTTTACTATCATCAACAACTTGCCAAACTCCATTTGTTCGAAATATAAACATTATAGTGTATTGATTGTGGAATTATAATTTGAGCACAAATAATCAGAATTCATAGCCTTAAGAAAAGGGCAATCAAAATCTGCATCCTAGACATTAAGCTTAGGACGTACAAACACACCACAAATATACCCCTATGTCCCAGAATAAAAGTCCTTATTACTATTTTAGATGGTCTTGAGTTAAATGTCTACTTACCTTAAATAATTTATTTTTTACAATAATTTACCTATAATACCCTTAATATTAATTGTCATATTTATATTCTCTATGCATATTTATAGAACATCATTAATCATGTGCAGAAAACTATACAATTAAATAAGAATTTAAATATGAACAATTTTGTCATTTTATTTTCTTAATATACGTAAAAAGTCGACCAATACTTTTATTTCGGAACGGAGGGAATAACAAATGGAATAAGATTTACCACAAGTTGAGCTTTTGATTAAAACGATATTCACAAATATAATCCCAATTTAAAACCTACAAAACATGAAAAGATCTGGTTGTCTTATTTCTTGAATGGTGAAAATCAATACTAATCTACGTTACAAAGAATTGAAGCAGGTTGCTTCAATAATCAAACAAATACTTTTTTCACCTTACAAAGGAAACATTGGTGACCCAATTGAATCCGTAAACTAGGTTAACAAAGGTAATTCTAAGAACTTCCTCCATTGACCTTCGAGATGCTATTTCCAAAGCATTTGTCGGAAATTCTAAATAGTTGTTATCACGACAAAAAAGGATAAAGAGTTTAGCTTACTGACGCATAACTCGGCTGGTGCTTGCTTCACCAAAAGAAACTGAAGCTAAAGATTTGGAAGCCCATACCTTGGCATTCATCGCTCCTTGCAAATTGCTTCTCTTGCAAGGCTCCTTAAGAGAGCTGAATAATTGTATTGCTCGATTGAGGTAGGCAAAAGGATGCTCCCACAAGCTCTTCAACCGTATGTTTAGGATATGTCTTCTCCAAGTAAATTGTGCACAAATTCGCAGTCCTGGAAGAATAAAGTACAGCAACCTCAAAAGCACAAATATGGTGGCCAAGGCCAAGTATGTCTCTTGACAAAGCAAATTCTCAGGAGACCTAGCCCATGTGAAAGGGCAACTTTCCAGCTCACTGTTATTGTTTCTCTCATGATTCCCAGAGTTTTCTACTATTTCCAGAGAAGTTTTATCCACGGACGGAGTCTTAATACCTGTACGCATAAATTGGCGGTCAATCGAATTTTAAACTATAATAAATCTTTGGGTTAAAAAGGAAATTAATACGTTAACTATCTGACATAAGGTGACAAAAAGTATCAAGGAAGCATTTTTATGTGCTAAAGCAGAAAAGTGCAAGCAGGAAAATTCTGCTTAGTAGATAGAAAACAATTTATGAAAAAATAGACTATTGCAGGTTTTTCTTTGTCCCATTTTGCAGGAAAAGTAAACTTATTTATTTTTATTATTTTATACTTTTGGTTGGGGGTGGGAAAAAAACTTGATATGCAAGGAGAGAAAATTACAAACAAAATATATACTACTATCTAAGCTACAACTACCCAGAAGTACACATGTTGTTAAAGCAATAAAAGGGAATACGCATTTTTATTAGTAAGTACTGTTAGATGCATCAACTGTTATTATACCCATTTATACTGATTTGAGTTTAAGGCAACTGACAAAATTTTCAGAATCAAACTAAAAGCAATCTCATAAATATGCTTTTTGAGAATAATGCAAGAAAATTATACATTTCAATACCAAATTTGCTCAAGACTAAAAGGCTTACCAGTAACATCACTGTAGAAGGTTACAAGAGAATTGAGGGTCCGGGAGCCATGATAGCGCACACGCATGGTAGAATTTAAAAGGAAGAGAGTAGGAAACCCATGAACTCCATATTTAGAAAGTATGCTGCAAATACTTTGTTAGAGATATTCTCAAGATTCAAAACAAAATAGTGGAGAAACAGTCATCTACAGAGTATGTTGGTTCCAAACCTTGGCCTTATGACAGATTCTTCAACTGCAAAATGGGGTATGGAAGGATGCAAGGAAGACAGGATGGAGAAACTTGGTCTAAAGGTTCCAGAGAACGGGCACCAAGATGCATAGAAGAGCACAGCAGCATAATCATGAGTATTCATGTGAACCATATTCAGTGCTCTCTGCAACGAGACCTCATCTCCCTTTACAACAGGGTTGTGTAAATACCATTAGTATTTTACAATATAATGTAAGGAGAGTTATGATTATTTGATACTTAGAAAACAAAGTAAAGAAAATAAAAATAAAGTCCCCAGCAACATTTAGAACATTCCCATATGCACCGCATGATAATCATCAGCCAATTAATTTCATTGCAAGAAGCTAGTCAAAATAATTTGTTAGTCCACAGTGTCATGCACTCACACTATTCAACTAGCAATGAGAGCTGGCCACGAAGCAACTTCTCATAATGTTATGCTGGATGAAACATAATAAGAAGCTGATTAAATCTGATCGGCCAATAACTGTATTAATTGATATTCAGTCAGTTGTTAGTCGATAACAAGAGGTCTCAGTACTTCATTAGGAAACAAAACAAAGAGTTCTCAGTTATGAAAGTGAGAACCAAACAAGAGGATGTTTTCACGATCTATTAGTTCAGCTGAGACGAGGTTTGAATTTGGTTAATTTTTCCCTCAGTTATTTTCTTAATTATAATATGATTGTGGAAAGAATAAATATAAGGCACAATACACAGCCGGTGCTCAAGTGGTTTTGGAACATGAAAACAGCAGACAAATAGTTATATGCACTTGAACACTATGAAGGACCCAAGTTTCTAGGAATTTTTTAAAATTATTCTTATCTACAATGCATGACGTAGAATGTTGGCCACATTCTCTAACGCCTATAGTTTTAAAGGTACTAGTGACTTAATATGATATCAGTTCATAAATTTTTGGCATCAAGTCATATCACTTCTGATCTAAGTTTCATTATATTAGGCAAGTATTCTTTTGATTCCTATGTACCCAAATCTTTCTGTCCATATGAAACTTGCATATCAAGGGTGAGTTTTAAAGCATGACATACATTGTTCTCATTTTCCAACAGCTTAAGCGTGTAAACATACTGGTAACTTAATGTTAGAATTGTAAATATAGATAGATATCTAATTACAGCTAATTAGATATCTAATCCTTTGATTGTAGCCTTGTAATTATATCCCTTGATTTTAGCCATATCCCTTGATTGTAGCCTTGTAAAATATCCAAATGGCAGTATAAATACAATGATATGATGAGAAGGGAATTCACTTATTATTCACCATTTTTCTGTCTTCCTTTTCTTGCCCTAATATAATAATTTACATGGTATCAGAGCTTGATCCATTAACTCAAGCCTAAGCCCTCCTAGTTCAGAACTTGTGTTTTACTTCAAGAAGTCAAGTAACTCAAGTCTAAATCGAAGTTTTTCAATCTTCGGCTCTGTCCACTTGTGGTGATTATAGGGGCGGAGCATTACAAGGACTAGGGGGGCCATGCCCCCCCCCCCCCCCCCCCCCCCAAAAAAAAAAAAAAAAGAGGAAAAAAAAATTACTACATATATACTAATCAAAATTATATATAAATATAAATATTTGGCCCCTCCAATAAAAATTTATTAATCAAAATTATTACCTTTATTTAAGAAATTATTGAAATAAAAAAACTATTTGACTTATCACCATGTAAGAATAAAAAAAGCCAAAAAAGGTGTCTTCCCTTCTACACTTTCAACTTTTCATCTTCCAAATTCTAATTTCATCTCCTCTCCATCTATCCCGTAACTTTCTTTTCCCTTCACCTTTTTTTTTCTTTTTACAATCTTTCTTTTGCTCTTCTTCCTTCTTCATATCTTGGCTTTTTATAAGCTTTTTTTTAGAGCAACAAAGTGCAAAGGTTCAAAGGATAGTAAGACAAAACAAGAGGAGTTGAAGACCCATTGCCCAACTTATTGGGGTAACTATTTGCTAGAAATTTTAAAGAGATCTTTAATTTTTTCTACTATTTGTAATTTGTTTGCCTTTTGAACTTAATTTTTTCTTCTTCAAACTAGGATTATATGTTTGATGTTTCTATTTTTTTCCTTCAATTGCTAGTTAAGTTTTAATACTTTCACTAATTTGATGTTTCTATTTTTTTCCACCAAATAGAAAAAGGCATCAGTATTCATTAGTATATAGTTATGTGACTTAGCACTTAAATGATACATGTATATTTGAATTATGACATTTGTTGAAAATTGTAGATTTACATAAACAACTTGAGTTTATATAATTAAGTTGATGAATTTTTCAAGTTGATTTATAGGTCATTATAGTCAATATTAAAACTATTGATGCCTTTTTCAAGAGAGAAACTATTGAGATGCCTGATGACATGGCACCTTCAGAATCTATTCAAGATGAGCATAATTTGGAATCAGAAAGGACTAATCCTAAGGAGCATCCTCCTAAATTGCAAATAGTTGGATTCAAGGAAGTTGATATTAACGCTTTAGAACGTGACCCGGGTTTACATCCTCAAATTTGGGAATATCCTATTAATCAAAGGGATGAAATCAGAAGAGCTTCCTTGAACATGGCACCATACCAAATTCATCTGGAAAACTACGCCCTTTCTTGTTCAGAAAAACATCCTCGAAAATTTTCAGCGGTATGGTCCAAACTTTTTCCTACTTGGCTAGAATAAAGTAAAGGATGCTGCATATTGTTTAGCATGTTATCTTTTTAGCAGAAAACCAAATGGTCGCCCTGGATCGAATCTCTTTACAGGCTTTTTCAGCTATGAAATTAGTTAAAACAAGACTTCACAATTAAATGGAAGATGAGTTTCTTGCTGATAGTTTAGTTGTCCATGTTGAGAGAGATATTGCTGAAAATTTTGATTCTGATTCCATTATCGAAGACTTCAAATCTTTGAAGGAACATCGAGCAGCACTTTAATGCACGTATTTTACCATTTTTTCTTTAAGCTCTTTTAGTTAGTTGAATATGATCTTATTTAATATGTTTTATCTAAATATATGAATTGTATGAGTTGTTTGATTAAGTATTTGATTATAAACTTGTTTATTGGCTTGGCCTAGGGGTGTTCATTCGGTATTAACCATACTAAACCGGACCGGACCGGTACCGAACCAGTACCAAATTCATCCAAAAAACGGTACCGATACCGGTTGAGTATACCGAACCACGGTTCGGTACCGGTTTACACCAAGAATATACTGAAAATTATTATTATTATTATTATTATTATTAAAATAAGTGGAAAATTGGAAATTGATTCCATCACCATCACTCACCACTTAAAACATCCACCACTTATACAAGATCAATTCAAAAGATAACATCATACATATCAAAATCTGCAAGCAGAAACTGGAAATGATATTCAAGCACGATTCATGATCACATCACCCGTTGAAATTTCAATAGCACCCGAGAACCATGAAATGATGAAAAGAAGCAAACAGGCATCAAATCACATCAACTGTAAAAGACCTACATAATTATATATTGCTTATTTCTCTAGTAACAAACAAGCATCAAAACAAACAATAATCAAAGATACAAATAGGTGAATGAAAACATCCAAAGAATTGGGGAACAAACCCTAGAAAGTAATGGATAGTAAAGTTGTGACTTGTGAGGCTTGACTCGTGAGCTGTGAGATCGGTGAAAGAATTCGAGACGAAGGTGACTTTTGAGGCGTGAGTTTGAGTCGAGAGAACGAAAAGTTGAGAAAGGAAGAGTAAAGTAGATATGAGGAGTGAGGATTGAGACTCTGAAGAGTGAAGTCATCTGAGTAAGTGAGTAAAGATTAAAGAACTAAAAAATAAAGAATTCAAAACTATCGGTTTATTCGATTCGATGTGGTATTAACCGAAAATCTGAAAGCTCACCAGAACGGGTAAACCGGACCGGTCATTTCTGTACCGAACCGTCCGGTTCGGTATACTCATAATCCCGAAAAAACAAAAAATAATGAGCACCCCTAGTTCGCCACCCCCCCCCCCCCCGGCGCGCGCGCTCCGCCACTGGGTGGCTGTGTAGTGATTACTTAAAGTTGTTTTGCCTGGTACTTTTTTTTTCCTTTTTCTGCTGTTGGTTAACAAGTTTTTCTTGGTTAGTACTGCTGCTGCTGTGTTTCTGTTCTCTGCTTGTTTGTCAAGGGTGTTGCAAGCTCTCAGTTATCGTTGTTGATTTTTTTCTCCTTAGATATTTTTGTCACTCGTTTTATAATATGGCAGAATCTAGTACGGTTAATAGTGGTGATACGAATAGGATTAATAAGGTACAGCTTATCAGGAGCCACAATCTCAACTCTGCATTGGTCCCTTTGTCCCTTCAAATTGGATGGGAACAATTACCTCTTCGTCTCAAGCTTATTGTATGTCAATTGAGGCAAACCGGATGAAGCATTTTATTAATGGGACGACAAAAATGCCTGCTCAAATTGGTACAGCCCAAGAAGAATGAAAGTCTGATAATTCCATGATAAAAATCTGGATTTTTAATTCTATGGAACCTAGCATGAGGAGCAATTACATGTTTTTGGAGACAGCCTACGAGCTTTGGGAAGCTATTGCTCAAACTTTTTCTATTTCTGGTGATGTCTAAGGCTTATGACATTCACAAAAAAAATCGAGAAACCGTTCAGGGAGATGTTCACTGCTCTTTGGCAAGAACTTGATCATTATAGGGTTTTTTCGGCCAAGTGCATCGAGGATACAGTCGCGTATCAGAAGTTTGTTGGAGAAAATCGTGTTGTTGATTTCTTGGTTGGTCTTAAATATAAGTATGATCAAGTTCAGGCACAGTTAACTGGTCAGATTTCTTATTCTGCTTGGATTATTGACTCAGTTGCTTCAGAGCATATGATTGGGTCTTCAAACCTATTTAACTCTTATACTCCACGTTCCGACAAAGATAAGGTTCTGGTACTTGATGGGTCTCTCTCTCCTATCTCAGGGAGAAGTTCAGTTGTTTGTACTCCTACTGTATCCTTATCCTTTGTTTTTCATGTTCCATTCCTTACTACAAATCTATTATGTATTTAACATCTCACCAAATCTCTAAATTGCTCAATCACATTTTTCCCTTTTCATTGTGTTTTTCAAGACTTGGTGACGGGCCAAAAGATTAGCAGTGGTAGTGCAGTGAGTGTCCTTTATTGTCCAGATGTTCCTCAGTCTAGTATGCCTTTGTTTGAGAAAAGGAATTCTACTTGGGATTTTCAATCTATCTATGACTCTAGTTTGGTTACCCTTTATCAATAGCTTCGTCGTCTGGGACATCCTTCATTTGGTGTTTTAGAATCTTTATTTCCACATTTAACTACGCAGTGTAATGAAAACCAATTTCTTTGTGAGCCTTGTAAATTTGCTAAACACAAACGATCAGTTTATTCTACTATTAATAAACGTCACTTTGAATCTTTTGTTGTTATTCATACTGATGTATGGGGACAAGACCCTCTCGGGTTATTTCTCGTACTGGTCATCATTGGTTTGTTAGTTTTATTGATCGTTATTTTCATACTACTTGGCTTTATCTTCATTCAAAAAATGAAGTTTTTTCTTGCTTTCGAGAGTTTCACAAAGTGGTACTAACCCAATTTGATGCCAAAATAAAAAATTTACATAGTGAAAATGGTCGTGAATATATTGATGGTGTTTTTGGGTCATATCTTATTGATCATGGCATTATTCTCCAAACATCCTGTGTTAAAATCCCAAAACAAAATGGGAGTAGCAAAGAGAAAAAATCGCCATTTACTTAAGGTTGTCCGCACACTTGTGTTCATTATGCATACACCAAAATCTCAATGGGATTATACTGTCCTTACTGCTACTTTTCTCATCAATCGGCTTCCCTCTCCAATACTTGACAATTGTAACCCAATTTCTCTCCTTAAACATTCATCAACTCCCTCACTCTCCTAACGAGTTTTTGAATGCGTGCACTATATTTATGATAAAAATCCTACTCGTGGTAACTTTGATCCCAAATCTCTTAGGTGTGTTTTCATTGGGTACTCTCCTACTCAAAAAGGGTACAAGTATTTATCATCCTCCTTCCCATCAAGTTTGTTACTCGTGATGTTACTTTAGGAGAATCAGAATCATTTTATCTTTCTCCATCTACTCAAGAGGAGAATCATACTACAGAAGAGTTGAGAGACCTTGAGCCTAGTTGTGTTGTTCCTTCCTCTTCTACTATCATTTCTCCTTGTCACTGATAATTCTTCTAAGGGGGGGTCACAAATTGAATAAGCTTGTGTTGAAGACCTATTCTCAAAGAGACAAGGCCAAGGCCGCTTTTATGCATCCACAACAACTACGCTCTGATCCAAGTCCTCCTGTTACTTCAAGCCCGGTTGATCTAACTGATTCTAATCGTAATAATTCTTGTATTCCTCCTAACAATTGTGATATTAATCCTGTCAGTGATATTGATCTTCCTTCGCTCTTAGGAAAGGAGTTAGATCATGTACTCAACATCCTATCTGTAACTTCGTGTCTTGTGATAATCTATCTAGCTCCTTTTGTTCCTTTATTTCTTCGTTGTCATCTATATTTGTTCCTCAAAGGTGGAGAGAAGTAACCAGAGATGAAAAATGGAGAAAAGGTATGGTACAATAAATGAATGCTTTGAAAAAGAATGACACATGGGAGTTCGTTCCTCTTCCACTTGGAAAAAGACCAGTTGGGTACAAGTGGGTATACATAGTGAAGCAGAAGTCAGATGGGTCAATTGATAGACTCAAAGTCAGGCTTGTTGCCAAAGGATTTACTCAAACTCACAGGTTTGATTACCAGGGAAACATTTGCTCCAGTTGCAAAAATGAACTCCAACAAAAGAAGTATATATGGAAGTTCCTTCAAGCTTTACTTCATCAGACACCAAGGGAAAAGTCTACAACTTAAGAAAGGCTTTGTCTGGGTTGAAGCAGTCCCCTAAAGCTGGGATTTGATCGATTCTATAAGGCCATGATGAGATTTGGTTACAAGCAGAGTCAGGAAGATCACACGATGCTTATTAAATGAATAAATGGTAAGATTATCATTCTCATTATTTACGTTAATGACGTTGTGGAGACGGGAGATAATGAAGATGAGATGATCAATCTCAAAGCAAAACGTTCGAGTGAATTTGAGATAAAGGACCTTGGGCATCTAAGATAACTTCTTGGTATAAAAGTCGCAATATCTTCAAGTGGCATCTTCTTATCACAACAAAAGTATGTTCTTAATTTATTGATAGAAACAAGCATGTTGGGATGCAAACCTGTTGATTCACAGATTAAGGTCAATCATCAGTTAACAGGTGGTATTGGACCTAGTGTTGATATGGAGAGATACCAACGTTTAGTGGGTCAGATTGATATACCTTTTCTACACTAGGCCAAATATATCATACGCTATGGGAGTAGTGAGTCAATATATGCATGATTCGCATTTGTCACATGAAAACTGTTTATACTGTTTATAGAATCTTGAGATATAAATCCACTCAAGGAAAAGGCATATTATTTTCAAACCATGGACATATGAAGATTGAAGCTTTTTTTGATGCAGATTGGGCTGCCTCTGTAGAAGACAGTCGTTCCACATCCATATATTGTTCATTTGTCGGTGACAATCTTGTCACTTGGCCCAGTAAAAAAAAAGTCTATTGTGGCTAGATCTAGTGCTAAAGCCGAGTATAGAGCTATTGCATTGGGAGTGTGTGAACTAATGTGACTTTGAACATTGATAGATGACTTGGGGATAATAATTAATGAGCCAATGAGATTGTTTTGTGATAACAAAGCAGTCATCATTAGTATTACAAGTGACCCAGTACAACAAAACAGGACAAAGCACATCAAAATTGACAAACATTTCATCAAGGAAAAGTTAACCAGTGGTCTCATTTGTATATCTTTTGTCAAAACAAAATATCAACTTGTTGACATCTTGACTAAAGGTCTCAATAGTAAGATGTTCCATCACTTGTGTTTCAAGTTGGGCATGCGTGACATCTATGCACCAACTTGAGGGAGACTGTTAGAACTGTAAATATAGATAGATATCTAATTACAGCTAATTAGATATCTAATCCCTTTATCGTAGCCTTGTAATTATATCCCTTTATCGTAGCCTTGTAAAATATCCAAATGGCAGTATAAATACAATTTTCACCTCTCATTCATCATTTTTTTGTCTTCCTTTTCTTACCCTAATATAATAATTTACACTTAACATTATCATAAATAATTGGTGAAGTGTAATATAAATCTGAACAATTTGACCCAATTCTAACACAAGGGTGTGCATCTAGTATGTACTTTTTCAATCCTACTACACCTTGATTTTCTCTCCCCAATGCAAGCGCTTAAGTGTTACACTTGTATAAGATTATGAAAATATGACTATTATCTAGTAAAGTCTCTAGCAGCTTAGACGCTGAAATATTTCAGTGTCTCAGTAGCAGGCCTGCCCTACTAGAGGAAGAGGTAGGACAAGGTGTCCAAGTGATAACTGATACGTGATTAAAGAACAATTGTTACAGTGATTTCTGCAGTAACAAATTGTTCTTCTTTTTTTTTTAATAAGTCTTCATATTATGTTAGTACTGTACGTTATACATTGTAATGCACATTGATTTTCTCTTCCGCATGCAAGCAAGTGTTACTTGTGACAGATTATGAATATTATCTGGCGCATTCTCTAGCAGTTGAAGTTTTTAGACACTGAAATATTTCAGTTTTCAATAGCATGCCCACCCTACTAGGGTAAGTTTGCAATCATGAACTACTGAGCAAAAGGTAGGACAATTTGTCCAAGTGATAAGTTATTAAAGAATAGTAGTTCTAGTTATTTCTGCAGTAACAAAGTGCCAATAAAAAAAGTAGGTTGCAATACTATCTGGCTAGTAGATTCTGGATACCAGGCAATTTAGATAAGCTTCATATATGATATATTCATGTATCCTTTTAGTGGTTTTAGTGGTTTTAAAATAAGGTTTTACAAAGTCTCACCCCAATGAGTATGGAAAGTCTGACTTCTAATGAGTATAAAACCACAATGAAGCAATCTTACAAAACGAGGAAAGCGGACAATTAAGGACAGCAAAAATCATCTCATAGAAAGTGGAATTAATAGCCGAGAGACATGAAAGAAGGCATTTATACGCTCTGAATTGAAGACATTTTTCAAAGGAACATAAGAGTGTCATCCCTCTTCTGTTTAAATGGTTTACTGAGGGAAAAACAAAAAACAAGAAGCAAAAGTCAAACCACTTTCTCTCCGATGCTCCATTTGGGAGAGTTATGATGGTGACAAAAAAAAAAAGAGAACGTGTCATCCTTCCCTTGTTTGGAAGGTTTAATGATGAGAGAATATAAGAGAAAGCCAAAGAAACTCAGCTCATTGTATTTTCAAAACTAAAAAGATTGGAAGAGAAAAGAAAGCTGTGTAGTATACATTTTGCCCTCAATTATTTTATTATGGGAGATTAATTTCTTTAAGAATAAGAATATAAAGATAATTTTACATTTTTTCTATTTCATCTCACCTCCAAACAATGAATAGAATGTACTTTCTCCTCTCCATAAAACACCCAAACATAGGAGAGAGAGTAAATTCTGTTCTCATATTTTCTCTTCTCTTCTTTTTCTCTCCAGTCTCCCAAACTTAGAGCATAAAAGTAGAGATCTGGAGAGGAGAAAGTTGAAACTTTTGTATTCCCAATCTAGGCTCCATATATTTTTACGATATGAGATCATTATTCTTAGAAGTAATTGTATGACAATATATTTTTAAAAAAAATCTCTTATTTTCTTCTCCAATCTGAAACAAAGGAGAGAAAGTACTTACTTTTCTCTCCATTGAAATTCCAAACATAGGAGAGTAAACTTTCTCTTCTCTCCATCAATCACCCAAACATAGTAATAGAGCAAGAGAAGGAAACCAAAAGAAACACCGGAACTGATACAACCTTGACCGAAGAATGTCTAGAATACAATTAAGTACGGCATCTTTGAGAAGCTAATGTTACTTGGAATATGTTGGGGATAAATAGAGTCCATAACGAAGGCCTGATACACCTGTTAAACCCAACTTAACCCAAAAATTTAAGTTAATAGGTCTTGGGCCTAACATTATATTTGCCTTAAACTTCACACTTGAACTCCAATATAGAACTATATCAACTCACACGTTACCTTAACAAATCTCCCATTTTATATGTGAGTCTCAACATTGTGGAACTAGAAAAATTGGTATCAACCCATGATCCATGATCCTAAAAGAATTCTCAAGTGATTACTCTTGAGTGGTGAAATTTCTGAAATATTTCCTCCATTCCTTTTTACGTGTCGTTTTACGAGTAGACACATAGTTAAAGAATGTAATTCATGTTTTGACTAATAGATCAGATTAGGTATAAAACAAATTACACTTATAAAGCCATTGGAAAGATGAGAGGAAAAAGAGGAAAGATTATTTCATTGGGGTAAAATTAGTTTATAAGATGAGAGAGCAACAAATGCATATTTTATGTTTACGGGTATCATGGGAAGCTGAGTAATTACTTCTACTTTGGAATCTATTAAAAGGATCAATGTGTTGAAGTATTGAGAGTATATATACACTAAGGAGATCAATTTAATAATATTGGGCACAGATGTGAAGGGGAGATTTGTTAAGGTAATATGTGAGTTGACATAGTCCCACATTTGCGTTCGAGTGCAACGCTAAAGGCTTAATATACAAGGTTGAACAAAGACCTAGCAACTTAAACTTTTGGATCTAAGTTTTGCTTAACATGTGCATTAGGCTTTTTGTAGAGATTCCTTTACTTCCCAGTCGAATACTTTGTGACTGATTACAAAATTAGCCATGCTTATCATGTTAGATTTTAGTAACCAAATAGAAACATGCCCATAAAATGCATAAACCTAGCAAGGAAAATCACACTCTAAAATTAAAGGCACCATATGAGGTCTAAAATAGGAACCCTTAGAAAAGTTTTTGGAATAGTACTGAGTACAACAAAGCAGCTCAAGATGGAGTAAAATGGGAAAAAATGACATTTGTAGCCAAAGGCAACTGGCTTAAACTTTAGCCAACTTCAATTACAAAGATCAATGTCCAAAAGAAGCTGAACAAATAGCCCAATTTCCACTAACAGCTCTAATTTCTCTTACTTCCAAAATTCTACCTTCAAACAAGAAATCCCTAAACAAGTTCCCATCTTTAAACTCCAATTACTTTTAAACATAATATTCCAAGTGTTACAATTGTAATATGGGTGCATTAAAGTCTTCATATTTACTCAAAGTAACATATATTTAATTGACAAACATTTCAACTCAACAAATCAAATCTAAATATAGCATATGCCTATACCCCTACATTTATCCCCAAAAAAAACACCCAATTGCCATTAATTCTGTTTTCATCATTTTTTTTCCCAAGAAAAACAAAGAACATAATCAATCTTTTCAACCCACCATCCACAATTGGTCAAACAACATAAAAATTCTAAACCAGCAATTTTTGCTGTTTTGCATAAATAAAATAGAAAATGAACAAAAGTAAGCCCCTAAACATTATTTTGTACATATGAACCACATATACCAATAAATTAACATGTAACTAAACCTATGAAATTACCTCAATAACACCACCAAAACCGAAAGATTCAACCCCATTCAAAGGACAAATCGAATCTCCGATTCCAAGGATCGAGTCCGTAACGGATTGCGGAGGACAAACCGCTGATGACGACGGAACCCTAGCATGTTCGGCGCACGTTAGCCTACCGAAAACCATCAACAAAATCAACCCAGTTTCCAAAACCTTCGCTTTTGCCATATGATGATGATACATAATTAGATTCAAAAAGATACAAAAATCAAAACCGACCACCAAGGGAAACTCTACATTAAGAGGAGATCGTAGTATAAGAGGTGGAGGTGGTGGAGGACAGAAGAAGGGGGCGGAGAGCGACCCCAGCGCATGTTAACGTTAAGGCTCAGATTGTTCTATTTTCAGGGAATCAAAAATGGAAATGTGTGATTAAAATATCCTCACCATGTGATAGTTATAGATTTTTTCCCCATTTTCTTTCTTTTTTGTAAAAATTTAACACACAAAATGGTTGGTTTGTGTTATTGTCAAAGTATAAAAATGGAACGGGGCCCCTTTATAAAAGCGTGTAGTCAAGTCAAGTTATATTTTGTGCATAAATAACTATATTTTATATTATTATACATACACATTTTTTTTAGAATAATGGACAAAATAAATAATTGTTAATTATTATTATTTTAACATGAATTGCTCTGTTTTTGTTCTTCTCTTTAACCAGACCTTGAGCCCTTGAACTTTAAGTTAATGATGTTAGACATTAACCAAATGGAGCCGGGAGAGCCAGTATTAACATGAATGATAAAGAACATCAAAAAAGTTTTGACTAACTAATACTTTAATAATCTCACCACCCCACGTAAAGTACGGACGACATAAAATAATAATTTATTATATTAATTATTAAAATACTAATTAATGTAATAATTCGGATCAAATCTTGAGTCTAAATTAAATTATAGCAGAATAAGGTCTTGAACCATCTTAGTCCATCATAAACTTACCCAAAAAGTCATAAGTGAAGGTACTAATGATAGCAACTTGAGTTTTTATATATACATTCAAATATCTCACATTAATCGATATGAGATTGGGATATTATAATTAAATATAGGATAAATATTTAATTAGGAGATAAGATAGTTGTATTTATTAAATTATTAAATATTTAGTTAATTGTTGAATTATATATATATATTGTGGGTTTCTTTGATCTTATCAAGCTAAATATTAACTGAATAGAGTGTAGATTTATTTAGGATAAGTCTATATACACAACATTCAAGAACAAAATTAAACATTACATCAATCTTAACTATTAAAAAGTGTGTGTGACACGAATTTCAATGTCATACCCTACTTTTTAATGGTTAAAATAGATGTAGTGTTTAGATATTGTATTTGGATGTTGTATACTTATACTTATTCATTTATTTAATTATTAATATGAGAAAATAATTATTTTAATTTTATTTCAATTTGTAATAGAATTCTAAATTAGTGTTTATATTGACACAATTTTCTTGAAATCTTAATCCAAATAAAACCATGAAACTCAAGTTTTGATAAATTTTAATTTAATTATGACAATTAGTTAATAATGAATCCACTATAATTTTCAACTAATTTTATAGTTATTATGTGTCAAAAAATTCACACATATTATTCATACAATTATTTGATAAATTTTCAAATTTAATGAATTTAATTTTGTTAAGACATTAATTTAATAATAAAATTTTTGAATAATATTACTATAATTAAATTGTTATAAATTTATTATAAAAATTGAGTAATAAGATTGTTAAAATCAAAAATAAATTTTTTTTAGAAGTTATTTTTCCTATTAGAGATATAAGAACAAAAAATGTAAGACCCTGAATTTCATGAAATACAAAATTAATTTTTCTTCATATATTTTTTTTCTGAAACAGTAAATAGTTAAATTGACAAAGTTAAAAGTTAAGGTGTTATGTGCAAATTTTATTATATCGGACAATATTCGTTTTGTCGAGAAATATTCGGTCGTACGACGGTGCCGAAATAACTAATCATTGGTGGACCCCACAACGGAATATTTGTCGGATATAGAAAATGACAGAAGTAACCTTTTTAAATAAAAATAATCAATGATGTTACCACTTTTAACTGTTAAAATACCGGTGATAAAAGAATAGTAGCATATGATATTTTACTGTAGTACACGGTATTCTACAGTAGCACACAGTATTGCACAGTGTCTCATAGTATTGATCTGATAACGTGGTCATTGCACAGTATTCATCAATAATTGTTGTTACACAGTATTTTGCATTATTTATTCAATAATTGTCATTACACTGTATTTTATATCATTGAATCAATAATTGTTATTGCACTGTATTTTAAAATTATTGAACCTAATAATTGTCACAGTAACAAATATACAGTAATTTATATTATTAAATTAATAATAATCTGTAACGTGTTTCTTACATTATTGTTGTAACATTATTTTATTATATATGTTGGACCCATAGGAAGAAATATAAAAATAAAAAAATAATTTTATTATTATTTTTAATAGTAAACATGTGGGCCCTCTATGGGGGCCAAAATGAAAATTGTGTTGAAATTTGCTGGGTTGGTGAAGAGAGAAAAAGCAGCGGTTGCTGCTGCCTTTGCTGAATTCTCAGTATTGGCGTGCCGCACGCCAGCTGCCACTTACCACGCATAGTACCATCTTTTCTCCTATAAATAGCTTGCTCAGCTGAATAGAAAAGACACACCTAAAACATAAAAAATTTCTACAAGTATTTTGTGAGTTCTCTATGAGAATAGTAAGGTTATCTGGAGTGTTTGCAAATTAAAAGAAATGCAGAAATTTTTCAAGTTGATCAACCTCATTTTTATCAATATCCAGTCACGTCATAAGGTAAGAGATATCATTCTTTTTATCATCATAAATGAATATTATTTTCTTTCTTACTTGTAAGTGATATCATCTTTTTCATCTTCCTTTATTCAAACTTATCACGGTAAGGGATATCATTTCTTTTATACTCTTAAACTTACTGTGGTAAGTATTATTCGATAAAACTCTTGAAATGATTATATGTTCCTTAATAGTTTGCGCTTCATTTAATATCATTTCAATTGCTTCTTCCTATTTATGTGAACCTTTCTATTGAACTGTAACCGTTATTCTGAATTATGGATCTTGAATATCATTTTTGAATTTCACTCCACATCATATTGACAATTTAAACATTATTTGAATCTGCACAAAGTAAAAATTGTAAACTTTCGATATTTATTATTTATCTTATTTGTTCTGTTCATTATTAATATCTCTGTTATTATTCTAATAATCAAGAATCAAATTGTTGTTGATATCTGTGGCCTGGGGCACAGATTGGATAAAGGTGTTGATAGGTTAAAGGCGTTGATATGTTAAAGGCGATATATTTGATGATGTGTCTTTTAAGGCACGTGGTGATTGTTCTCTTTGGCCTAGGGCAAAAATGAACTGTTGTTTGGTATGATTATGACCAAAAACTGTAGACTGGTATAATCATGATCGTTGGTGATATATTGAATATCTTTGGACCGTAGTGTAGAGATGAACTGTTGACTTGCATGATTATGACCAGGAACTGTAAAATTGTATTATCATGACCAGTGGTGTTTCAGATGATAAAAGTTGATGATATTTTTCTTAAAAAGAGAAGCGAGCGGACATCATAGTCCTTATGATTTTCCTAATAGTTGTTATTCTGCTGCAGTTATTGATATGAACTTTGTTTAAAAACTTCACCGCAGTTGTTGAATTAAAACTTGCTGTTTAAATTATTCTATTAAAAACTCAACTGTTGAAGGCTAACGATAATTTATTTGTCATTATCTTAGTCATGATATTCTTTACTGGGCTATTTGAGCTCACCCTTTCCTTTTGTTCCATTGTTCTTCAACAGAAGACTAGAGAGTAGTTGGGTCTAGTCGGGGGATGGAGTGAAGGTCCGAGTTGTAGCTGTATTAGTCTTCATAAGTTGTAAAATAGTGTGACAATAATAATGAAAACTTAGTTGTGTATTATTTGAATATTGTACTGTGATACATTGTACGTTGTATTGTAATACTTGTTTTGTATTTTGACAACTCAAGTTTGGGCTGTGTGAGCCCAGATTTTTGGGTGTCACAGTTGGCATCAGAGCTTAGGGATATGGTCTTTAATGGAAATTTGGGGTTAGAATTAGGAAGAGAGGGACAAATAGAATTAGTCACTAGTGTGTCCTACCTAAATTAGATTTTGTTATCTAATGAGTCAATTTGAATATAGGGACAAGAAGTAATGAGTCAGTTTGTTTAAACTAACATTTATTTTGTGACCACAGTTAAGTATAACATCTGGAAATCAGGAAGTTAACTATGGAATGTCCGATACCAATGTAGCTGAGAATCAAGAGGTCACAAACAATCCTCCTACCAACTCAGGAAATAATGTTCCTGATAACATGATGAATGATGGATTCTTTAGGAACTTCATACAGTTCATGCAAAATCAGGCAAGAGGAAATCCAGTCAACAATAATGGAAGAAATGCTGGTAATTCGAGGACGGTCACTGTCAAATAATTTAAAGAATTATGACCACATGAATTCCTCGGGAAGCCTGACCCACTCAAAGCGGAGGCGTGGATGAAGCAGACGACAAAAATATTTGATGTCTTATAATGCGCTAATGATCAGAAGGTGTCATTCGCCACTTTTATGTTACGAGGTGAGGCGGACCATTGGTGGGAAGCGGTAAAACGTATCCACCATTCAGCACTCGAGATGTCTTAGACAGAATTTCAAGAATTGTTTAATAAAAAGTACTTCCCAGAAAGCATCCGCCATATGAAAAAAGTGGAATTCATTAAGCTGGAGCAGGAAAACATAACAGTCTCTCAATATGAAGCTAAATTTGTCGAATTATCTCGCTTTGCGACCCATTTGGTGGATGACGAAGCACGAATGAGTCGGATATTCCTACGAAGTTTGAGATTCAAAATTCGTCAATAACTTAGCTCTCATAAATTTAGTTTGTATTCAGATGTTGTGGATATGGCTCAAAGGGTTGAGTAAACAGATGAAATATTGTAGCCAAGAGTCAATGATAAACATAGAGAGAGAAATGACAACAACGACATAAACGAGAATCCTAGAGGAAGTAACCAGTACTTCGGTGGTAATCCAAGATCGAATAACAGAAGAGGAGAATCTAGTGGAAACAATTTCAAGAGGAAGAGATCCCATAGTGATTATGGAAGGGCACCAGTACCAGTACCGGCACCGGCACCGACACCAATTTCAAGGGGAGGAGATCTACCATCGGTAAGATGCTACAGGTGTGATCAGGTGAGTCATATCAGCCAAAACTGTACTCAGCAGTTCAAGTTGTACTACAGTTGTGGGAAGGAGGGTCACGTTGCTCGATTTTGTCCTGTTACAAAATCAAGTCCAACTGCAATGATGATACCAAAAGCTAGCATGAATAAGGAAAAATCAGTAGTTCAAGGGAGAGCTTTTGTTGTGACATCTCAAATGACACGAAACTCGAATAAAGTGATAACTGGTAAGTTATTCATAAACTTTCGCGAAGTCTATGCCTTGTTAGATATTGGTTCTATCCATTCTTTTATCTCACCTACGTGTGCTCAACGATTTAACTTAACTCCTGAAAGCTTAGACTTTGACTTATCAGTTGAAACCCCATTAGGAGAAATGACAATTACATCTACTGTATATAAATCTTGCCTAGTTCAAATCAACAACCTCATATTACCCGTTAACCTTATTTATTTGGAAATGCATGAATTTGATGTGATTTTAGAAATTGATTGGTTGACTACCCATCATGCTAAAATTGATTGTTTTTATAAGATTATTAGTTTTGATATTCCTAATCAACCTGTCATGCAAATTCAAGCAACTAAACCAATGAAATTTATAACTGTTATTTCTAGCCATAAAACCATTCGTTTATTGAAAAACGGATGTCAAGCCTTTTTAGCTCATGTCACTGATTTAAACAAAAACATGTCAAACTTGAATGATATTCCCATTGTTAACGAATTTTCTGACATTTTTCCTAAGGAACTTCCTGGCTTACCCCTAAACCAAGAAATTGAATTCTGTATTGATCTTGAACCCAGTACTAAACCCATTTCCAAAGTCCCATATCGAATGGCTCCCATTGAACTTCAAGAGTTAAAAGTTCAACTACAAGAATTGTTGGATACTGGTTTCATTCGTTCGAGTGCATCACTTTGGGGTGCTCCTGTTCTATTTGTGAAGAAGAAAGACGGGAGTATGAAACTGTGCATTGACTACCGAGAATTGAATCATGTCACCATAAAAAATAGGTACCCGTTACCTCAGATTGATGACATGTTCGATCAATTGCAGGGTGCCCAACATTTCTCGAAGATTGATTTCCACTCTGGATATCATCAGTTGAAGGTTAAAGCTGAGGACATTCCAAAGACTGCTTTCAGAACTCGTTATAGACATTATGAGTTCTTAGTCATGCCTTTTGGACTAACCAATACACCTGCAGCTTTCATGGACATGATGAACCAAATATTCAAAGAATATTTGGATCATTTTGTGGTTGTCTTTATTGATGACATCCTCATATACTCTAAGAGTTGCGAGGATCATGAACAACACCTGAGATTGATACTTCAAAAGCTTCGCGAGAACAAACTATATGCCAAGTTGAAGAAATGTGAGTTCTGACTTGAGGAAGTCACACTCTTTGGGCATGTAATTTCAAGACAGGGAATATCGGTTAACCCTGCGAAGATTGAAGCAATACTAAATTGGGAACAACCCAAGACAGTAACGGAAGTCCAAAACTTTCTAGGTCTAGCTGGTTATTATCGGAGATTCATAGAAGGATTTTCTCGAATCGCCACTCCATTAACTCAGCTTATTCGGAAAAGCACCAAATTCGTATGGAGCGAGGAATGCGAGAAAAGTTTCCAAGAACTCAAAAGGAGACTTATTTCAGCTCTTGTTCTGACCATACCATCAGGATCGGGAGAATTTATCATCTACAACAATGCTTCACGCAAAGATTTAGGTTGTGTTCTTATGCAACATGAAAATGTTATAGCCTATGCATCTCGACAACTCAAAGATTATGAGAAAAATTACCCTACTCATGATCTAGAGTTGGCAGCGATCATTTTCGCGCTAAAGATCTGGAGACACTACTTGTACGGAGAAAAAGTGGATATCTATACGGATCATAAAAGCCTCAAGTATTTCTTCACTCAGAAGGAACTCAACATGCGATAACAACATTGGCTTGAGCTGTTGAAGGATTATGATCACACCATCTAGTATCACCCGAGAAAGGCTAACGTTGTAGCTGACGCTTTGAGCAGAAGATCTTATGCGAGTACAAGTGCACTGCTGACAACACAAAAGCGTATTTTATATGATTTACAAAAGATGGAGATAGAGCTAAAGATACCAGGGACCCACTTGAAGATTGCGTACGTGCGAGTAGAACCGACTTTAATCGATAAAATTAAAGCTGCTCAAGCTACCGATCCGGAACTGATGAACATGATGAAGAAAGTACAAGAAGGTGTCATTCCCGAAACAAGAATTGACAAGAAATGAATACTTTGAGTCAACTCTTGACTCTATGTTCCTAACGATCCTGAATTGAAGCGTAAAATAATGATGGAGGCACACAACACGCCGTTTACAATCCATCTAGGAGGTACCAAGATGTATCATGATCTTCGACATACATTTTGGTGGAACAATATGAAAATGGAGATTGTAGAGATTATCTCAATGTGCCTAACTTGTCAACGTGTCAAGGCAGAACATCAAGTACCTAAGGGTCCATTGCAACCACTTGAGGTTCCTAAATGGAAGTGGGAACACATCAATATGGATTTCGTGACGGGTCTTCCCAAAGTTTCTCAAGGCTTATATTCAATTTGGGTCATCGTAGATAGATTGACCAAATCGGCTCATTTCTTGCCTATACGAGAAAACGTTTCACTTGAGCGTCTTGCCGATATGTACAAAAATGAGATTGTGAGATTGCATGGCATGCTAGTTTTCATAGTTTCTAATCGAGATCCTAGATTCACTTCACGTTTTTGGATCAGTCTACAAAAAGTTATGGGCACTGAACTACGTTTTAGTTCTGCATACCATCCTCTAACGGATGGACAATCGAAAAGGACGATCCAGACCCTAGAAGATCTTTTGAGACTTTGCGTACTAGACTTCAAAGGAAGTTGGGATAAGTACTTGCCATTGGTTGAATTTTTCTACAACAACAGTTACCAAACAAGTATAGGCATGGCTCCATTTGAGGCTTTATATGAACGCAAGTGTCGCTCTCCAGTATGTTAGATTGAGGTAGGAGAAGCGAAAATGTTGGGACCTGAATTAGTACGCTTGACAACATAAAATATCAAAATAATCCGACAACGAATACAGACCGCACAAGAACGACAAAAGAGTTATGCTGATCTTCATCGAAGGGACGAAAGTTTCAACATCGGAGACCATGTATTTTTACGTGTTTCCCCATGAAAATGAGTAACGAGATTCAGAAAGAGAGGAAAGTTTAACCCTCGATTTATTGGCCCATTTGAAATTCTCAATCGAGTAGGAACCGTGGCCTACAGACTAGCTTTACCACCAAGTATGTCTCGCATCCATATCATTTTTCACATATATATGTTACACAAATATGTGAAGGACCCAAACCACGTCATTGAGTTAGAACATGACATTATAGCAGAGGATTTAACGTACGAGGAGGTACCTGTTGAGATCCTAGATAAGAAGGAGCAGATCCTACGCTCAAAGGTTATACCTCAAGTCAAGGTTTTATGGAGGAACCAAGATACTGAGAAAATGACTTGAGAACTAGAATCTGAGATGAAATTTAAGTATCCTTATCTCTTCAAAATGCCAAGTACGACAATTTCGGGGACAAAATTTCATAAGGAATGGAGGTTGTAAGACCCCGAATTTTATGAAATACAAAATTAATTTTTCTTCATATATATTTTTCTTGAAACAGTAAATAGTTAAATTGACAAAGTTAAAAGTTAAGGTGTTATATGTGCGAATTTTATTATAACGGATAATATTCGTTTTGTCGGAGAATATTCGTTTTATCGGAGAATATTCGGTCGTACGACGGTGCCGAAATAACTAATCATTGGAGGACTCCACAACAGAATATTTGTGAGATATAGAAAACGACAGAAGTAACCTTTTTAAATAAAAATAGTCAGCGGTGTTACAACTTTTAACTGTTAAAATACCGGTGATAAAAGAATAGTAGCATATGGTATTTTATAGTATTTTACTGTAGCACACGGTATTCTACAGTAGCACACGATATTGCATAGTGTCTCATATTATTGATCTGATAACGTGGCAATTGCACAGTATTCATCAATAATTATTGTTACACAGTATTTTGCATTATTGATTCAATAATTGTCATTACACTGTATTTTATATCATTGAATCAATAATTGTTATTGCACCGTATTTTAAAATTATTGAACCTAATAATTGTCACAATAGCAAATATACAGTAATTTATATTATTAAATTAATAATAATCTATAACGTGTTTCTTACATTATTGTTGTAGCGTTATTTTATTATATATGTTGGACCCACATGAAGAAATATATAAAAAAATTATTATTAATTTGAATAGTAAACATGTGGGCCCTCTGTGGGGGTCACATGAGAAATGAAAATTGTGCTGAAATTTGTTGGGTTGGTGAAGAGAGAAAAAGCAGCGATTGCTGCTGCCTTTGCTAAATTCTCAGCACTGGTGTGCCCCACGCTAGCTGCCACCTACCACGCATAGTACCTTCTTTTCTCTTATAAATAGCTTGCTCAGCTGAATAGAAAAAATACACCTAAAACATAAAAAAATTCTACAAGTATTTTGTGAGTTTTCTCTGAGAATAGTAAGGTTATCTTGAGTGTTTGCAAATTAAAAGGAGTGCAGAAATTTTTCAAGTTGATCAACCTCATTTTTATCAATATCCAGTCACCTGATAAGGTAAGGGGTATCATTATTCTCATCATCATAAATAGATATTATTTTCTTTCTTACTTGTAAGGGATACCATCTTTTTCATCTTCCATTATTCAAATTTACCCTCTTAAACTTACTATGGTAAGTATTATTCGGTAAAACTCTTGAAATGATTATATGTTCCTTAATAGTTTGCACTTCATTTAATATCATTTCAATTGCTCCTTCCTATTTACGTGAACCTTTCTATTGAACTATAACCGTTATTCTGAATTGTGGATCTTGAATATCATTTTTGAATTTCACTCCACATCATGTTTGACAATTTGAACATTATTTGAATCTGCGCAAAGTAAAAATTGTAAACTTTCGATATTTATTATTTGTCCTGTTTCTTCTGTTCATTATTAATATCTCTTTTATTATTCTAATAATCAAGAATCAAATTGTTGTTGATATCTATGGCCTGGGGCACAAATTGGATAAAGGTGTTGATATGTTAAAGGCGATATATTTGATGATGTGTCTTTTAAGGAACGTGGTGAATGTTCTCTTTGGCCTGGGGCCAAGATGAACTGTTGTTTGGTATGATTATGACCAAAGCCTGTAGACTGGTATAATCATGACCGTTGGTGATATATTGAATATCTTTGGACCGTAGTGCAAAGATAAACTGTTGACTTGCATGATTATGACCAGGAACTATAAAATTATATTATCATGACCAGTGGTGTTTCAGATGATAAAAGTTGATGATGCTTTTCTTAATAAGAGAAGCGAGCGAACATCATGGTCCTTATGATTTTCCTAATAGTTGTTATTCTGCTGCAGTTATTTATCTGAACTTTGTTTAAAAACTTAACTGCAGTTGTTGAATTAAAACTTGTTGTTTAAATTATTCTATCAAAAACTCAACTGTTGAAGGCTAACGATAATTTATTTGTCATTGTCTTAGTCATGATATTCTTTTTTAGGCTATTTGAGCTCATCCTTTTCTTTTGTTCCGTTGTTCTTCAACAGGAGACGAGAGAGTAGCTAGGTCTAGTCGAGGGATGGAGTGAAGGTCCGAGTTGTAGCTGTATTAGTCTTCATAAGTTGTAAAATAGTGTGACAATAATAATGAAGACTTAGTTGTGTATTATTTGAATACTGTACTGTGATACGTTGTACGTTGTATTGTAATAGTTGTTGTGTATTTTGACAACTCAAGCTTAGGCTGTGTGTACCTAGATTTGGGAGTGTCACAAAAAACACCTCCCATTTACCTAACATGTTGGGGGGTTTTTTTAAATAGCTTACAAATTTAGATAGTATTTATTTATTATAAATTTATATAGTACTTATACTAATTTGAATAGAAAACAAAAAAGACTGAACAAAAAAAATTATAAAACCAAGTTTATACTTTTAATTATATAGTTGAAGTTGATATATAGATTTTAAGATTGAAGGGTCACACCTAAAATTTATAAATTTCTGTAAGATTTAGAATTTTATCATTTATTTATAGGTAGGGGTTAAGGACATTCTCTAAAATTTTAAGTTGAAAGATCATTCCTAAATTTTAGGATTGAGAGACGATTATATTCTATTTATTATAGATATATAGATTTTAGAATCGAAAGGTCATTGCACAGTATTCATCAATAATTATTGTTACACAATATTTTATATTATTGATTCAATAATTATCATTACACTGTATTTTATATCACTGAATCAATAATTTGTATTTTAAAATTATTGAACCTAATAATTGTCACAATAGCAAATATACAGTAATTTATATTATTAAATTAATAATAATCTATAACGTGTTTCTTACATTATTGTTGTAGCGTTATTTTATTATATATGTTGGACCCACATGAAGAAATATATAAAAAAATTATTATTAATTTGAATAGTAAACATGTGGGCCCTCTGTGGGGGTCACATGAGAAATGAAAATTGTGCTGAAATTTGTTGGGTTGGTGAAGAGAGAAAAAGCAGCGATTGCTGCTGCCTTTGCTAAATTCTCAGCACTGGTGTGCCGCACGCTAGCTGTAAGACCCCGAATTTTATGAAATACAAAATTTAATTTTTCTTCATATAGATATTTTTTAAACAGTAAGTGGTTAAATCGATAAAGTTAAAAGTTAAGGATGTTATGTGCAAATTTTATTTTGTCGGACAATATTCGTTTGGTCGGGGGAATATTCGTTTGGTCCGACGGCGCCGAAATAACAAATTATTGGTGGACCCCACAACGGAATATTTGTCGGATATAGAAAACGACAGAAATAACCTTTTTAAATAAAAATAGTCAACGGAACTGTTAAAATACCGGTGATAAAAGAATAGTAGCATACGGTAGTTATTGGTATTTTCTGTAGCACTCGGTACTCTACTGTAACACACGGTATTGCATAGTGTCTCATATTTTTGGTCTGATAATTGACACCGTAACTGTTACGCATCATTTCATCGATAATTGTCACTGCATAATATTTTATATTATCAATTCAATAATTGTTGTTACACAGTATTTTGCATTATTTATTTAATAATTGACATTACACTGTATTTTATATCATTGAGTCAATAATTGTTGTTGCACTGTTTTTAAAATTATTGAACCTAATAATTGTCACAGTAACATATGCACAGTAATTCACATTATTGAATCAATAATTGTCATTACACAGTAACGTATGCTTTATTTTACATTATTGTTATCTCTATTATGATGTTATTTAAACAGTTGTATTTCATTAATTTATTGACTTGATATCTAAGAGCTAACTATACTGTATTTATAACAATTAGTCATAATAATTGAATTGATAAAGTTATTTGTTTATAATATAAAGTTAGGTGATTATTAGGTGATATGAAATGAATGGTGTAGATTAAAGTGTGAATTATTGTTGAATAATTGAATTGATTTGTTTATAATATAAAGTTAGGTGATTATTAGGTGATATGAAATGAATGGTGTAGATTAAAGTGTGAATTATTGTTGAATAATTAAATTGATTTGTTTATAATATAAAGTTAGGTGATTATTAGGTGATATGAAATGAATGGTGTAGATTAAAGATAATATAATATTTGAAATGGATGGTGTAGATTAAAAGATGATCTTTAAATGAATGGTTTAGATTAAATGAATGATAAGATTTTTGGCTATAAATAGAAGCCTTAACTTAAGGATTTTTCATAAACTTCCTTACTTGTTCTTTCTTTCTCTCTCTAAATACTTCTTGTGAAAGTTCTCTCTAAGTGTGCTTAAGTCATCTTGAGTATTTGTGAAGATCTATAAGTATACGTGTACTGTTCAAGTTAATCAACCTCATTTAAATCAATATCCAGTCACGTGTTGAGGTAAGGGATACCATCTTTTTCATCTTCCATTATTCAAACGTACTATGGTAAGGGATTATCATTATTCGATTCTCGATAATAATATTGTTTCTTCCTTACTCATAAGACGTGTCTTTTATTTCCATGTATTAAATTGTGGGAATAACCTTACGGAGCGGATTGCCGCCTGTTGGTGAATAACCTTTCGTATTCATTCATTATTAATCTCTGAGAATAACCTTACGGAGCGGATTGCCGCCTGTTTGGTGAATAACTCTTTGTACTCAAATTCTATTAAATTGTGGGAATAACCTTACGGAGCGGATTGCCGCCTGTTTGGTGAATAACTCTTTGTACTCAAATTCTATTAAATTGTGGGAATAACCTTACGGAGTGGATTGCCGCCTGTTGGTGAGTAACCCTTTGTATTAATTTCCTTCACCTTTTGTTAATCAAACCTGCTACGGTAAGGGATATTATTTTCTTTCATACTCCTAAATCGAAATTTATTATGGAACTATTGCTTCTATAATTCCTGAAAATATTATATGTTCCATAATAGTTGAACTTCATTATTTCAACTGAACCTTCCTATTTACGTGAACCTTTCTATTGAATTGTAACCGTTATTCTGAACTGTGGATCTTGAATTTCACTCCACATCATGTTGACAATTTGGACATTATTTGAATCTGTACAAAGTAAACTTCCGATACTTATTGTTATCCTATTTCTTCTGTTCATCATTTATATCATTCTAATCATCCAAAAATCAAGCTGTTGTGAATATCTGTGGCCGGGGGCACAGATGTGATATATTTGTTGAACAGATGATAGGTTAAAGGCGATATAATAGGTTAAAGGCGATACATCTGTTCGGTGTCTTTTATGGCACGTGGTGAATGTTCTCTTTGGCCCATAGTGCAAAGATGAACTGTTGTTTGGTATGATTATGACCAAAGGCTGAATCTGGTATAATCATGACCGTTGGTGCTATATTGAATATCTTTGGCCCGTAGTGCAAAGATGAACTGTTGATCTGCATGATTATGATCAGGAACTGTGAATTTGTATTATCTTGACTAATGATATTTCAGATGATAAAAGTTGATGATGTTTTTCCTAAAAAGAGAACCGAGTGGAAATTATAGTCTGCATTATTCTTCTAATAGATTACTCATTCCGCTGCTATTATTGATCTGAACGTTGTTTAAGAATTTAACTGCAGTTTTTGATATAAACCTCGTAGTCTATTGTATTCTATCAAGAACTCAACTGTTGAAGACTAATGATAATTTATTCGTCATTATCTTAGTCATGATATTCTTTACTGGGCTATTTGAGCTCACCCTTTCTTTTGTTCCATTGTTTTTCAACAGGAGATGAAAACATAACAGGGTCTAGCCGGGGAATGGAGTGAGGGTCCGAGGAATAGTTATCATAGTCTTCACATTTTGTAAAATAGTGTGGCAATAATAGTGAAGACTTAGTTGTGTATTATTATACACTGTATTGTTGTACGTTGTGCTTTGTTGTAATAATTTTGTTGTAGTATTTTGACGACTCAAGTTTGGGCTGTGTGGGCCCAGATTTGGGGGCGTCACAGTTGGCATCAGAGCTTAGGGATATGGTCTTTAATGGAGATCTGGGGTTAGAACTAGGAGGGGAGAGACGAATAGAATCAGTCACTAGTGTGTCCTACCTAAAATAGATTTTATTATCTAATGAGTCGATTTGAATGTAGGAACATGAAGTGATGAGTCAGTTTATTTGAACTAACATTTATTTTGTGACCACAGTTAAGTATGGCATCTGAAAATCAAGAGGTTAACTATGGAATACCCGAAGCAAATGTAGCCGAGAATCAAGAGGCCCCAAACAATCCTCCTGCCAACTCAGGAAATAATGTTCCTGATAACATGATGAACGATGGATTCTTTAGGAATTTCATGCAGTTCATACAGAATCAAGGAAGAGGAAATCCAGTTAATAATAACGGTAGAAACGCTGGCAATTTGAGGATGGTCACTGTTAAGCAATTTAAAGAATTAGGACCACCTGAATTCCACGGGAAGCCTGACCCACTCAAAGCGGAGGCATGGCTGAAACAGACGACAAAAATACTTGATGTCTTACAATGCGCTGATGATCAGAAGGTGCCATTTGCCACTTTTATGTTACTAGGTGAGGCGGACCATTGGTGGGAAGCGGTTAAACGTATCCAACCTTCAGCACTCGAAATGTCTTGGACAGAATTCGAAGAACTATTTAACGAGAAGTATTTCCCAGAAAGTATCCGCCATATGAAAGAGGTGGAATTCATTAAGCTGGAGCAGGGAAACATGACAGTCTCCCAATATGAAGCCAAGTTTGCCGAGTTATCTCGCTTTGCCACCCATCTTGTGGATGACGAAGCACGAATGAGTCGGATGTTCCTAAGAGGTTTGAGATTCAAAATTCGTCAACAACTTAGCTCTCATAAATTTAGTTTGTATTCAGATGTTGTGGATAGGGCTCAAAGGGTGGAGCAAACAGATGAAACATTGCAGCCAAGAGTTAATGAGCAACATAGAGAAAGGAATGACAACAACCACAGGAACGAGAACCATCGAGTAGGTAACCAACACTTCGGTGGTAATTCCACATCAAATAACAGAAGAGGAGAATCCAGTGGGAACAATTTCAAAAGAAAGAGATTCCATAATAATTATGGAAGGGCACCAGCACCAGTACCAACACCAGCACCGACCCCAGTTTCAAGGGGAGAAGATCGACCACCAGTGAGATGCTATAGGTGTGGTCAGGAAGGTCACATCAGCCCAAACTGTACTCTGCAGTCTAAAAAGTGCTACAGTTGTGGGAAAGAGGGTCATCTTGCGCGGTTTTGTCCTGCCACAAAATCAAGTCCAGCTGCAATGATGATACCAAAAGCTAGCGCGGATAAAGGAAAATCTGTAGTTCAAGGGAGAGCTTTTGTTGTGACATCCCAAATGGCACGAAACTCGAACGAGGTGATAACCGGTAAGCTATTCATAAATTCTCGTGAAGTCTACGCTTTGTTAGATACTGGCTCTACCCATTCTTTTATCTCACCTGCATGTGCTCAGCGTTTAAACTTAACTCCTGAAAACTTGGACTTTGACTTATCAGTTGAAACCCCATTAGGAGAAATTACCATTACATCTACTGTCTATAAATCTTGCCTAGTTCAAATCAACAACCTCACATTACCTGTTAACCTTATTTCTTTGGAGATGCGTGAATTTGATGTGATTTTAGGAATTGATTGGTTGACTACCCATCATGCTAAAATTGATTGTTTTCATAAGATTATTAGTTTTCATATTCCTAATCAACCTGTCATGCAAATTCAAGCAACTAAACCATTGAAATCTATAACTGTTATTTCTAGCCATAAAGCCATTCGTTTATTGAAAAACGGATGTCAAGCCTTTTTAGCTCATGTCACTGATTTGAACAAAAATACGTCAAACTTGAATGATATTCCCATTGTTAATGAGTTTCCTGACGTTTTTCCTGAAGAACTTCCTGGCTTACCCCCAAACCGTGAAATTGAATTTTATATTGATCTTGAACCCGGTACCAAGCCCATTTCCAAAGCTCCATACCGAATGGCTCCCATTGAACTTCAAGAGTTAAAAGTCCAACTACAGGAATTGTTGGATACCGGTTTCATTCGTCCGAGTGCATCACCTTGGGGTGCTCCTGTTCTATTTGTGAAGAAGAAAGACGGGAGTATGAGATTGTGCATTGACTACCGAGAATTGAACCATGTCACCATCAAGAACAGGTACCCGTTACCTCGGATTGATGACATGTTTGATCAATTGCAAGGCGCTCAACATTTCTCAAAGATTGATCTCCGTTCTGGATATCATCAGTTAAAGGTTAAAGCTGAGGACATTCCAAAGACTGCTTTCAGAACTCGTTATGGGCATTATGAGTTCTTAGTCATGCCTTTTGGACTAACTAATGCTCCTGCAGCTTTCATGGACATGATGAACCGGATATTCAAGGAACATTTGGATCATTTTGTGGTTGTCTTTATTGATGACATCCTCATATACTCCAAGAGTCGCGAGGATCATGAACAACACCTGAGATTGATACTACAAAAGCTCCGTGAAAACAAATTATATGCCAAGTTGAAGAAATGTGAGTTCTGGCTTGAGGAGGTCGCGTTTCTTGGGCATGTGATTTCTAGTCAAGGAATATCAGTCGATCCTGCGAAGATTGAAACGGTACTAAATTGGGAACAACCCAAAACAGTAACCGAAGTCCGAAGTTTTCTGGGTCTAGCTGGTTATTATCGGAGATTCGTAGAAGGATTTTCTCGAATCGCCACTCCATTAACGCAGCTTACTCGGAAAAGCACAAAATTCATATGGAGCGAGGAATGCGAGAAAAGTTTCCAAGAACTCAAGAAGAGACTGGTTTCAGCTCCTGTTCTGACCATACCATCAGGATCAGGAGAATTTGTTATCTACAGCGATGCTTCTGGCAAAGGTCTAGGTTGTGTCCTTATGCAACATGGAAAGGTTATAGCCTACGCCTCTCGACAACTCAAAGATTATGAGAAAAATTATCCTACTCATGATCTAGAGTTGGCAGCAGTCGTTTTCGCGTTGAAGATCTGGAGACACTACTTGTACGGAGAAAAAGTGGATATCTATACGGATCATAAAAGTCTCAAGTATTTCTTCACCCAGAAGGAACTCAACATGCGACAACGACGTTGGCTTGAGCTGTTAAAGGATTATGACCACATAATCCAGTATCACCCGGGAAAGGCGAACGTTGTAGCTGACGCTTTGAGCAGAAAATCTTATGCAAGTACAAGTGCACTGCTGACAACACAAAAGTGTATTTTGTACGACTTGCAAAAGATGGAGATAGAGCTAAAGACACCAGGGACCCACTCGAAGATTGCTCACGTGCG
The DNA here is from genome assembly GCA_947179155.2 of Hedera helix. Taxonomy (NCBI): domain Eukaryota; kingdom Viridiplantae; phylum Streptophyta; class Magnoliopsida; order Apiales; family Araliaceae; genus Hedera; species Hedera helix. Next base: position 28,268,825 of record OX359266.1, read on the forward strand.
AGTAGAACCAACTTTAATCGATAAAATTAAAGCTGCTCAAGCTACCGATCCGGAACTGATAAACATGATAAAGAAAGTACAAGAAGGTGCCATTTCCGAAGCAAGAATCGACGAGAAAGGAATACTTCGAGTCAACTCTCGACTCTGTGTTCCTAACGATCCTGAATTAAAGCATAAAATCATGATGGAGGCACACAACACGCCGTTTGCAATCCACCCAGGAGGTACCAAGATGTATCGAGATCTTCGACATACATTTTGGTGGAACAATATGAAAAGAGAGATTGCGGAGTTTATCTCAAGGTGCCTAACTTGTCAACGTGTCAAGGCAGAGCATCAAGTTCCTAAAGGTCCATTACAATCACTTGAAGTTCCCGAATGGAAGTGGGAACACATCAATATGGACTTCGTGACGGGTCTTCCAAAAGTTTCTCAAGGCTTAGATGCAATTTGGGTGATCGTAGATAGATTGACCAAATCTGCTCATTTCTTGCCTATACGAGAAAACTTTTCACTTGAACGTCTTGCCGGTATGTACATAAATGAGATTGTGAGATTGCATGGCATGCCAGTTTCCATAGTTTCTGATCGAGATCCTAGATTCACTTCACGCTTTTGGATCAGTCTACAAAAAGCTATGGGCACTGAACTACGTTTTAGTTCTGCATACCATCCTCAAACGGACGGACAATTGGAAAGGACGATCTAGACCCTAGAAGATCTTTTGAGACTTTGTGTATTAGACTTCAAAGGAAGTTGGGATAAGTACTTGCCGTTGGTGGAATTTTCTTACAACAACAGTTACCAAGCAAGCATAGGCATGGCTCCATTCGAGGCATTGTATGGAAGGAAGTGTCGCTCTCCAATATGTTGGAATGAGGTAGGAGAAGCAAAATTGTTGGGACCCGAGTTGGTACGCTTGACGACCGAAAAGATCCAAATGATCCGACAACGAATACAGACCGCACAAGAACGACAAAAGAGTTATGCTGATCTTCATCGGAGAGACGAAAGTTTCAACGTCGGAGATCATGTATTCTTACGTGTTTCTCCATGGAAAGGGGTTACGAGATTCGGAAAGAGAGGAAAGCTTAACCCTCGATTTATTGGCCCATTTGAAATCCTAGATCGAATAGGAACCGTAGCCTACAGACTAGCCCTACCACCAAGTATGTCTCGCATCCATAACGTTTTTCACATATCTATGTTACGTAAATATGTGAAGGACCCAAACCACGTCATTGAGTTAGAAGCAGACGTTATAGCAGAGGATTTAACATACGAGGAGGTACCTGTTAAGATCCTGGATAAGAAGGAGCAGATCCTACGCTCAAAGGTTATACCTCAAGTTAAGGTTTTATGGAGGAACCAAGATACTGAGGAAATGACCTGGGAGCTAGAATCTGAGATGAAATCTAAGTATCCTTACCTCTTCGATATGTCAGGTACGTCAATTTCGGGGACGAAATTTCATAAGGAGGGGAGGTTGTAAGACCCCGAATTTTATGAAATACAAAATTTAATTTTTCTTCATATAGATATTTTTTAAACAGTAAGTGGTTAAATCGATAAAGTTAAAAGTTAAGGATGTTATGTGCAAATTTTATTTTGTCGGACAATATTCGTTTGGTCGGGGGAATATTCGTTTGGTCCGACGGCGCCGAAATAACAAATTATTGGTGGACCCCACAACGGAATATTTGTCGGATATAGAAAACGACAGAAATAACCTTTTTAAATAAAAATAGTCAACGGAACTGTTAAAATACCGGTGATAAAAGAATAGTAGCATACGGTAGTTATTGGTATTTTCTGTAGCACTCGGTACTCTACTGTAACACACGGTATTGCATAGTGTCTCATATTTTTGGTCTGATAATTGACACCGTAACTGTTACGCATCATTTCATCGATAATTGTCACTGCATAATATTTTATATTATCAATTCAATAATTGTTGTTACACAGTATTTTGCATTATTTATTTAATAATTGACATTACACTGTATTTTATATCATTGAGTCAATAATTGTTGTTGCACTGTTTTTAAAATTATTGAACCTAATAATTGTCACAGTAACATATGCACAGTAATTCACATTATTGAATCAATAATTGTCATTACACAGTAACGTATGCTTATTTTACATTATTGTTATCTCTATTATGATGTTATTTAAACAGTTGTATTTCATTAATTTATTGACTTGATATCTAAGAGCTAACTATACTGTATTTATAACAATTAGTCATAATAATTGAATTGATAAAGTTATTTGTTTATAATATAAAGTTAGGTGATTATTAGGTGATATGAAATGAATGGTGTAGATTAAAGTGTGAATTATTGTTGAATAATTGAATTGATTTGTTTATAATATAAAGTTAGGTGATTATTAGGTGATATGAAATGAATGGTGTAGATTAAAGTGTGAATTATTGTTGAATAATTAAATTGATTTGTTTATAATATAAAGTTAGGTGATTATTAGGTGATATGAAATGAATGGTGTAGATTAAAGATAATATAATATTTGAAATGGATGGTGTAGATTAAAAGATGATCTTTAAATGAATGGTTTAGATTAAATGAATGATAAGATTTTTGGCTATAAATAGAAGCCTTAACTTAAGGATTTTTCATAAACTTCCTTACTTGTTCTTTCTTTCTCTCTCTAAATACTTCTTGTGAAAGTTCTCTCTAAGTGTGCTTAAGTCATCTTGAGTATTTGTGAAGATCTATAAGTATACGTGTACTGTTCAAGTTAATCAACCTCATTTAAATCAATATCCAGTCACGTGTTGAGGTAAGGGATACCATCTTTTTCATCTTCCATTATTCAAACGTACTATGGTAAGGGATTATCATTATTCGATTCTCGATAATAATATTGTTTCTTCCTTACTCATAAGACGTGTCTTTTATTTCCATGTATTAAATTGTGGGAATAACCTTACGGAGCGGATTGCCGCCTGTTGGTGAATAACCTTTCGTATTCATTCATTATTAATCTCTGAGAATAACCTTACGGAGCGGATTGCCGCCTGTTTGGTGAATAACTCTTTGTACTCAAATTCTATTAAATTGTGGGAATAACCTTACGGAGCGGATTGCCGCCTGTTTGGTGAATAACTCTTTGTACTCAAATTCTATTAAATTGTGGGAATAACCTTACGAAGCGGATTGCCGCCTGTTGGTGAATAACCCTTTGTATTAATTTCCTTCACCTTTTGTTAATCAAACCTGCTACGGTAAGGGATATTATTTTCTTTCATACTCCTAAATCGAAATTTATTATGGAACTATTGCTTCTATAATTCCTGAAAATATTATATGTTCCATAATAGTTGAACTTCATTATTTCAACTGAACCTTCCTATTTACGTGAACCTTTCTATTGAATTGTAACCGTTATTCTGAACTGTGGATCTTGAATTTCACTCCACATCATGTTGACAATTTGGACATTATTTGAATCTGTACAAAGTAAACTTCCGATACTTATTGTTATCCTATTTCTTCTGTTCATCATTTATATCATTCTAATCATCCAAAAATCAAGCTGTTGTGAATATCTGTGGCCGGGGGCGCAGATGTGATATATTTGTTGAACAGATGATAGGTTAAAGGCGATATAATAGGTTAAAGGCGATACATCTGTTCGGTGTCTTTTATGGCACGTGGTGAATGTTCTCTTTGGCCCGTAGTGCAAAGATGAACTGTTGTTTGGTATGATTATGACCAAAGGCTGAATCTGGTATAATCATGACCGTTGGTGCTATATTGAATATCTGTGGCCCGTAGTGCAAAGATGAACTGTTGATCTGCATGATTATGATCAGGAACTGTGAATTTGTATTATCTTGACTAATGATATTTCAGATGATAAAAGTTGATGATGTTTTTCCTAAAAAGAGAACCGAGTGGACATTATAGTCTGCATTATTCTTCTAATAGATTACTCATTCCGCTGCTATTATTGATCTGAACGTTGTTTAAGAATTTAACTGCAGTTTTTGATATAAACCTTGTAGTCTATTGTATTCTATCAAGAACTCAACTGTTGAAGACTAATGATAATTTATTCGTCATTATCTTAGTCATGATATTCTTTACTGGGCTATTTGAGCTCACCCTTTCTTTTGTTCCATTGTTTTTCAACAGGAGATGAAAACATAACAGGGTCTAGCCGGGGAATGGAGTGAGGGTCCGAGGAATAGTTATCATAGTCTTCACATTTTGTAAAATAGTGTGGCAATAATAGTGAAGACTTAGTTGTGTATTATTATACACTGTATTGTTGTACGTTGTGCTTTGTTGTAATAATTTTGTTGTAGTATTTTGACGACTCAAGTTTGGGCTGTGTGGGCCCAGATTTGGGGGCGTCACACTAGCTGCCACCTACCACGCATAGTACCTTCTTTTCTCTTATAAATAGCTTGCTCAGCTGAATAGAAAAAATACACCTAAAACATAAAAAAATTCTACAAGTATTTTGTGAGTTTTCTCTGAGAATAGTAAGGTTATCTTGAGTGTTTGCAAATTAAAAGGAGTGCAGAAATTTTTCAAGTTGATCAACCTCATTTTTATCAATATCCAGTCACTTGATAAGGTAAGGGGTATCATTATTCTCATCATCATAAATAGATATTATTTTCTTTCTTACTTGTAAGGGATACCATCTTTTTCATCTTCCATTATTCAAATTTACCCTCTTATACTTACTATGGTAAGTATTATTCGGTAAAACTCTTGAAATGATTATATGTTCCTTAATAGTTTGCACTTCATTTAATATCATTTCAATTGCTCCTTCCTATTTACGTAAACCTTTCTATTGAACTATAACCGTTATTCTGAATTGTGGATCTTGAATATCATTTTTGAATTTCACTCCACATCATGTTTGACAATTTGAACATTATTTGAATCTGCGCAAAGTAAAAATTGTAAACTTTCGATATTTATTATTTGTCCTGTTTCTTCTGTTCATTATTAATATCTCTTTTATTATTCTAATAATCAAGAATCAAATTGTTGTTGATATCTATGGCCTGGGGCACAAATTGGATAAAGGTGTTGATATGTTAAAGGCGATATATTTGATGATGTGTCTTTTAAGGAACGTGGTGAATGTTCTCTTTGGCCTGGGGCCAAGATGAACTGTTGTTTGGTATGATTATGACCAAAGCCTGTAGACTGGTATAATCATGACCGTTGGTGATATATTGAATATCTTTGGACCGTAGTGCAAAGATAAACTGTTGACTTGCATGATTATGACCAGGAACTATAAAATTATATTATCATGACCAGTGGTGTTTCAGATGATAAAAGTTGATGATGCTTTTCTTAATAAGAGAAGCGAGCGAACATCATGGTCCTTATGATTTTCCTAATAGTTGTTATTCTGCTGCAGTTATTTATCTGAACTTTGTTTAAAAACTTAACTGCAGTTGTTGAATTAAAACTTGTTGTTTAAATTATTCTATCAAAAACTCAACTGTTGAAGGCTAACGATAATTTATTTGTCATTGTATTAGTCATGATATTCTTTTTTAGGCTATTTGAGCTCATCCTTTTCTTTTGTTCCGTTGTTCTTCAACAGGAGACGAGAGAGTAGCTAGGTCTAGTCGAGGGATGGAGTGAAGGTCCGAGTTGTAGCTGTATTAGTCTTCATAAGTTGTAAAATAGTGTGACAATAATAATGAAGACTTAGTTGTGTATTATTTGAATACTGTACTGTGATACGTTGTACGTTGTATTGTAATAGTTGTTGTGTGTTTTGACAACTCAAGCTTAGGCTGTGTGTACCTAGATTTGGGAGTGTCACAAAAAACACCTCCCATTTACCTAACATGTTGGGGTTTTTTTTAAATAGCTTACAAATTTAGATAGTATTTATTTATTATAAATTTATATAGCACTTATACTAATTTGAATAGAAAACAAAAAAGACTGAACAAAAAAAATTATAAAACCAAGTTTATACTTTTAATTATATAGTTGAAGTTGATATATAGATTTTAAGATTGAAGGGTCACACCTAAAATTTATAAATTTCTGTAAGATTTAGAATTTTATCATTTATTTATAGGTAGGGGTTTAGGACATTCTCTAAAATTTTAAGTTGAAAGATCATTCCTAAATTTTAGGATTGAGAGACGATTATATTCTATTTATTATAGATATATAGATTTTAGAATCGAAAGGTCATTGCACAGTATTCATCAATAATTATTGTTACACAGTATTTTGTATTATTGATTCAATAATTATCATTACACTGTATTTTATATCACTGAATCAATAATTTGTATTTTAAAATTATTGAACCTAATAATTGTCACAATAGCAAATATACAGTAATTTATATTATTAAATTAATAATAATCTATAACGTGTTTCTTACATTATTGTTGTAGCGTTATTTTATTATATATGTTGGACCCACATGAAGAAATATATAAAAAAATTATTATTAATTTGAATAGTAAACATGTGGGCCCTCTGTGGGGGTCACATGAGAAATGAAAATTGTGCTGAAATTTGTTGGGTTGGTGAAGAGAGAAAAAGCAGCGATTGCTGCTGCCTTTGCTAAATTCTCAGCACTGGTGTGCCGCACGCTAGCTGCCACCTACCACGCATAGTACCTTCTTTTCTCTTATAAATAGGTTGCTCAGCTGAATAGAAAAAACACACCTAAAACATAAAAAAATTCTACAAGTATTTTGTGAGTTTTCTCTGAGAATAGTAAGGTTATCTTGAGTGTTTGCAAATTAAAAGGAGTGCAGAAATTTTTCAAGTTGATCAACCTCATTTTTATCAATATCCAGTCACCTGATAAGGTAAGGGGTATCATTTTTTTCATCATCATAAATGGATATTATTTTCTTTCTTACTTGTAAGGGATACCATCTTTTTCATCTTCCATTATTCAAATTTACCCTCTTAAACTTACTATGGTAAGTATTATTCGGTAAAACTCTTGAAATGATTATATGTTCCTTAATAGTTTGCGCTTCATTTAATATCATTTCAATTGCTCCTTCCTATTTACGTGAACCTTTCTATTGAACTGTAACCGTTATTCTGAATTATGGATCTTGAATATCATTTTTGAATTTCACTCCACATCATGTTGACAATTTGAACATTATTTGAATCCGCGCAAAGTAAAAATAATAAACTTCCGATATTTATTATTTATCCTGTCTTTTCTGTTCATTATTAATATCTCTGTTATTATTTTAATAATCAAGAATCAAATTGTTGTTGATATCTGTGGCCTGGGGCACAAATTGCATAAAGGTGTTGATAGGTTAAAGGCGCTGATAGGTTAAAGGCGATATATTTGATTATGTGTCTTTTAAGGCATGTGGTGAATGTTCTCTTTGGCCTGGGGCAAAGATGAACTGTTGTTTGGTATGATTATGACCAAAGGCTGTAGACTGGTATAATCATGACCGTTGGTGATATATTGAATATGTTTGGTCCGTAGTGCAAAGATGAACTGTTGACTTGCATGATTATGACCAAGAACTGTGAAATTGTATTATCATGGCCAGCCAGTGGTGTTTCAGATGATAAAAGTTGATGATGTTTTTCTTAAAAAGAGAAGCGAGCGGACATCATGGTCCTTATAATTTTTCTAGTGTTTGTTATTTTGCTGCTGTTATTGATCTGAATTTTGTTTAAAAACTTAACTGCAATGGTTGAATTAAAACTTGTTGTTTAAATTATTTTATCAAAAACTCAACTGTTGAAAGCTAACGATAATTTATTTGTCATTATCTTAGTCATGATATTCTTTACTGGGCTATTTGAGCTCACCCTTTCCTTTTGTTCCATTGTTCTTCAACAGGAGACGAGAGAGTAGCTGGGTCTAGTCGGGGGATGGAGTGAAAGTCTGAGTTGTAGCTGTATTAGTCTTCATAAGTTGTAAAACAGTATGACAATAATAATGAAGACTTAGTTGTGTATTATTTGAATACTGTACCGTAATACGTTGTACGTTGTATTATAATAGTTGTTGTGTATTTTGACAACTCAAGTTTGGACTGTGTGGGCCCAGATTTGGGGGTGTCACAAAAAACACCTCCCATTTTCCTAACATGTTGGGGTTTCTTTTAAATAACTTACAAATTTAGATAGTATTTATTTATTATAAATTTATATAGTACTTATACTAATTTGAATAGAAAACAAAAAAGACTGAACAAAAAAAATTGTAAAATCAAGTTTATACTTTTAATTATATAGTTGAAGTTGATATATAGATTTTAGGATTGAAGGGTCACACCTAAAATTTATGAATTTTTGTAAGATTTAGAATTTTATCATTTATTTATAGATAGGGGTTTAGGGCATTCTCTAAAATTTTAAATTGAAAGATCATTCCTAAATTTTAGGATTGAGAGACGATTATGTTCTATTTATTATAGATATATAGATTTAAGAATCGAAAGGTCAATACTAAAATTTAGGATTGACCGACAATTTTAATTTGTCTTATTTATTATATACTAGCACATTGGCCCCATGCAAAACACGGGCTATATTTTAAATATTTTTATATAGTTTTTTATTTGTTAATTTTATAGAGATTTTTCATATATTTTATATTTATTATAAATTATTTAGTCATTTTATACCTTTCATTGTGTATTTTCTCGGTTCCAACATATGAAGTTAATATTAATTATTTTTTTTAAAAATAGGGCTAAGTACACTACCTTTACACAAATTTTACCAAATTCATAATTTACCCCATGATTTTGGGTTTATAAATCGCTATATAAAAGTGTTTAGATAGGTTTAACTTTATTAAATAATAAAAATACTAATTTAAGGAATTATTTCTATACTAACTAATTTAAACACTTTATAATGTAAAAATGGGTGAACTTATCTAATCAACTTTCACCTAACATTGTTATACAAAATGACTTAGGAGGTTAATTAGGAAATTTTAATAAAAAAATCTTAAAAAATACCTAAATTATATTATACAAACAAGACTCATCAATCAATAATACATAAACCCTAAGATTATTGAGAAAAATTATTCTTATAGACTATGAAAAATTATTTTTTCAACAACTCCTCCCACCGCCACTGTGAACCGCCGCCTTGACATCGTCACTATGTCACAATCTAACCCCCTGATTACCGCATCCTCATGGCGGAATGGAACTTGAGTCTCAGCAAGGGAAGTATAACAATGAGGAAATGGATTTGGAGCAACCATAAAACTAGAGATGCAAATATTAATCAACACTATATTCATGAATTGACATTGGACAATATAAGAGGAAAATTACCAGATAAACGAAATGAAGGAAAACAAAAAAAATAGATATTTCATTTTTATACCTCTCCTTAATACAGTGAACCTATATATAGGAACATATCCAACAAATATAATCCCCACCAAAAATAAATTACCCTCACATTTGGGGTAAATTACACCCATGTCATTTCCACCTATTGTTACATTCCATCTACTGTTACATTCCCCATTCCTTAAAAAGAAACCTTGTCCTCAAGGATTTCTTCTCGATACCTAGTCATGTTGCCTAATTTGATGTGAAGTTCATTGTTTGAAAACAACATAGAGAGTTGTATTTCAAATCCCCCAGATCAAACACCTGCTCTTTCTTAGTTGGGATAGTAGTATTCCTTGGGATCAAAACAGTCGTGTGGTTGGTAGTTAGTGTTATAGTCTTGTTACTACAAATAGTTTTGGCAAATCCCATAGTCTCACAAGCTGCAAGATGGAGAACAAAATGCTTGGCAAATATATTAACTGGTTCGCTCTCTCTTATTAAACTTGATTCATTTATTAACAGTGAAAATCCTAAAACAAAAAGCCCATTTGCAGGGACATGATCCCCAATTCCAAGATGAACAATATCACCAAAAAGTAGATCATAAATTAAGATATTTGCCTGAACCCATTTCTAGTAGCCTAAACTATAATTTTTTTCTTCTTCTTATCTAAATCTTTAAACTGGAAATACTGTTTATAATCGCTAGTAGCAGTGACAAATAACAGGATGCTTGTAACAATTCCAATCACAACCTTTACAGTGTATCTAGCTTTTGCCATATATGTCTTTATAACACTCAGATCATCAATGAATCCATAGAAGTAATGAATGAATAAAAGGATTTGCATAGAACCATGCCAGCTTTTTAGCATAAGACATTCTTCGTTTCCAAGTAGATCTTCAATCAGAATTCTTCTAAATATAACACAGAATCTAGTCAAACTATTACCGTTAGCTTCCAATTTCCATCTAGTTTTAAAGTCTGTCCAAAGATGGTGCCCACCCTTTTTAAAATTGTTGTTGCCCTCTTTTATCATAACTTCACACTCTGTAAAGTTCTTAAATTGTTTAACCAAGTTAGCTTCATCAAAATGTTCCTTATCTTTTTCTCCAGCTCCTTCTAGCACAATGTTGTTATGTTTTAAGGTATGAGGACATTCATTCAACAGTTCTTCTGTCTGTTGCTTTGCTTGATTCATTTCCTCAACTTCACCCCTATTGATTTCATGAGCATCAAGTTTTTGGTCTCATTGTGACAATTCATAAAAATCATTCACCTCTCTTTCCTTTGCGCAACCGAATCAAGTGGAGAAGATATATTTGTCAACTCAACAGAGGATTTCAATTCATCTTCTGCAGTATTTGGAAGAGGGATTTTATCCACCTCAATTATAATATCCCAAATATTTCAAAAGTGATATAACAAGATCAAAGTAGGGTTGTCATTTTAAAACCTAAAGAAGGATTGCTCAAGCATACCTTGAGCTATCTGAATGATAAATACGACGCGAAACTACGATCGTATTTAACTAAGAGGTTAAATTCTTTAACCTTATTTACGTTATGTGATTAGTAAAATTTGAATTGAGCTTTAAAATGAGTAATGTGAATATGTAGGATTTTGTGTTTTGGTTTGAGTGGTTAACCTTAACACTTATTAAAAAAATTAGAAGTCAATTTAAGGCAAAAACCTAAATTGGGAAAAAAGTTAAACCCTAAACCCTAGGAAATAACCTAGGCCCTCGAGCAAAATGTGAAGGTAAAATTGACATTATGTTTCAAGTTTCAACCTTCCCATGATTTGAAAACACGTAACAGTCAATAAATTTTTTTCTCAAAAAACGTGTAAAAGCATTATTCACGAGGTGACTTTTTCATTCGTTTGACTGTTTTTTTCATGTGTAGGACTTCTCGTACTTCACAACATAGTGTTAATATGAGGTTTAGATGACAGAAAATCAATAAATTTTTTTTTGGGAAAAAGACGAAAATGTCACGATTTACGAGAAAATAAAATCTTATTTGCAGGTTAAAGATAAACGTTAAGAAGATCATGAACGTAAAGACGAAGCGTAAATTAGGTTTTCATGTTTATTACTTGTATTTGTATAAGTCATAATGACTGTTGTAATACGAACAAACAAACATGTAACCGAATATTGAATGAATGATATAAATTATTATCATCAAAATGTTGTTATGTCTTTATTTTGATATAACCTAGAATTGTTAAAACTTAACATAGTATTGATAATGATCTATTTATCTAGATGAGGATCGATAAATAACTTGTGAGTGCTGTACATCCGAGACAGGACTAAGTGATGTTGACTGGTCAAATCCATCGTTAAGGTTCCTCGGACCCAGGTATAACTCGTTATTACTATTATGAATACCATATAAGTAGGATTATTGATATGAAGAGATATCACTATAAACAAATATGTTTCGAATGAGGGTTTTAACTAGTTGGGTAATGTTCTGTACAGAAAGAGAATTTTGCACCAGACAAAGATACAACCATTTGTCACGGATAAAGATGCAAACATTTTTCACGGGTGAAAATACAAACATTCATCGCGGGATTCTCTATTCCCAAGAGCCGTCCTAATGATTTAATATCGTGGATGTTGGAACATGTAAATAGAATATTTAAATTTTAAGGTTAAAATTAGACCATTATATATGATTTTATCCATATATACGGATGAAATACAAGTTGGTACTTATATACTTATGAGACTGAGATCAAGTTAAGATCTAGGGACAAAGTTAAGAGAAAATTTTAATGTATAGTCTAAAATAAGACTAATTCAACCAATATGATTATGAGATCATTGGTTAAGTCGATAGATGTATGAAATTAATGCACAAGGTCTGCCGCATAGCCAGTGCGGGGATTTTGGGGGCGTTACGTCAACCTTCAAAACATCATAACCCTTAGGTGGCTGTAATATTGACACTTAACTAATGTTCGCCACTTCCCTTGTATGTGTTTCTTTTGGTTCATTAAGCGGAGCTGAGTGTAAAGAGTCCACAAAACTTGGCATATTTGGTTTAGAAAACTTCTCTTCCAAATCTCCACATGCTTCTTTATTGCTAAACATAGGCTCTAATTTTTTTGCACCAACAAAGCTGAAATTCGTATATGTCCCAAGGGAGAGATCTCCCTCGGCATGTCGCTGCTAGATTAGACTCCATGTCATGATTATCAACAGATATCTTATGATCATGTTCGTGCTTTGCCACTTGTTGTCTGTCATGTGTACAAGTATCATCACCGGTGCTGCTTGAAATGCTCCCCACATGTTCAACTTTAAAAGCTTTCTCTGCTGATGCTTCAGGTTTCTTAATAGCTAATGAATCGAGCTCCTCCTGTAGACTAACAAGCTCCTTTGCCACAAATTTTCTTATATCCCTTACGCTCGGATTAAAGCCTTAAATGGTGTTCAGCTTAAGCAAAAGGCTCAGTATAGTTTATCCAATAAGCACTCATCCCTTGTCATTACTTAAAAACTCATAGTAAGAAACGAGATCTTGAACACAACCCTTCACCTCTGTCACATTCTCCTTGACTTTGGCTATTTTCTTCAATTTCTTCAATGGCTCCCCATCTCCTAACTTCAAAACCACGATATGCCGACTGAATAACTACAGTTGCTTCAGCTTCCAATAGTTTCTTTCTCTGTATTTCTTTATTTAAATCATTAACTTTAAATTCTTTTGCATTGCTTGCTCCTCCATCAACTCCAGTTTCACACTTCCCACAAGTTGACGAGTCTTCTACACTTTGCTTTTCATCTTCAATTAATTCCCTAGATCTTTTATTACCAACATTACTCTTAATTTTCTCTCCTTCAAAAGAACATTCCTTATCACCATTTCCAGCTTGGCAACCAGTTTCAATCATTGGAACCTTCCCTTGAGAATCAACTGGCAGACTAAAATTAGTTTGAGTTTGAGCCTTAGGTAACTGATTTGTGAAGGAAGTAGGAAGCTGAGATTGTGGTGAAACAAAGAATTGGGATATGAAACTGTGAATTGGTGAAGGCATGTGTGATGGTTTTTGATTGAGGAATGGAATTTTTTAGAATACAAGCAATCATTATCCTGACTGTACCTAGTAATTAGTACCTTCTAAGTTGTAGTACTTCTTTCATACCTTTCATCAAACACTTCATGCTTATGGTTTATGTTCGACAATTTGTAAGAAAAATTGGGGTTAGCGAGTTGTTGTGATGTCAGTGCACCGATATGAGATGTAGAGGATGGCCATTGCAGTGGTTGTGATGAAGAAACAAAGGAAGTATCAGGTGTAGTGTCAAAAATTAAAGTAGAAACAACTTGGTTAGATGATTTAAAAATGTAAGGAGTAGTGTTTGGTTGATTTGCAAGTGATATAAAGTTCGTGTGTGCAAGCCCGGTGTAATTACAGATTGGAATCGATGGTGTAGCCATGGGAGCAAAAGTTAATGGTAAATAAGTGGACATAGAACTAGTACTTTGGATGTGGAAGTGCTGAATTGAAGAGTGAGATGTAGAAATGACCATCAATGGATCATATTCCCTTTCCCATGGTCGAAAGTCACCGAGGAACAGTTGCTTTGATACCACTTTGTCACGATCTAACCTTCTGATTACCACATCCTCATGGTGGAATGGAGCTTGAGTCTCAGCAAGGGAAGTATAACAATGAGGAAATGGATTTAGAGCAACCATAAAACCAGAGATGCAATGATAATCAACACTATATTCATGAATCGACATTAGACAAGATGAGAGGAAAACTAAAAGATAAAGGAAATGAAGGAAAATAGAAAAAAAAAATAGATATTTCATTTCTATGTCTTTACTGAATATAGTGAACCTATATATAGGAACATATCCAACAACTATAATCCCTACCAAAAATAAATTACCCTCGCATTTGGGGTAAATTACACCCATGCCATTTCCACCTACTGTTACACACTATTGTCCCTGACCACCTATCCTACAAACCATCAATTAGCTACATCAAGTAAACCCTAAAATTTCCACTCCATACCCCAAAATTCTTTGCCCACTTGTTGACCTCGGTAATGAAATTTCAAATTGCAAACGCTTAAAAACTCGTTGAGTACCTTAAAGTCAAGATCGGTGTCTACGTCTCCTCACTTGCTCCCGTTGTCACGGTCCCCGTGTTAGGAGCCATCGCAAACTTCTTTACTTTTTTACAGATCTAAAGGCATCAATGAAGGTTTCATTATTTTTCTACAAATCTAAAGGCTTCTCCTAATCAAAGTTTTTTAATTTATTTATTTTTAATTTTGTTTTGCCTAATTATTTGTGGAGATATTTATTGACTTTAAGAAATGATGTAAAAGTATAATATATTTGAAAAACATATATAAAGCATATTTTGATCATATACGTTATTAATTTTTTTTAATGAAGTCAAATAGTAATTGACTATGTTCAAATCATATATGAAAGGTACAAATTATTATACTATTTTGAAGATAACAAAATTAAAAGCCTTTAGAGAAACTAGGATAAAGTCATCTCCATAGGACTATATTACATATAGTTATTTTCCCAAATTCTAAATAAAAATCGACCACCTCGACCTCAACCCTCGATCACCTCGGCCACCTCGACCTTGACCACCCCGACCACCTCAACAAAATAATAATAATAATAATATTTTTTTTACTTTCTCTCTCTTTCCACTTGGATAAAACAAAAAATACTTTCTCTCATTCTCTCTATATGTTATCAAGTACTGATGAGTTGGACAAAAAGAATGCACATATTTTAAATTAATCATAAGTGCACTTTCTTTCACCTCTTGACTTTATGCAAAGCACAGTTCAATCATATACAAAATCTTTTTTTCAAATGGCATGAAAAAAACTTTGAATTTCTATTCTGTCTGCCACATAAGCTAGAAAGGGAAAATAAATACTAGGAGAAAAATGAACCATTTGATCAAATATTTTGAATCAAATTAATCCTAGCCATTTATTTAAAATTCTCCTCTTCTATAAATATTGATATACTTCATTCATTCCAAACTTACGAATCTAGCAAAAAGCCAAATATTGCCCATAATTCTCTTTCAATCTTAAATTCTCAAAGTTAGATTCCAAGTGGGGTAGAAAGTGATAAAAAGAGTAAGAAATATATAAACTGTTATACATTCATATACTGCTCTTTTACAAATTGTAGACACCCAAATTTTGCACTTCTCTACTAACCCTGGCAGGAGGGCAAAGTCGTCACTTGACCCGACATACGAAAAGGAAGGTGGACCCCAACACGAAGCCACCCCAACGACTTACGGTCAAAGCCGCCACAACAAACAATGAGCATCAGGTTACTTGAGGCAAGGCCCAACACTCGTTACATGGGTAACTCAGAGCCTAAGAAAACGAGCATTACAGCTGCAGAGACTTGAGCAGATTCGAGTCGTGGCACGGGTTATTCGAGTAATTAAGCCTGAAGGGTGTCTCTACACCTGGTGCCCTAAAGTCGTCCGATTTGGGAGTCACCGGCCCAACGCTTGCTACATGGGTAACTCAAGCCTAAGAAAACGAATCTTGCATAGAGTCAGACGAGGAATAAATGTGGTAAATCACTTAACTTGTATCGAAGCGTGGCCTTTGTTACTCGAGCAAGTAAACCCGAAGGGGTCTCTTTACACCTAATGCCCTAAAGCCGTCTGGTTTGGGAATCATTGGTCCAAAGCTCATTAAATGGGTAACTCTGCATAGCCTAAGAAAACGAGACAAGTTGAGTGGACACGAAAAGGGAAATACGGAGTCGAAAAAAAAGAGAAAAAAGAAAAAAATGTTCGACCAGAGAAAAATAGAGGCTCATCCGAAGTCATGGAAAAGAAGCCCCTAATTGAAGGATGCATCGCATAGTGCACTTGCCGTATGACGTTAATTCTGTGAATAACGATAGCGAGAATGAAGCCAGAATACCTTTGATAAAGGAAGGTAGTTTTTGAATTTAATCATACTCACGTATATTGACCATGAATGCTTAAATGTTTTATTACGATTTCATAACTCGTCAAATGAAAAAAAAAAAAGAAAAAAAAAGTGAAATCGAGAGTGACTTAATACATTCACAATTCATTCAATGTCAAATTAATCCACTCACGATTTACAAAAAAAGAGATCTATCTCGATGCCAAGTTTTTTTACGATAAGACGAAAACATCACAGACACGAGCCAAATTGCATAATCATGAGCATTCCATTTTATCTGCTCTACTGTTGAGATGTTTAGTAATATCGAAGTTAACCCCGCCGACCCGAACCGTCGAGCATTTAGCGTTTGTTACTTATGCAGGATATGAATCGGTGTGGGTAACTCGGCATGACCAATGAAACGACTTCCCATATGAATCCTCGACAAGCATACGAGTAAAGGCTGGGGCATCTTAAAGATCATGGAAATGAAAGGAGCACAGGTCTATATCAGACTACTCATTAACGAACTTTCCCCCACGACCATCAATGGATTTTGACAAAACTCAACATGATGCACGCTGACATTACCTCGATATTCAAACGAGCATATGCAAGAGAGATACAATTCCGGACGTCATGGCTGATCGATTAAAAGGCGAGGAAGGGCAACATGGTCGTCGATCATCGAAAAAAGAGAAGCCAAGTGGGCTGCCTCAATCAGATGAAAGTCAAAGAGCTATCAAAGCATACGACCAACGGACCCGGGGATCACTTAGATATCAACCCAGAATCTAGGCATAATCCTCTAGCATAAGAGGAAGTCCCTGTACCCCAAATTCAAAGACATGACGATTTGTGAGCAGGATGAGGAGCCCTGGATAAGTCGATTGGGCATGCAAAACGACAGATACAATTCCCCAACAGACAAACGATCAGGGGCATGCGATTTAATGAACCAGCCTTGAAGTCCAGAAATTATACTCCTAATAAGGCATGGCACAGCTAAATAGTCAAAAAGAGCGACACGTGAAAAATTGTATCATTTGACTAAACAGGGGTCATTTCTTTCCAAGCATATCTATTGATCCTTGCATAACATCCGTACATCCATGTATATATCAAAATAAAATGTACATGAAAAGAAAATCACAGGTACGAGACTGTCGGCGTCACGAGTACCGGTGCCATTTATCGGAAGGACATGGCAGCGGGAAACTTCCACGATCCGATGCGCCCAGAATCTATGGAACATCAAAGAATCACAAAATGACCATCTGAAGCACCTTCAGCTAATCAACAAGGATGACATCTCAAAAGCAATGGCTGTCAAGAGCGATCTACGAGGACAAACCCCAAGAATGACAAGTCAAACCAAAAGAAGTGGCTGGCAAAAGCAATTTACGAGGACGAATCCCAACGAGGCCCCACAAACCAATCAGGTACGCTTTCCTTTTAAATTTCCTTAAGAATTATTGCATTTTTTATGATGAACAATACGAAGCGAGTCCATTTGGGACAATACACAGCGATTCCGGAGACGAGACCCGGTAATTACAAAAATAACCCGTCAGAAACAATACCTGACCAATTCAAAAATGACCCGTCAGAGACGATACCTGACCAGCCCAAAAATGACCTGTCAGAGACGATACCTGACCAACTCAAAAAACGACCCCTCAAAGACGATACCTAACCAACTCAAAATCAACCCGTCAGAGACGATACCTGACCAACTAAAAAATGACCCGTCAGAGACGATACCTGACAGTCCCAAAAAGGACACGTCAGAGACGATACCTGACCGTCCTAAAAACGACCCGTCAGAGACGATACCTGACCGTCCCAAAAATGACCCGTCAAAGAGAGACGATACCTGACCGTCCCAAAAACGACCCGTCAGAGACGATACCTGACAGTCCCAAAAATGACCGTAAGAGACGATACATGACCGTTCCAAAAACGAACCGTCAGAAATGATACCCGACCGTCACAAAAATGACCCGTCGGAGACGAGACCCGGCAATTACGAGATAACTTGTTAGAGACTAAACCAAACAAGGATGAGACGACCCGTTGGCAAAAGATCCGACGATAACGATACGACCCGTTGGCAAAAGATCCGACGATGACGATACGACCCGTTGGCAAAAGATCCGACGATGACGATACGACCCGTTGGCAAAGGATCCGACGATGACGATACGACCCGTTGGCAAAGGATCCGACGATGACGATACGACCCGTTGGCAAAAGATCCGACGATGACGAGACGAACCGTTGGAGAAAGATCCGACGAGGACCGTTGGAGAAAGATCCGACGATGACGATACGACCCGTTGGAGAAAGATCCGACGATGACCGTTGGAGAAAGATCCGACGATGACGAGACGACCCGTTAGAGAAAGATCTGACGATGACGAGACGACCCGTTGGAGAAAGATCCGACGATGACAATGCGATGACCGTTAGAGAAAGATCCAACAATGACTAAAACAATGCAATGCGATGTGCGAGGCGATGTGCGATGCAATATGCGATACATCATATGAGAAGCAGTGCGATATGCGATTTCATATGCGATTTGATATGATATGCGATTTGATACTTGGTATACGATATGCGATATGCGATAAGCAAGAGAAGTAGTTTTCTTTGACGAATATGCCATGCAAGTCCATTTGAGACAGTAACCGATGATATTAATATTGCATCATTAATATGTATATGTTGCATAATTGATATGTATGTTGCATCATTAAAATATGTACTGTCATTTTCATGCATTGGGTGCCTACTTCTTTATCATGTTCATTTCATAATGCATTCCATAAACATGATAAAGAGGGGCAGCTGTAGACACCCAAATTTTGCACTTCTCTACTAACCCTGGCAGGAGGGCAAAGTCGTCACTTGACCCGACATGCGAAAAGGAAGGTGGACCCCAACACGAAGCCACCCCAACGACTTACGGTCAAAGCCGCCACAACAAACAACGAGCATCAGGTTACTTGAGGCAAGACAAACAGTTGATCCAGAAGAACCTGATTTGATCACAAAAGGCGACTAATGGCCACTATGCTTACGATGTTCGGGTGGAAGGGGGCAGCGCCCCCTGGAAGCCAAGCACAACGAGCGATTTATACACCAAGGAACAGCCTTCCGAAATAATGCAGCAAAAAATGAGGAGTTAAGACTGCGTGACACGGAAATCGAGAAAAAGAAGCCAGACAGCCGCGGATGCATATGCGGCCAACGACACGTGGCGCTTTTCGTGGCTCGAGGGGGGCGCACGGCAGCCGAGGCGGCGGCTCAGACGGCCACAGCAGGTAGCCGCGGATGCACCTGCGGCTGCCTGCAGATCAGCTATACATCGCCATGCTGCGTCCGAGAGAAAAAAAGAAAAAAGAAAATGGGGGAAATGTAGAGAGAGAAGGGAGATTTTAGAGAGAGAAACCTTCGGGTTTGGTAAAAAATGTGAGGAATCTTCATCGTTTGTTCAATCTTTACATTATATTGTGTCCTATTTCGATTTCCAAGTGTCAAAGCGGGTCTTTCATCATTTGAAATGTGAAGAAATCCAAGTTTATAGCATTTGAGGTTTTATATAGTGAGATCTAGTTCTCATTTCATCTTATCGTTTAAGTTGTTATAGATCTAATATTTGTGCATTTGTTGGGTGGATCTACTGTTAGATCCGAAATATTTGGTGCATTGCGATTTACATATTTTGATTTTTTGTATGTTGAAGTTATATCCGATGTAGTCGATATGTGTTTTGGATCTATGGATTAGGGACGGTTAGAGAGGATTTATTGCAGATGGAATCTCCTCCTAACCTCCCGATGATATCCTTTTAGTTTATTTTCTAGCTTCTACGTATGTAGCGATGGCGATGCATTTGTATTGTGAATATGTAATTTTTGGGCCTTAAAGCGATGTCGGATCGAAAATCGGGTTTAAGGCCCCGTGATAGTGAAAAATGTGATTGGAGGTGTTTGGGGCTATTTCGACGGCTCACATGCCCATGGATAGCCCCGACACGTTTTGAATGCTTGTTTTGATTTACGACACAAAAAACGGTTTTCCAAAATAAGGCAAACGATGAAGATTTTCTAAAAGGGATCAAATTAGGATATTAGATGCATGAGGTTAAAAATTAAGAGTTTTGACGAACTTTGAATTCGGTTTGATGAAAAGGCTCCAATGGATTTTGAAATATCATACAAAATGATTTCGTAAATATAAATAAACGTTTTCATTAAACTTTGTGCATAGGGTTAAAGAGTTCTAGAAGTTGCCTTCGCTTTATTTAAATTTACTGTTAAAAGACAATGTATAGTCTTGATTCCTATTTGACAAAAGTTTAAAAGTTCTTGTTTTCTATAAACGACACCTAATAAAAATCCTCATCGCTTTCAAAGTAAAAATCAACCTTTATTATGAAACAAAGCCTTGTCATTTGGGTCAAAGGACGTCTAAAACGCTTTCAAGATAAAGCACATTTGCCATATAAAATCCAAGCAAAATTCAACACAAACATTCACCTAGGCACGCACGCACACACCCGCAACTCATACATTTTCGGATTTAAAAGGATAGGAAAACATCGAGACTGCGGTAATCGTGTTTCACGGAAGTCGGGGGGTGCCTAACGCCTTCCCCTCGCTTAAGCAAGCCCCCGAACTCTATGAATCTCAGTTTGCGGACCAATTAACTCGGAGTCACACATGAGCTAGCGATTACGAAAACAAAATTCGGATGAGTTGGTACATCCAATTAAAATATACCAACTGGCGACTCTGGTCAATTGGCTCATTATAAAATCGACCTTTCAAACCCCGTCGACACTTAAGCCGACCCTTTTCAAAAAAATCACATCTTAATCTAAAGGCTAAAATTGGAAAGGGCTTTTAATATTAAAAAACGAAACGACGAGAATCCCGACGTCGACACACATCTTGACAAACACACTTATATATATATATATATATATATATATATATATATATATATATATATATATATATATATATATATGTATGTATCACCTTCTTACTTGTGTTTAATATTATTATTGTTATATTTATACATATTAAACACATCAATCACACAGTACTAACATTCACAATTATTTATATTATTGTGATTTATTCAAGTTGTTCATCATTAAGTATACCGAACTTTATACATAGTCCTTCTAGAAAGTGAAAAATAAGTGAACACGCCTTTAGTAACTTTCCTTTTAAGGATCAGTATTACTTGAAAGCCGTGAACTATTGTCCTTTCTTGTTAAGTAATACAAGAAAATATTTTCTCAAGATTGGATAATTCTATCCTTATAATTCTTGTTGGAAAATTATTAACCTGTGTGTATAAAAAAAAGATTCATATATAATCCTCTCTTGGAGAATGATAAGCAAAATATATAAAACACTTAATTTATAAAATGTAGTAGATTGACCTTCATTTAAAAAGTTAATCTCACCTTATAAAAGTATTCTATATAAACCAAATTGAACAATATACATAAACTTTTATATTTTTTATGATCATTGGTTTAACAGTCTTTTTGCAGGAATTAATCTTAAATTGACATTATTCGTCATTCTGTAATATGTGACATATTTGTACTTAATGTGTTATCAATCTGCTTAATGAAAGAAACATTTTATTAAAGATAACAAATCATTGTAAACAAAATGGGTAGAGCTGAGTGTTCTTCTAGTGTGTGAAGAATTGAGTGATTCTTGTTCCGAGACCAACATCTTAGAAAGGTCATAGGTTTGGGTTTTTCAGTGAGTGAGGAAGAGAAAAGATATCAAGTTTCAAGACCGGTAGAAGAAGGAATACAAGACGCTCTAGAAAATGGAATCTGCATTTTTTAAGAAGAGTAGGAGATAGTTGTTCTAAGACAGAATCATATTTGTAAAGATTTCTTCAGCTAAGTGAAGGATTTTACTATTTTTATAGTGAAAAAATCTCAATTCCTAGAGAGGAGTTTGGGGACTAGACTAGCTATATATATCGGGGAGATATATATAGTGAATCAGGATATATTGTTGTGTCTCAGTGTTTGGTAGTTCTCTATCTTTATCTTTTTACTTTAATTCACTAAAATATTTAAATAAATATTTATAAAAAGTCATATAGAAAATAGAGTTCAAATTTAAAAATACCAAGATTTTTCAAAAAGCAAATTAATCTATTCAATCTCCTCTTCTAGATTAATTATTGCATAAACGGACCTTATCAATTGTTATCAAAGCGGTGCTTTTTAACGTGTTTGTTAAGTGATTACAGATACAACCAAAAAGTAGATCATTCAAATGGCCTATTCAAATACTACTGGTTGTGGAGGAGGATTTTATTTGTCCAAACCACCTCTATTTGATGGCACCAACTTTGCCACTTGGAATAATCGATTCAGAATTTATGCCAGATCCCAAGGTGTCAAAGCGTGGATGGCAATTAAAAAAGGAATTACTGTTCCTACAAAAACAGTTGATGAAAACATAGTCGAGAAAGAAGTACATGGATTCACAATCATTAAAGAAGAACTCAAGAACATTACTAGTAAAGCATAAATGGTTCTAACCAGCGCTCGTACAGATAAAGAATACAAACAAATCAACAACTATAAGAATGCCAATGAGATATGGAAAAACCTTATTATCACATATAAAGGTACCAATCATATCAAAGAAACCAAAAAAGATACTCTCATCCAAGAGTATGAAAACGTCATCGACATGAAAACCAGGTTCACCTGATTCGTTGATGAATTGGAACAACTCGAAAAAGTCTATACCACCAATGAAAAGAATAGAAGAATTCTCAAAGCTCTTCTTTTAACTGAAAAATCAAAGTCACTACAATTAAGGGAATGCATGATCTCAACATCTATCATGTATATAGCTTCATTGGGAATCTACGTGCACATGAAGGAGACATGGCAGCTGAAAGGATCAGAAATGATCTTGATCTAAAAAAGAAAGGAATAATACTCAAAGCTATTCTAGCAGATCAGGAAAATGATAATGAAGATCTCAAAGAAGAACTTCAAAGTTTGGATGATCATGAAATAGCACTTCTATCCAGACAAATTAGAAGAGTCATTCAGAGCAAAACTCAGAGATATGGAAAATGGTTCTTAAAATCAAACAACATCAACAGAGTTTTCAATAACCCAAACAACAAACAATTTTACAAACAAAACTACAACAAAATGAACCCTCCTAAAAAATACAATAATCAAGTCAAAAATGACCACACCTAAAACAAACCTACTGAATCGTCACCACCAAAAACTCAAGAAGTGTGCTTTGAATGTAAATAACATGGACACTTCAAAAGAGAATGTCCTAGGTTAACCAAAGGAATGGGTTTCATAGCTGAAGGAGGATATGATCTCAGTAAGGATGAGAAAACAACTGAACCACAAGAAGAAGTGGTCAATCTTTACCTCGTGATGGATAGTGGAAAATCGTCTTTAGGAACCAAGGTATTTCCTGAACTAAACTCTAAATTAAATATAAAAGATGATGAATATACTCAACAAGAATTACAAGAAGAGTATAATGACCTATATGAAAATCATGAAAAATTAAAATAAGAGTTAAAAAAATTAAAAGAAATTAACAAAAATATAGAGATAGAAAACTACAATTTAAGTTTAAGTAATGAAGATAATATTTCTGAAAAATAAAAATTAAATGAAAAAAATGTTAATTTACATGTTACAATTCTTAATTTAAAAATAATGATTGATGACTTAAATAAACATCACAACAATAAAAAAACTAATGAGAATAAAAATTGAAGGTCTTGAAAAAGATAAACAGTACTTTACTAAAAGGAATGAACAACTATATACAGAGAAAGAAAATTTTTAGAAAGAAATAGTTGAATTAAAAAATGAGGTACTAAAATTAAAAGAACAAGAAACTGATTTGTCTTTAAAAGAAGATTTAACAATATTAATTAAGGAAAGAGATGATTTAAAAGCAACAGTGATTAAGTTCACAAAATGAAAATAAATAAATTAGATGCTATGCTCAATCAACAAAGATGTGGATTTAATCGTGAAGGATTGGGATATGGAAATAAAAATAAAGAACCTACTAAAAGGGGTCTTTATCATGTGAAAAGCAAAGAAACTATTACTCATATTTCTCTATTTACCAAATGTTCTTACTACAATAGGAATGAACATTCAGTTCAATTTTGCAAAGCTAAAAATGATGATTACAAGGGTATAATTCAAAGGGAATGGAAAGATAACCATAAAGGGTTTATTATAACAAATCAACTCCTTAATATACACAAAAATTAAAATCAAAATTCTATAATGCATATAAAAGAACATTTGTATTTGAAAAATAATATGATTATCCTGTTCCTAAGTTTGTCAGTGCAGGAATAAGCATTTCATACAAAAAGTGTCATACTAACCTCAAGGACCCAGTATACAAAAGGGTGAATTTTATTTTTAATTACAGGTTTGTCTCCCCACTCAAAATAAATAGACTAAATGGTATCTCGATAGTGGATGTTCAAGACACATGATAGTTGATATATTAATTCAAAGAAATTTCAAGGAATGATTACTTAGAAGTGTCACATTTGGAGACAGTAATAAAGGTAAAATTACTGGTATTGGAAGTGTTAAAAATAAACACATCACACTATCAGAAGTGCAATTAGTTATCGGACTCAGGTATAATCTTCTATCCATTAGTCAATTATATGATAGTGGTCTTAAGGTAATATTTAGTCTTACACATTGTTCCATCTTTAATCAATTTGGTAAGATAGTTCTCTTTTGTCCTAGAGAAAATAATGTGTATACATGCAATTTAAACATTTGTCTCTATCAAAATGATATATGTCTTATATCTGTGCAAAATGATCCTTGGTTGTGGCATCAAAGACTTAGTGACATTAACATGAGATTACTTAATAGTATATCATCCAAAGAACATGTTACAGGGCCTCCAAAATTACGATTTATGAAAAATCATACTTGTGAAGTATATGAAATAGGAAAACAAATTTATGCATCTCATAAAACTAAATTTATGGTATCCACATGGTTCCGTTGCTACAGCGGGCTTTACGCAATCGATTGGATTATATAGATATCCCTTCAACACAACATTGGTCATCGAAAGGATCTCGGAGAACCTATGTCTGTTTTTGTGAGGATCCGAATTTTCAAAATTTCTTCAATAATTTTAAATAAGAATTTAACTAACAAAATTGTTAAGGTTATTTAAATTCTTTATGATTGATATATTTTAAGTGATTTAAAGTGTGTGAAGGAATTTAATTGGTAAATTAAATATGTACCAAGATGGTGATAAATTGCGTGGATTTAAAATAATTAAAAAAAAAAGTAAATAAATTGTTTAAAATTATTTATGAAAAATAAGAGGAATTTCATATAATTATACAATGAAATGGTTGATATATAAAAATGGTGATGGAGGTATAGAAATTTAAATGAGGATACGAGGTAAGGTGAAATGTATGAGTTATATACATACATACATACATATATATATATATATATATATATATATATATATATATATATATATATATATATATATAGGTATGCATGTTTAATTGTGATAATTATAAATTTCATTAATTATGGAAATTAAGGGATTAATAATTAAATTAATCCGAAAGTTTAATAAAAGTAATGGAGGAAGTTAGTAAAAATTTAAAATATTGATTATATAATTAATCAATAATTATGGTAAAAGTTTAGAAATTATTTAGGAGGAGGAAGTAATTTTACAAATTATATACTAATAAAGTATATAATTTATATAAGGAAAGTAAAGTAAAATATTAATGGAAAAATAATTATATAAATTATATAAGAATCATTATATAATTTATATAAGAGGATTAAATTAATGAGAGAGTGAATAAAGGTATAAATATTAATTATATAATTAATCAATAATTATGAAGGAATGTTGGAAATTATTAAATAGGATAATGTAATTATATAAATTATTATATAATTTATATAAGAAATTTAATGTAAATAGTAAAGAAATGGAAAATAAATGAGAAAAATGAATGTTTTTAAGTTATTAAAAATTATGGTTATGTGTAATGGAATTTTTATGAGTTTTATGAGGAATAATATTTTGGAAACGTGAACATGTTAGTGTAACATGATGTCTGTGACGCCCCCAAATCCGGGTCCCTTGAACCTCGAGTTCGGTGCTCACTATTCAACACTTGTCAAACATTCATAAAATACATCTTCAATATCTCGCGGAAAATATACATAATTGTATCACAATTCGTACCATCAATCCCAGGTTCCACTAACCTTAATACATAAACATTACCTTATAATACAAAAGGTTTACCACTTAGAAATAACATCTAATTCCATCTACACGTTCACCTTTACTTTGACGTTGCACTTCTTAGATTCTTCGACTTAACTGAAAAATAGTTCATGATATAGCAAGGGTGAGCAACTACTTTGCTCAGCAAGTTTTAATAAACAATAATAGGTATATCATGAATGAAAAAGATTTAGCTCTGGAAACTTCAACAATATACAATAATTGTGAAGACATGCAACTTTGAACAATATAATTCAATTGGCATAACATACTGCTTCATCATGCTGAAAGGGTCACAAGACCATGAACACACGTTTTGAGTATTTACAATACCCTGTAGACAGAAGTTTGTCAGTTCGTTTTGAATATTAACAATCATTTCGATTGACATATCCGGTGATGGGTACTCTAGGTGATCAGCCTATCGTACGTTTATAGAGTGCACAATATAACCATCTAGTTCGTTTTGATCGGGAGTATTCCATCCGATCGTAAGCTTATCTGCTTATAATGCTCTGTTCATTTCAGCTTATCCCATCAGATTCCGCACCACAACAATATGGTTTGGACTAACTTCAATAATATTCAGATTTATGAATTTAAATCGTACATGGTCTAGCCGAAACAATTGGCATAGAATCCCTCACTTAGAACAGTTCATAACAAGAACAGTCATAATATCACATGCAATATCTAGCTGAAACAAATAGCATAGATATTTCTCTTTAAACAGTTCATAACGTGAGCAGTCATGCAAATACACCTAAGTGCGATTGTCAATAACAATATAGATATGAAATGATTCTTAATAATTATTTCATCATGCATTTTGAAATAAATTTCAGATTCTACATAAATAACTTGCCAAATAAATACAAGTTAAGGTTCAGAGAAACTTGCATGTTCCGCTGACTACTGCTATTCAACTTAAAAATACATCATTTGGGTGACCTAATATTCAATAACATTGATCCTCCAATTAGCATAACACATAAAGGTTTATTTAACATTTATAACCTTAACATATATGTCTTACATCATCTATCACTTAATCATAACCTTAAATCTCTTAATAATATTATCAATCCCTTGATAATATTTTAAATCACATAATTATTACCTCATTGTCTTATAATATTATCACCTTTGATAATATATAAATACCACATATAATATTATTAATCGTGTAATAATATTTTAATCATTTATTATCTCAATAATAAATCATTTAGTTCCTCAATATTATTAAACATCTAATAATCATCTTAATCTCTTTATTATCTCAACACTTATTAACATTATTAATAACTAAATAATGTTTTACACTATTCCCAAGGATATTATTTATCAAATAATATCTTAAGCATTTATAAATATTATTAACCGTTTAATAATATTTTATCATCTTACTAATATTATTAATCCTTTAATAATATCTTCTTCTCTCATTAATATTATTACCCATTTAATAATATCTTATCCTCATACTAATATTATTAACCATTTAATAAAGTTTTAATCATTTATTAATATTATTAATCATTTAATAATATTCTTCTAACTTACTAATATTATTAATCATTTAATAATATTCTATTAACTTACTAATATTATAAATCATTTAATAATATTTTATTAACTCATTAATATTATTAATCATTTAATAATATTCTACTCATTATCTAATATTATTAATTATTTAATAATATTTTATTCCCTTTATAATATTATTAATCATTTAATAATATTCTTCTCATAATCTAATATTATTAACTATTTAATAATATTTTATTCATATTGTAATATTATTAACCATTTAATAATATTTTAATCCCTTATTAATATTATTAATCATTTAATAATATTTTATTAACTTACTAATATTATTAACCATTTAATAATATTTTAATCATTTATTAATATTATTAATCATTTAATAATATTTTATTAACTTACTAATATTATTAACCATTTAATAATATTCTATTAACTTACTAATATTATTAATCATTTAATAATGTTTTATTAACTCATTAATATTATTAATCATTTAATAATATTCTACTCATTATCTAATATTATTAATTATTTAATAATATTTTATTCCCTTTATAATATTATTAATCATTTAATAATATTCTTCTCATAATCTAATATTATTAACTATTTAATAATATTTTATTCATATTGTAATATTATTAACCATTTAATAATATTTTAATCCTTTATTAATATTATTAATCATTAAATAATATTTTATTAACTTACTAATATTATTAACCATTTAATAATATTTTAATCATTTATTAATATTATTAATCATTTAATAATATTCTATTCATTATCTAATATTATTAATTATTTAATAATATTTTATTCCCTTTATAATATTATTAATCATTTAATAATATTCTTCTCATAATCTAATATTATTAACTATTTAATAATATTTTATTCATATTATAATATTATTATACATTTAATACTATTTTAATGATTTTCTAATATTAATAATAATATTTTATTAATTTAATTATATTATTAAACCTTTAATAATATTTAACTCTTTTTATCTATTAAATCATTTATATTTAATTTAAAAATATATTTATTAAGTCCAAAAATAATAAAATAATTTTTGAGACATTTTCCATTTTCGGATCCGTACAGACCCGACCCGACCCGGTCCGGCCCGACCCGACCCGGTTCGGTTATTATATTTTTTTTTCCTAGAACAGTACACTGCGCCCCGGCGCAGTGTGGCAGAATGTTTTGCCATTTTTCATTTTTTTGACAGTTTTGATACTCTTTGATTAAACCTTGATTAAATAAAATCTACACATCCAAATGACACCAAATTATTGTTGATGTGTTCCTAACTTCTTGTTTTACAATATTCCATGGTTCGATCGTCTTTTTGAAAACGTTATACACGAAAATTACGGATCGAACCATCTAGGGTCTAAAAACGACATCATTTTCAGTAAAAGCTATAACTTCTTCGTTATTCAATATTTTTGAAAGGTTCCAAAAGGGTTTGTCTTTAAAACTCATAGATCTAACTTTCTAGCCATAGAAATTAATTTTTCAAGTTGTATATTTCAAACTACAACCTTAAACACAACATGTATCGTTAGGGTTTTACCGGTAAAATGTGTTATGAACATTTCTACAACTTTTATACATTTCTCACATACCAAAACATGATTTAAACATATCAAACCATGTATCTACCAATTTATCATAGCTTAAGACTTCTAGATCATCAAAACCACTTTTGATCGGTTAAAAATATATTTTGACCATATAAAACATATTTAAACCACAACAATGAACTAAGGAAGAGATAAAACACTTTTGAACCTTTAATGGAGCTCTTCTTCTTGCTAAGCTAGAACTCCTCTTCTTCTTCTCTTCCCCAAAATGAGTAGCACACTGGCAACTCTCAACTCTCAAGTATTATCTCATAAAAGCTCTAGCTTCTCTCTAGAACTTCCTCTCTCTAAATTTTTGTAAATGGAACAAATGAACCAACATTTGCACCAGTGTTGGTCATTTCTATTTATAGAACTCTAGGATTTCACCATTAGTTCTACTAATCAACTATCATTAGTTGATTAAGGCTCTAATCTTGCTTACTATGCATGGAATGACCACTTGATGGACTTTTTGATTGACCACATGAATGACTAGGGTGGTTGGAGGTTACTTGCACCCATTTACACTCCAAAATCAACCAACAAGCTAGCTTTATATCCATGTGGGCCCCAAAATTCGGGATTGACCATTTATTTCTCCAATTTGACTTTATTTTTAAGTCCTATATAATTATATAAGTATCCATATATATATACACCAATATATGTATACATATTCACCTATACAAACTTATTGGGCTCCACTTTGGATCTTAGAATTAAATTCTATTGGGCTCATTCAATTAAATTATTTGGGCTCAATTTATATCACACATTGGGCTAGCATTTACATAACTATGCTACCTTTAATTAAAATAAGCATTGGGCTTATTTAATAAATTACATGGACTAGTAATTAAATTAATTACATAAGCTACTAGGTAAACTTAATTGACCTAGTTTAACAACTCATTTGAATTTAAAATATAATCCAATTATATTTGCTAATTATAAGTCCATTGGACTCCTCAATTAAATTAGCTTACATAACACTAGCACTTACAAATCATTGGGTTTGTTTTAATAAAACCCTAACACTTAATAATACAAGTAATTTGACTTGATTAAATAAATTCATTCACTAACCCTTATCATCAAATTGGGTTTATAATATACCTAACCATACACAAATAATTATTCCCACATTGAGTTATCTTAAATAATTCACTTACATCTTATTTCTCATCGTTCATACAAGTAATTAACTTGCTCAATAAAAATCTTCTTAATTGCCATATAAGGCCAACATTCAAGCTTTGTGATTTTATCACATAAGCTTCTCTTGAAATCTTTTTCCTTCTTTAGTTAATTAATTTAATTAACTAATTTAATACATCTCATCATACAACTTATCACATACACACATATTTCGTACCTCATATTTTCTTATGGATATAAATAAATAAATTAAAAAAAATTGGGTTCGTAATTTTCTCGGTCATTACATTCACCCCTCCTTATAAGGATTCTGTCCCCAGAATCACCGTTATAAGATTACTTAGGATTTTCTTATCATCTGATCTTTTCCTGACTCTTTTCCTCGTATATCCGAATTAATTTTACGGATAACTTACTCTTTATCTATCCAACACAATCATTTGATTTAAAGACACTTTATTAATTATATAATTAATCAATAATTATGAAGGAATGTTGGAAATTATTAAATAGGAGAATGTAATTATATAAATTATTATATAATTTATATAAGAAATTTATTGTAAATAGTGAAGAAATGGAAAATAAATGAGAAAAAGGAATGTTTTTAAGTTATTAAAAATTATGGTTATGTGTAATGGAATTTTTATGAGTTTTATGAGGAATAATATTTCGGAAACGTGAACATGTTAGTGTAACATGATGTCCAAATAACGAAGTGAAAAAGGATTAAAAATAATTTTTATATGTTATATGGATTATTTTATGAATTTTGGAGGTATAAATTACCTCATATAATTACATGCATGTCATTATGTGTGTACAAAATTTGTCAAGAAAAGTACCCAAAAGAGGTATTAATATTATTTATAAATCAAATTATGATTTTTAGTGAATTAAAATAAATATTTTATATACATTATATAAAATATTTATTACACGATATAATTACGAAATGTATTAAAATAAATTTTTATGCATGGAATTTTGACAATCCGAATGGCAAGTCGATTGTGAGCATTAAATGGCGGTGGAATTATGTTGAAATTTCAAAATGGTTAATTGCCTTCAACTATAAAAGGAAGGAAAAGAAAAGAAATAAGAAAAAAAAGAAAAAAAAAACAAACAAAAAAATAATAAAAACTCTTCATTTCTCCTCCTCCAAACCGAAAGCCACCACCCGCCACCAAGCACCACCATAGCCACCAAGTGAAAGAGAAAATTTTGTGTCATCCAAGTGGAGTTTAAGCTTTAAAGGAAGGATTTTCAAGCTTTTGGAAGGTGGTACGAGAAATGGGTATTTATTAACTCCACAATCCAGGCAAGTTCTTCAGTCCTTTAATGTTAAATGTTATTTGTTATAATATGTTAATACTTGTTAAATGCATATAAATTATGTGATCTGTGATCTGTGGAAAAATATGATAACTATGTGTATTTTATGCAATGATGTGAGATATATTGTTATAGTAGAAGCACATCACATGATGTATGACACATACAGAGCATACTATGCTATGTGCTACATGAAGCATGAAAGGTGTAAACTGTTGAACTTGCTGAGCCGTTGTGCTCATTACTTGTATAATATACGTTTTTGCAGGTAAAAAAATAAATTTCAAGAATATCAGATTATGTTAGAAGTGGATCAACTTAGAAGGTTGTAAATGTAATTGCTATATTCAATGCGGGTAATTGCAAAGTGTATATTGATGTTTTGTATGTAAATATTTGTTGGATCCGGATAGAATGAATAACATTAATGTATGAACTATAATAGTTCAATATAATGATTACGATAGAAACTATGATATGTTTAATTATGAATTATGAAACAAAGAATATTGTATGGATATAAACAATATTAAATTGTGAATATTGAGCTTTACGATAATGATAGAAAGAAAAAGTAAAGGTTGCGATCCAGGGACTAGGATCGAGATATAAGGATTTTATATGTCAAATATTTTAATACAAGAATAAAAAAAATGAAAAAAAAATTCATACAAAAAATTTGGTAATTTATGACTATAATGTCAATAAATGGATTAATTATGGTGATTAAAGATTTATTAACAGACCGAAATTTGGACGTTAAAAGAAATAATGTATTATAAAGATAAAATTTAAGGTAATAAAGTTTGTCGAATTTGAGAGTCGTTACAATTGGTATCAGAGCTAGAGGTTATAACCCCTAAGTAAATGATACCTTAGGCTATAACCTAAAGTAAGAAAGAGTACGGTTAGTTGAGTGTTCTGAAAACTCAAGCGTATGGTAAACTCGTGACTCATGATTATATGGTGGAGCCCCTTTAGCGAATGAGCGATTATGGCCTGACTAGGACAAGCACATCAACCATATGATTATGGTAAGTTCCTGAGTCCAAATACGTGATACGTTTGATGAACATGGGGAAATTAAAATAGAAAGATATAAGTTAAGAGATACAATTCTCTAATATTGGTTAAAGTGAAGGAAATATGAAAGATAGAAGATTATAAGAAAGAGATAAAGATGTTAAGAAAGATCTGAATGAAGGTAAGGAATTGAGAAAATTCATAAGTTTAATTAAAAATATATCTGAAGGAATAATTGAAATGATTCAAAGATGAATCTCAAAGAAAAATCAGGGGACACCTGATTCAAGTAATAAAGATGACAAGGTAATCCAAAAAATATAGAAAGAAATCATAATAATATGATCAGAAACAGTAAGAGGATCGTACTACGATACGATCACAAGATAAGGAAAGCGAATAAGGAATAAATTGTAAAGTAAGATTATGATGGGATCCAATGAGATCGTGAAATAACAGAGAGACTTGTGAATGGTCAAAAAGGTATAGCTTGATGCTATAAAGAGATATGGTACTATGAAATAGTACAAAAAGAATTCAGAGAATGATGAGACATAAATGATAGAAATGTAATGATAAGGGGCAGAAAGCTTGGGTACGAAATTTCAATTGAGGACTCACGTGGTGACTGAGTTGCACAATCCTTTGTATGGGCGGAGGACTTGTGTTTACTTAGTTACTATGTGATAATCATTAAAATGTTAGAGTCGCGCTAGCAGTTTTGATAGATAGATAATATTAAGTTTAGGCACGAGTTCTTAAAACTCATGCATATGGAAAGTCCATGACTCATAATTGTATGGTATGTTTTAAGCCTCTCAGCATATGGATAGTCTTTGATTTGTTCTCAGACTACATAGTGCTAGGACAAGCTTCTAAACTCTTATTCTTGTGGTAAGTTCCTGGATTCATAATGTGTGGCAAGTTTGATGAACTATACGGGGGTATAGAAATGTTGAAGTAGTTAGAAATTTTAATATGATAAGTAATAATAGTCTTAGCAATAAATTTAATAATTAAGTGAAGAAGCAGAAGGTGAATGTTAAGGAATTTAGGATATTCCCACTCCTCTATCTTTGCTAGATTTCAAAATTTTTGGCCTCAAGCTAATTTGTCATGAATGTGTTTCCAAAAATATAAATGAATTTTTTTTAAGCAGTCTAAAAAGTGTCTACGCTACTTGTTTCGGCTAGACAAAAATATTTTTTAACATCAAAATGTATTTCAAAATAATCATCCATGCACCTTTTAGCCCAGTGTAGATGTGATGAATGACGGAATGCTCAACGTGTTGTTGAGACGGTGCAGTACTATTTCGTCATAAGATGATTCAACACCATAAAGTATGGTGTAGGAATTATTAGAGATGGAATTCTCAACGTACTGTCAAAATGATGCGGTAACATGAAGTCATAAATAATTTTGATTTATGAAAGTATGTCAAAGCTATAAGTCAATGCCATTTGACTCGGCTAGATATTTTGAAAAGTTTTGACATGATGACTGTTTTAAAATTTCTGCGAGTTATAAATTGTTAAAAGTAAGTCTATGCTAATTGATCTAGCTAGACAAGCGTTGAAAAAATATAAGTCTGAGCTATTGATTCAGCTAGACAAATTTTGAAATAGATTTATTTAATTCGTATTCTTTGAAAGTTATATACCCAATCAAATTACTTTTGAATGAATTCTAAGGCTGAGATGAACAAAAAGATTAAAAATGTTGCAGGTTGATCGAATGGTCACCTGGCATAAGAAACACGGGCATGACAGATTGTTCTACTGGCGTGCCAAATTACGGATTAAATATATATCACTTTAATGACAGACTGATCCACTGTCAGGGTTTGTAGTATGAAGTACTCGGGGAGCGAAGTATTGTAAACCGGGATAAATATTCATTCAGCATACTACGAAAAGTTTTATTGAAATTTTCTTAAATTTCTTCTACTCTTATGAAGATTGGATGGTAGGATGGGGTAGTATTTTCTAATTGTCAGCGATAATGAAAGTAATAATTGTAAAATATAGAAATTATGAAATGTGATGGATTAGAAAATTGCAATGTGCAATGATCACGAGAAATGAAGGAAAGAAAGATATGTAGAATAAATGCAAAGGAATGTGTAAGTTGCAAATGGATGAGATATGAGTACATAGAAATTTCGAGAACAAAATTTTTGAAGGAGGGGTGAATGTGGCACCCCAGGATTTGTTAGAATAATTCCAAATAAGGATTATGATGAATTAAGTAAAGGTTAACAATTAAAACCTAGTGTTGAATGATAGATGTATTAAGGAATGATTCATGAAATGTGAAGAAGATTCATAAATATGAATTAAGAAGAGAATGTTGAATGTGTGGAGTATAAATGATGTGCAATAGAGAATATGAAATAAGTTGATTGAGTAAGGGTAAGTATGATTAAAGAAAAGAAATTTTTCAGAGAATGAGAAATCAAAGAAATTGTAAAGTGAGTTAAGAATTGAATATTCTGACAGTTATGACCATTAAGATGATATTCATTAAAGATGTGAATTATGGCTATTAAGAGGTAAGTTATGAGTATTATTGAGTTAATTGTTATTCATCGAGATAAAGGTATAGCAAGGTGCTATAAATAATATACGTATGATTATTACGGTAATTATGATTCTGAGGACGGAATCCTGTTAAAGGGGAAGAATGTGAGGACCCAAATTTTCAAAATTTCTTCAATAATTTTAAATAAGAATTTAAATAACAAAATTGTTAAGGTTATTTAAATTCTTTATGATTGATATATTTTAAGTGATTTAAAGTGTGTGAAGGAATTTAATTGGTAAATTAAATATGTACCAAGATGGTGATAAATTGCGTGGATTTAAAATAATTAAAAAATAAATAAATAAATTGTTTAAAAACAATTTATGAAAAATAAGAGGAATTTCATATAATTATACAAGGAAATGGTTTATATATAAAAATGGTGATGGAGGTATAGAAATTTAAATAAGGATACAAGGTAAGGTGAAATGTATGAATTATATATATATATACACACACACACACACACACACATTGGTATATATATATAGGTATGCATGTTTAATTGTGATAATTATAAATTTCATTAATTATGAAAATTAAGGGATTAATAATTAAATTAATCCGAAAGTTAAATAAAAGTAAAGGAGGAAGTTAGTAAAAATTTAAAATATTGATTATATAATTAATCAATAATTATGGTAAAAGTTTAGAAATTATTTAAGAGGAGGAAGTAATTTTACAAATTATATACTAATAAAGTATATAATTTATATAAGGAAAGTAAAGTAAAATATTAATGGAAGAATAATTATATAAATTATATAAGAATGATTATATAATTTATATAAGAGGATTAAATTAATGAGAGAGTGAATAAAGGTATAAATATTAATTATATAATTAATCAATAATTATAAAGGAATGTTGGAAATTATTAAATAGGATAATGTAATTATATAATTATAAAGGAAGGATTTTTAAGCTTTTGGAAGGTGGTACGAGAAGCATTATAGAATGGGTATTTATTAACTCCACAATTCAGACAAGTTCTTCAGTCTTTTAATGTTAAATGTTGTCTGTTATGATATGTTAATACTTATTAAATGCATATAAATTATGTGTTATGTGATCTGTGGACAAATATGACAACTATGTGTATTTTATGCAATGATATGAGATATATTGCTATAGTAGAAGCACATCACATGATATATGACACACAGAGAGCATGCTATGCTATGTGCTACATGAAGCATGAAAGGTGTAAACTGTTGAACTTGCTGAGCTGTTGTGCTCATTACTTGCATAATATACGTTTTTGCAGGTAAAGAAATAAATTTCAAGAATATCAGATTATGTTAGAAGTGGATTAACTTAGAAGGTTGTAAATGTAATTGTTATATTCAATGTGGTTAATTGCAAAGTGTATATTGATGGTTTGTATGTACATATTTGTTGGATCCAGATAGAATGAATAGCATTAATGTATGAACTATAATAGTTCAATATAATGATTACGATAGAAACTATGATATGTTTAATTATGAATCATGAAACAAAGAATATTGTATGGATATAAACAATATTAAATTGTAAATATTGAATTTATTGAGCTTTACGATAATGATAGAAAGAAAAAGTAAAGGTTGCGATCCAGGGACTAGGATCGAGATATAAGGATTTTATATGTCAAATATTTTAATACAAGAATAAAAAAAATGAAAAAAAATCATACCGAAAATTTGGTAATTGATGACTATAATGTCAATAAATGGATTAATTATGTGAGGATCCGAATTTTCAGGATTTCTTTAATAATATTAAATAAGAATTTAATTGATAAAAATTATCAAGGTTATTTAAATTATTGGTGAATTATTGTTTTATGTGATTTAAGGTATGTAATAAGATTTAATTAGTAAATTAAATCTGTACAGAGATCATGATGAATTGTGTTAATTTAAAATAATTGGAAAGTAAATAAAATGTTTAAAAATAATTTATGAGGAATAAAAGAAATTTCAGTTAGAGGTACAATAAATTGTACAATTAAATTGTTATGGAAGTACAGGGAGTATGATTTTAAATGAGGTTATGTGATAGTGTGAAAGGCATGAATTAAATATGTATATATTTATATATATACATTTTTATATATGGGTGTTATGTTTAATTGATAATTATAAATGTTATTAATTACGGCAATTAAGGGATTAATAATTAAATTTAATCCAATTTTAAATGAAAAGCGAATGAGGAAGTTAATAAAATTGTAATTATTGATTTTAGATTTAATTAAGAATTATGGTGGAAATTTAGAAATTGATTGAGAAGAAATGTAATTATATAAATTATATAATAATAAATTATATAATTTATATAAGAAAATTAAAGTGATGTTTAAAGAAAATTATAATTATATAAATTATATAAGGATAATTATATAATTTATATAAGAAAATTAAAATAATGAGAGAGTTAATAAATGTGAAATTATTAATTAATTGATAATTATGGAAGAATTTAGAAAATTATTTAAGAAAGGAGAATGTAAATATATAAATTATATAATATTAAATTATATAATTTATATATAAAGAAATTATTGTAAATATTAAAGAAATTGAATAATAAATGAGAAAAATAAATGTTTTAAGTTATTAAAAATTATGGTTATGTATAATGGAATTATTATGACCTTTATGAAGAATAATATTTCAGAAACGTGAACATGTTAGTGTAACATGATGTCCAAGTAACGAAGTGAAAAATTATGAAAAATAATTTTTATATGTCATACGAATTATTTTATGAATTTTGGTGGTGTAAATTACCTCATATAAGTACATGCATGTCATTATGCGTGTACAAAATTTGTCAAGAAAAGTACTCGAAAGAGGTATTAAAATTAATTATAAATCATGTTATGAATTTTAGTGAATTAAAATAAATATTTCATATATATTATATAAAATATTTATTACACGATATAATTACATAATGTATAAAAATAATTTATTTGCATGCTAAATTAGAATTTTCGAGAAGGAGAATAAGCCGGCTGAAAGGAGTGTAAGAGGCGGTGGAATTGTTGTTAGTCTTAAATTTATTTAAGAATTTAGTAATATAAAAAGGAAAAGAAATAAAGGGAAAGGAAAAAGCCAAAAGACAAACAACACTCTCTTTCTTTGTTTTACTCCATCCGAGACTACTACCACCGCCGGAAAACACCATCACCGGGAAGAAGAGAAAAGATTTGGTCCCAACATGGGTGTAGAAAAGCTTCAAGAAGGTAAAGAAATTAATTTAGTTAAATTATTTTAACAATTATTGTGTTAAAATTATTATTGTGAAAAAAATAAAATAAAAACAAATTATATATATATATATATATATATATATATATATATATATATAATTAGAATAATTAATTCAAATAATTTTTGGACCTATATCTATGAATTTTATGGTTTATGGAGTAATTATGTTGGGAAATTATGTTCAAAAATGATAGAAAAATTTGATTATTGTTGGAAAGGTGGCATACTGTTTACGCCGAAGTTGGAAAAAATAAACGATAGGCCGCGCATTGCGCGCGGTCAAATTCTTCAGAAAAGCGGCCCAAAACGACGTCGTTTTTGGGCGCGCATCAGGGTAAGCCGCGCATTGCGCGGAGGCCAAAAACGGCAACTGGAAACGACGTCGTTTGGTGTCGTAGGCAGGGGGCCGCTAGCCTGGAAACCACGCACCCTGTGCAATTACAAAATTGCCCCTAGCCTTTCTCAAAAATACCGAACGTGTCCCCTTGGCCTCTGAAATTACAGAAATGCCCCTGGAGTTTCCAAGAAATTCCAATTTTGTCCCTGAAGGTGCCAAAATTACGGGAATGCCCCTGGGCTTTCCAGAAAATTCCGGTTATGTCCCTAAGGGCGCGAAAATTACCAAAATACCCCCAAAAGTGATTTTAATTGAAATAAATGTTTAAAAATTGCTTAAAAATCATATAAAATTATAGAAAAATACTAATAAAATATAGAAATGATGTTTGGGCATTAAATTTAATATTTTTATAAAAATATTAAATATTGAGGATTAATATTTGAATATTAATCCATTAAGTTTAAATGTTAGAAAGTGAATAAAGGAAAATTTGGACAATCGAATAAGCTAAAATTTATCCGATAAGCCGGGTTGTCCATAGTGAATGTATTTGATATTACGTTATCTTAATATTTAAGGGACAAGGTTAATATAATTAACCATATAAATTAATAATTGACCCAGAGATGATATTAATTAAGTAAATTAATATCATAAAGAGATAAATAATTATTATTTGATTATTTTATGATCATAGGTTGATCGAGTTAAGGGTTTGAGCTATCAATTTAAATAACTGGACGCCAGACAAGTTCTTTAGTCCTTAAATGTTAAATATTGACTGTTATGATATGATAATATTTATTAAATGCATATAAATTATGTGTTATGTGATCTGTGAATAATATGACGACTATGTGTACTTTGTGCAATGATATGAGATATATTATTATAGTAGAGACACAACACGTAATGCATGACACACACCAAGCATGATAAGGTATGTGCTATGTGAAATATAAACTGTTGAACTTGCTGAGCCGTTGTGCTCATTACTTGCTTAATAAATATTTTTGCAGGAAAGAAATGAATTTCAAGAATATCAGATTTTGTAGAGACGGATTTTCCTAAAAGGTTGTGAACATTATTATTATATGTTTTATATTATGATTCAATATGAATACATTTGCAAAGTTTGTATTGACGTGCTGTATGCATGTATAAAAGTTGGTATTGATGTGATATATGCATGTATTAATGGGATCCAGACAGGGCGAATAGAGTTATATATGAACTTTAATTGTTCAAAATGATTATTATGATAAAGACGATTATATATTTATGTTTAAGTAATGAATCATGAAACAAAGAATATTAGATGGATATAAACAACATTGAATGTGAATGTTGAGCTTTATTGAGTTTCACGATAATGATAATAGAAATAAAAAGTAAAGGTTGCAATCCAGGGACTAGGATCCAAATGTAAGGATTTTAAATATCTAAATATTTTAATACAATGATTGAATTGAGAAAAAAAAATTATACCGACAATTTGATACTTGATGATTTTAAAATCAGATAATTGATCAATTAATGGTTTAAATAAAGTAATTAAAGATTATTAATGAACCGAAATTCGAACGTTAAGGAAATAACGTTTAATAAATAGGAAATTTAAGGTAAGAATATGGGTCGAATTTCGGGGTCGTTACAAATTATGGTGATTAAAGATTTATTAACGGACCGAAATTTGGACGTTAAAGGAAATAATGTATTGTAAAGATAAAATTTAAGGTAATAAAGTTTATCGAATTTCGGGGTCGTTACAGTTTTGTCCATTCTAGATGTGTCTAACGTGTCACCAAAGATGGAAGAGAATATTTTATATCTATATAAAACTTTTAACTACAAGAATGAAGATAGACTAATGCATATTCCCGCAAGTGATTGAGTTCAATAGTTCCTCATATAAAATTATGAAAGAGCCATTCTTGTACCAAAATGAGCCTTTTGTCGGACCTATCCCTTCTCCTTGGTTGACTCATCCCATTCCAACCTCCTCCAATCGAGATCCCGTTTATGGGGTCAAATCAATACGTTCTAAGAAGAAATATTTGAATATCAATCTTATCGATATCAACAATCTCTTAAGTATCATACCAAATCCCTAATAAAGCACTAGCTCAAGGCTTACGTAGTGAAAAAGGGCTTTAGCGACAGTGATCTCACTATTATCTATTCAAGCAAAACCACCAATCAGAGTCATCGTTAACCATTGGCCGTTAAGGTGTATTCTCAAAATACCTATATCCTTAACTAAAAAAGTTTCATCAGCGATAAAATTTTGAATGTCCTTGACGCCGAATAAATGATCAACATTATTGTAATTAGAATTGTCACGACCACCCTAACTAATTGAACTACTGCATATGGATTTGGTTGGACCAATTTCTAAACATGGTATGGGTGGAAGTTTACATGTGTTTGTGATAGTTGATGATTATTCTAGATTTACACAGGTTAAGTTTCTAAAACTTAAAAGTGAAGCATTTGAGTACTTTGCTGTATTGTGCAAAAAAAATCAAAACCAACAGGAAACTACTATAACCTATATCCAATCAGATTGGGGTAGAGAGTTTAATAACTCTGACTTTAAAAATTTCTTTGAAGAAAGAGAAATAACTCATAATTTCTCTACTCTTTACACTCCTCAATCCAATGGGGTAGTTGAAAGAAAAAATCAAATATTACATGAAATGGCGAATACTATGCTTAATGAATATCGTCTACCAAAATATTTTTAGGCTGAAACAGTGTCAACTGTGTGTTATACTTTAAACAGAGTTTTACTTAAATGTATCTTGCTTAAAACACCATATGAATCATATTATAGTAGAACACCTAGAATTGATTATTTTCGTGTCTTCGGTAGTAAATGTTTTATTTTAAGCACAAAATAATATCTTACTAAATTTGATCCTAAATATGATGAAGTCATATTTCTAGGTTACTCATTGAAAAGCAAAGCCTATAGAGTTTTCAATAAAAAGAACTCTGGTTGTTGAAGAATCAATGAACAAAAACTTTGATGAGTCTAAGCCTCTTCCAAAATACAAAGAACTGGTTAATGAGGACCAAGCTATAGAAAGAGTCATCAAAAAACTTGACAACGCTAAAAGTGATGATCATATTATTATGTCAAATCCTCTTGAAATAATTGAGCCTCAACTTATTGATTTGCCAAAAGAGCTTTTAGTTATCATGAGTTATCTAATTCAAAATATTATTGGTGATCCCAAATAAGGAGTACAAACAAGATCTCAAATTCATAACCTTGTTCTTAATCTTATTTTTCTATCTCAAATTTAACCTAAGAATGTTAATGAAGCATTACTAGATGAATATTGGATAACAGTTATGCAAGAAGAGCTTGACCAGTTTACCTGAAACCAAGTCTAGGAATTGATTCCTAAACTATCAGATACTTATATTATTGGGACAAAAATGGATTTTTAAAAATAAACTAGATGAACATGGTAATGTAATAAGAAATAAAGCTAGATTAGTTGCACAAGGTTATACTCAATTAAAAGACATCAATTTTGATGACAAATATGCACATGTTACTAGAATTGAGTCTATAAGAATGTTTCTTGCATATGCATGTCATAAAAAATTTAAAATGTTTCAAATGGATGTTAAGCATGTATTTTTAAATGGTGTCATTGAAGAGGAAGTTTATGTAAAACAACTTCCTCGCTTTGAAGATTATAAATATCCAAATCATGTCTATAAATTGCATAAAGCATTATACGAATTGAAACAAGCTCCTAGAGCATGGTATGAACGTCTTAGTAAATTTTTAATTGAAAAAGATTTCAAAATGAGTGTTCTAGACACTACACTATTTACTAAGTCTTATGATAATGATATTTTGCTTATTCAAATATATGTTGATGATATCATATTCGACTCTACTAATATGCTTATGTGTAATGAATTTTCTGACAATATGAGTAAAGAGTTTGAAATGATTATGATAAGAGAATTAAACTTCTTTTTAGGATTGCAAATAAAACAAATAAAAAATGGTATTCATTTATCATAATCTAAATATTGTAAAGAAATTCTTAAGAAATTTGGACTTGAAAATATTAAACCAATAGGCATTCCTATATCTACATCTGAAAAATTAACCTCTGATGATCATGGTAAGTCAGTTGATACAAAAAAATATCGAGGTATGATTGGTAGTCTATTATATATCACTGCTAGTAGACCTGACATCATGTTTAGTGTTTGCAAGTGTACAAGGTTCCATTTATGCTTCTAAGGAATCACATATGACTGCTGTAAAGAAGATCTTTAGATACCTCAAAGGAACCTCTGATATTAACTTATGGTATCCCAAGGGTCAACCTTTCGACTTGGTATGTTTCTCTGATTCTGATTATGCAGGTCACCAAGTTGATAGAAAGAGCACCAGTGGTACTTGTCAATTTCTTGGCGGATGTTTAGTATCTTGGTTCTCCAAGAAATAAAATTCAACTTATATACCCACCACAGAAGCGGAATACACTGATGTAGCTAGATGTTGTGCGCAAATCATTTGGATGAAGCAAACATTGGTTGACTACAATGTTAAGTTTGAATGTGTGTCTATAATGTGCGATAACACAAGCGCTATTGATCAGAGTAAAAGTCACGTTCTTCATGCAAAATCAAAACATATTGATGTAAGACATCATTTTCTGCGTGATCATGTCAACAAAGGTAACATATAGATGGTCTATATTGATATTGAACATAATATTGTTGACATTTTCACAAAAGTTTTAAGTTCGAACCGATTTTGTAAACTACATCATGATCTAGACATGATAAAATTTACAAAATATTTAATTATATTAAGTGGGTGACTACAAACAACTGTTTAAA
The DNA here is from genome assembly GCA_947179155.2 of Hedera helix. NCBI lineage: Eukaryota > Viridiplantae > Streptophyta > Magnoliopsida > Apiales > Araliaceae > Hedera > Hedera helix. Next base: position 28,313,280 of record OX359266.1, read on the forward strand.
AGTCATTTTGTTTAATTATTTGATATTTTGTGATTAAAATCACACTTTTAGGCTGATTGGGTATTTAGACTCGTCCTGGACGAGAACCGAAAGCTTCTCCCCTCTCATATTTTTCTTCATTGAAAAATTTAATAGTAATAAATAGCTGAAGTCATTCTAAGAATTTTATCTTATTATTATATTTTTTGTTTAAATGATCATTTCTCATAATTATTTGATAAATGTTAATTAACTAAGTTTTTGAGTTACCTTAATGAGCATATTTGAGCCGAACCCAACTTAGTAAGTATCAATTCAAAGTGAGTTGAGCCGAACTTCCCTAATGTTAAATACTATTTGAGCCAAACTTTTCAAAAGAAGAATCCAGTTTAGCCGAATTTTTGTTGTTGTGCCGACTCATACAATGAAAATATTCATTAAGGCAATAAAGAAATAATCATCGTCCAATCAATGTTAAATCAGATAAGTTCATATAACATTTATTATTATTATTATTATTATTATTATTATTATTATTATTATTATTATTATTATTATTATTATTATTATTATTATCATCATCATGCTTAATTGTTAAATATGTTTAAATTAATATACTTCAACTCTAATGTTATCTGAAGTATATGTGCTTACATGTTTATATTTAAATAATAAATATGATTCATGAATTGTTTTATTCTTACTACTAGTTTATAGCTAGTACATGACATATATCATATTAGTCTACGTGGTAAACTTATATGATTCATAATATGATAGTTGTTGGAAAAAGGAATTCCAACTCTTTTAGAAAGTATATTTTGTCCAGTAAACTTGCATGTGTGGCTTTATATAAAAAATTGTCTAGGAAGAAAACAAGAAAATCTCGTGGGTCCATATCTTACAAAGTAATATACATTTATATTCAAAATTGTATAAACAGCTTAATAATTATGTACAAATATGGGTAACAGACATGGGTAAATTATGTGGACATAATTTGGTCAAATCACACTTTTTCAGCCATACCCACATTAAATGATAAGCACTTACTCCTTTTACTAGTACTTATCAGTCTTCTAAATTCATTATATATAGACGTATGGACAAAATGAAACTTTACAATTTGTTTTCTTGGCAATAACTGAGCTTCTTGCCATGGATCCTTTTAAGTACGCTTTTATTGATGATCAAGCTTCTGATTTTGGTATTCCTTCTACTCTCTTAAATTCAAACATTCTTGAGTCTTCCAAATAATGTCCTAAGTCATCAAAGAAAAGAAAAGTTAAAGTATGAAAACTCTTTACTCAGTTTAAATAAAATTTTAAGAGAAAACTCTCCTACTCTATTTCAAAATGAACTTCAAAATGATTCACTAATTAATTTTTCTATATTCTCATATATCAAAAATAATTTTAAAACCATTGGATGAGAATGTCTTGTTGAATTTTCTAAGTCTCTAGTATACACTGACTTAGTAAACACAATTTTATAAAAACATGCTTATTGGCACAAATGATAATGGGGAAAAGTTTTTCATAACTTTGGTCAAAGGAAAGTTCTTGATTTTAGAACAAATCAATTTATGCAAATGCTTGTCTTTAAATCCGAACATGCTTTAGCTTGCAAAAATTGATGCTTCATTTGAGTACACATAGTTCTTTACAAATAATTTCAACAAGTTTTTAAGAATTATTTGTAATTCAACTGTTCCTGGAACCTTCAGTAGCTTACCTAGATATTTGGATATCAAATTCTTCAAAGCTAATAGTCAATTTCTAACTAAGGTCATTAGGCTAAATGTATTTCCATAGTCTAAACCAAATAAGTTGTTTGACTATAGTGATTTACAACTTATTTACTATATTCTGAACTATTATGTGTCTTTCAATCTGTCATACTTTCTTGTATCATCAATGATCAACTGTGCAAACAAAGGTTTTATGACATATGGACTTTTAGTGACGAAAATATTCAAAACACATAATATTGACTTGAGTGATGAAGTATCTATATCTATTGATGGAGTGTTTACTGGATAACTTTCACCTCCTACCCATTCTCTACATCATTATAAAATGAGTGATAACACATCAAAACAAACATCTACATCAAAATGCTTAACTTCTTCTGATGTTGATGTTTGTCTGAAAATTGAGCAAAATATTAATAATTTTTTTGAGGAATTCAAAACGGCTTTAACTAGAATACATGAAAGATTGGATGTACTTCAATTTCAAGTTAACTATTTAACCAATGGTGTTCATGTCAGTCTTGATCCTACTATGATCTCTGCTCCTATTCCTGGCAATGTTTAATATCAATGCACACTCTACAATATATCTTATATGCTTATGTGTAAACTTTCTGAATACTACCTAGCTTCATTTATATACAATTGTTTTGGAAGAAATTTAATATTTGAGATATGATTGAAAAGTGAAGGAATATGTGTTTTGCAATTCCAGTTCTGTTCTAACTTTTGTCTTGCAGGAACAACGAACTTTTGTTGATGACAAAAAGGAGAAGATAAAAGTAAAATATTTTATAGGCTAAGAGAAAAGAAAAGGGAAGAAGTGAGTAGAACGATCCTTCGAATTAGAAGAGTGATACTTCGAGTTAGAAGAAAAATGAGAAGTACAAAGAAAGGGGAAGTAATACAATCAAGTTTTTTCTAAAAGATAAAACTTAAGTGGTTGTGTCATTATCAAAAAGTGAAAGACTGAAAGCTATAAATTATTATACTGTTTTGATGATAACAAAATTAAAAGCTTTAAGAGAAACTAGGATAGAATCATCTCCATAAGACTTTATATTACATATAGTTATTTTCCCAAATTCTAAATAAAATAAATAAATTCGACCGCCTTGACCACCTCAACCTCGACTTCTACTACCTCGACCTCGACCACCACAACCTCGACAAAAAAAAAAAACAAAATATATATTTTTTACTTTCTCTCTCTTTCCACTTGGATAAAACAAAAAGTATTATCTCTCATTCTCTCTATATGTTATCAAGTACTAATGAGTTGGACAAAAAGAATACACATATTTTAAATTAATCATAAATGCACTTTCTTTCACCTCTTGACTTTATGCAAAGCACAGTTCAATAATATACAAAATCTTTTTTTCACGTGACATGAAAAAAACTTTGAATTTCTATTCTGCCTGCCACATAAGCTAGAAAGGGAAAATAAATACTAGGAGAAAAATGAACCATTTGATCAAATATTTTGAATCAAATTAATCCTAGCCATTTATTAAAAATTCTCCTCTCCTATAAATATTGATATACTTCATTCATTCCAAACTTACGAATCTAGCAAAAAGCCAAATATTGCCCATAATTTTCTTCCAATCTTAAATTCTCAAAGTTAGATTCTGAGTGGGGTAGAAAGTGATAAAAAGAGTAAGAAATATATAAATTGTTATACATTCATATACTGCTCTTTTACACATCTTAACAAACACACTTTTATATATATATATATATATATATATATATATATATATATATATATATATATATATATATATATATATATCACTCCCTTATTTATGTTTAATATTATTATTGTTATATTTATACATATTAAACACATCAATCACACAGTACTAACATTCATAATTATTTTTATTATTATGCTTTATTCAAGTTGTTCATCATTGAGTATATATATAAACACTTGAATTAATAGCTTATATATATATTAATCTGAACTTTATATACAGTCCTTCTAGAAAGTGAAAAATAAGTTATCAGACCTTTAGTAACTTTCCTTTTAAGAATCTGTTAGTTCCCGTGGACACAATAGAGATCTAGAAGGGGGGGGGGTTGAATAGATCTTTAAAAAACTTTTTAATTTTGTAACGAAAGCATATTAGTTATTAATGATAGAATCAATTCAAGCACAGCGGATTTTACTTTTAATAAACCCCTTAAAGAAATATGAGCCATTTCATTTTAGTGTGTTAATCTAGTATGGGTGAAAGCAGATATTGTGCAGAATATAAAAGACATAAAGTAAATGACACAAGAGATTTATAGTGGTTCGGAGACTGAATAACTCCTACTCCACTCTTCTACTTGACAGTAGGAAATCCACTAAGATTTAGTCCTCTGGACTAGGACACTCTCGCCCTCATCAAAGCTAGCAGCTTTGGTTCCTTTAGTCACATTAAGACTAGGACACTCTTGCCCTCATCAAAGCTAGCAGCTTTGGACTGTAGACTAAGTCCAGCACACTTAGAATCTCTTGTACCCTTCGGTACTCAACAAGTCCAGCAGACTTGATTTCTTTTTAGCCACTTGGGCAAGGATCCTTTGACCCTCTTTGTGTGTTGGATGCTTGTTGGGTTGTGCTGCTAAGATGAACTTTGATCTTCTTTAACTTCTGGTACTTAGCAGCTGCTTATGATCCATCATTGAATGCTGCTGATGTTTGTCGTTGATATTCTCCTTCTTTCTGATATTCAGCAACTACTCAAGATCACCAAATGTGCTGGCTAGGCTTTTGCACTTCAGCTCCTTCGGTACTTGATAGCTCCTCGAGATGAACTCCTGAGATGACTGTGATGCTTCTTCTTTTTGGTACTCAGTTGTTCCTTCTTATCATAGACAGTTTATTGCTTCTCGAGATGGGCTTCTGAGATGACTGTGATGCTCCTTCCTTTTGGTACTCAGTTGCTACCATGTATGTATCAAGTTGGCGTTTAAGCTTCTCTCTTCCATGTGCCTAGCAGCTCTGAACACTTCTCTTGTAATAGAGTTATACATCTCTATGTTTTTCTCAATTCAGTGTTAGTGTTCTGATGGATCGTAGAGTCCTTCAGCATCTTCATTTTCTGTTCCACTCTACGATTGGTTGTTGTCTACCATCATATCTCTCGTGTATATTTTCAACAACTGCAACAACAACTTTTCAATTTTGTTCAACTTGTAAGCCTTTATATCTCTGGGCATATATATTACCGTTGAATGAAATCCCGTTTGTTTCATTTGGCTTTGTGCAGATCCTTAATATCTTCAATGTTGACTTTCTTGCTGCTTGTGTCAGTGCTTTTTCCTTTTCTGACATGTTCTGATATATTAACCTGTAGCTCAGCTTTCTCTGAATTTAGTCGTTGCTCTCTCAGAGTTGTTCATCAAAGATTATTATATTCTTTGCTAGTTAATCTTCTGATTTATCAATAAATGTTTTCCTTGACTTTAAGAATCAGCTGCTCTGCAGGCTCTGACTTGTTGACTTGTCTTCTTTATCACTGTAGAGATGTCAGTCTCGTGTTCTTCCCAGTCTTCATAGAGTGGACAGGTCTTTTAAAGAATATGATCGTTGAGACACAGTCTTTTGATTTCTTGAGCCTGATGCGTGATACTAGAAGTCTTTGCTCTGACACTCAGCACGCATAAGTCAGTATTCTGACATTTCTGACTTCTTCTATAGCAGATGCTTTAGTAGTGTTGACGTGGTTGTTTCTGAAGTAATTAGCAACTCATTTTGAGACTACTGTCTTAAGTGCTTAGATGTCTTCAATCCTAGTTGGCACTTGAGTACTCAACGATCAATCCAGTTGTAGCTTCTTGCTTCTGATCGTTGAGTCATCTGCTGGTTCTGCTATGTAGCTCTACGATCTTGTCTGTCGTAGGCTTCTGATCGTTGAGTCATCTGCTGGTTCTGCTATGCAGCTCAACGATCTTGTCTGTCGTAGGCTTCTGTGTAGAGAGTGATTGACTCTACGAACTCTACGATTTTATCCAAGTCTTGCGGTCCTGACAATATGCTTCTCATGCTTCGTAATCTTCATTGTGCTTTATGTATATAGAGCATAAGTCTGTGATCTGATTTAAGCTTTAACGGATGATTTCTTATCATAGAGGATTGCTCTATGAACTTCAGGCTTGCTCGAACTGTTTGGTTCTATATGTCATGGAAGACTGCTCTATGAACCTTCAGGTGCCAGATCTTTATTGTAGAGGACTGCTCTACGAATTTTTAGTTTCATTCTCTGATGTACAATCAAAGGTTGTTTATGACAGGTAGCATTTGAATATCTTCAGCTTGATTGCTTTGAACGTTGTACATCTGAACTTGCTTTATCATTTCACGACTTATCTGACTTATGGTGTAAGTCGTAGTGTAATCGTAGAGTTATGATTTGAACTGCTCTGCGATCTCAGTTCAGACTAGATGCTGTAGATGTACGAGATCTTCATTCAGTTTGTTTAACAGCCCAAGGACAGCCTACTGAATAATCTTTATGAGGATTGCTGTCATGATTCTGAACTTTGACTCTGCTTGGTTCGTAGATAAGATTAGGAGAATCGTAGAGTGACTGTCTATATGGACTCTACGATCCCGAGAGTCAGCTCCACGATGCCGAGACAACTCTACGATCTGTCGAGAGGACTCTACGATTTTTTTGAGCCTTATTCTGCGTTTACCAGGCAGACTCTACGATCTTCCTTTGAGTGATTTCATAAGACTTCTATCTGAATGACACTTCACTTCTCAATCAGTCTTGCTGATGGAGTTGGTGCTTGGATCTTCTGTTTGCTTGCCGGTCATTCAGGGTCTTCATACTGATGATCTTTAAGTAAACACTCTATGATTCTGCTTTGGAAATATGAGCGTATGACTGGTTATGCTGATGACTTGTAGACCCTATGATCAAGTGTAGTCAACGATTCTTGCTTTAACTTTCTTGCCAGATTGCTGTTCTTTTTGATCGATCAGGCCTATCTATTACATTTTAAGATCAGCCTAACAAGTTTGATCTTTCTATATATAGTCCTTGTACATAGTGATCTTTTGAAGGACTGTACAATGCTATTAACTCATATGAGATCAACTTAACAAATTTGATCTTGTCAATCTAAGTCCTTAGAACATAATGTCTATTAACTATTAAGGACTTTACATATTTCATCAATGCAGACATATTTGCATATTAATTCATTTATCTTTTAAAACACATCATCAAATCTTATAATTGAGAAATATCATTCACATGCATATTCCAAACAGAATCGGTATCACTTGAAAGTCGTGAACTGTAGTCATTTCTAGTTAAGTGATACAATAAAATATTTTCTCAAGATTGGATAATTATATCCTTATAATTCTTGTTGAAAAATTATTATCATGTGTATTTAAAAAGAAGATTCGTATATAGTACTCTTTTGGAGAGTGATAAGCAAAATATATAAAACACTTGATCTATAAAGTGTAGTAGGTTAACCTTCATTGAAAGAGATAATCTCACCTTATAAAGGTGTTTTATATAAACCAAATTGATCAATATGCATAAACTGTTATATTATTTGTGATCATTGGTTTAACAGTCATTTAGCAGGAATTAAACTTAAACTGAACATTATCCGTCATCTTGTAATATTTGATATATTTGTACTTAATGTGTTATCAATCTGCTTAATAAAAGAAGTATTTTATAAAAGTTAACACATCATTGTAAACAAAAGGGGTAGAACTGAGTGTTCGTCTAGTGTGTGAGGAATTGAGTGATACTTGTTTCGAGACCAAGATATTAGAAAAACCATAGGTTTGGGTTTCTAAGTGAGTGAAGAAGAGAACAGATATCAAGTTCCAATACTAACCGAAGAAGGAATACAAGACGCCCTAAAAAATGGAATATGCATTCTTGAAGAAGACTATGGGATAGTTGTTCTAAGATAGAATTAGATTTGTAAAGGTTTCTCCACCTAAGTGAATGAGTTTACTATTTTTATAATGAAAAAATCACAAATCCTATAGAGGAGTTTGGGGACTGGACTAGCTATATATATCAAAGAGATATATATAGTGAACCAGGATATATCATTGAATTCTTTGTGTTTGATATTTCTCTATCTCTATATTTTTACCTTGATTCACTAAAATATTTCAAATAAATATTTTAACAAAGTCAGATAGAAAATAAAGTTAAAATTTAAAAATACCAAGATTTTTTAAATAGCAAATTAATCTATTCACCCCCCCCCCCCCCTCCTTCTAGATTAATTATTGTATAAACGGACCTTATCAATATAAAATCAATTGGGTCCAATTAGATTGGCTGTTAGATTGGATATTCTGGTCAATTTCCACCGGAAAATAATTTGCGGGTCAATATTGTATGCAATTCAGTACTTTATGTAGTAATTTGTAAACCCTATAACTTTATGGGCCAAATTATGAATTTGATGAACTTTGGTGTAATAGAAGTGTATTTAGCCCAGAAAAATAATATGAAACATTTTTAAACTTAAATTTGATATAGTGTCATTTACTTTTATAAACAATATAATCATGCATAATAATTGTAAATTATAAAAAGATATTATTAATTATTTGATGTATTATTTTATAATTTATATTTATATTGAGAAAAGAATGTATTATCTTAGTGTGAATGTATTTTTAATTTATTATGTTTTATTTTTATAATTTGTAATTTTTTTTTGTAAGACCCCGACTTTTATGAAATACAAATTAAAATTTTCTTTATATATTTTCTTCTGAAAACGGTAAATGAATAAATTGACAAAAGTAAAAATTAAAAAATGTTTGTACAAGTTTTATCTTGTCAGAGAATATTCATTTAATCGGGGAATATTCGTTCTGTCAGAGAATATTCGATTCGTACAATGGCGCCGAAATAACCAAATATTGGTGAACCCCCACAATGAATTATTGTCTGATATAGAAAGCGACATACGTAACCATTCTAAATAAATATAGTCAACGGTACTATCACTTTTAACTGTAAAAATAACCGGTGGTAAAAGAATAGTAACACACAGTATTGCATAGTATTTCATATTATTGAACTGATAAAGTGGCTATTGTACTATATTGACTTTATTGAATCAATAATTGTCACAGTAGCATATGCACAGTAATTCATATTACTGAATCAATAATTGTCATTACACAGTAACGTGTTATTTTCTTATTTATTTTCAGCATTATTGTTATCTCTTTTATGATGTTAATTAAACTGTTGTATTATATTATTAGTTAATTTCTCTACTTATCTAACTCAAAAAGTCAACTACACTGCATTTATAACAATTAGGCATAATAATAAATAATTGTGAATTATTGTTGAATAATTGAATTGATAAAGTTATTTATTTTTATTATAATAAATTATATAAAGTTATTTGTTTTTATATATAAAGGTAATTGATTTATATAAAATTAGTTATTTTATATATAAAGTAAATTGAATGGTATAGATTAAAGATGATCTTTAAATGAATGGTTTAGATTAAGGAAATCTTAAAAGATGAAATGAGTGGTATAAATTAAACATTATCTTGAAATATACGGTTTGGATTAAATTAGAAAATCTTGGTTTATGAAAAGATTTTTGACTATAAATAGATGTCTTAACTTAAGGATTTTTTATAAAAACTTTCTTGCTTATTCTTTCTTTCACTCTCCAAATATTTCTTTGTATAAGTTCTCTTTGAGTGTGCTAAAGTCATCTTGAGTATTTGTGATGATCTGTAAGTGTACGAGTACTGACCAAGTAAGTCTTTTTATAAAAGTTATATAAGTAACCACACACATCACACAGTGTTTATAAATCTTCCTTTAAAAGATTCTTCCTTTAGAAGATTCATTTTGAAAAGTTTTATTTGGAAGATTTATTTTGAAATATTATCTTTTTCAAAAACTATATTGAAGTTATTCTACTTTATTCTATTAAATCACTTTTGATGATTTCATACGAATTGGTATACACCATGAAATTATATATGGTAGTTACTAATTAAATTATAAAAATATTGGTTGATCAACTTCATATCCAGTCACGTGTTAAGGTACGGGATACCATCTTTTTCATCTTTCACTATTCAAACTTACTACGATAAGGGATTATTATTCTTTGATTCTCGAAAATAATATCGTTTCTTCCTTACTTGTAAGATGCGTCATTTATTTCCACGTATTCATTTGTGGGGGATAACCTGACTACGCGGACTACTGTATGTTTGGTGAATTACTCTTCGTATTTGTCTTTTATTGGTAAAATTTTCTGAAATGATTATATATTCTTTAATAGTTTGCACTTCATCTAATATCATTTCAATTGAGCCTTCCTATTTTTCTAAATCTTTCTATTGAACCTTAACCATTATTCTGAACTATGGATTTTGAATATTATTCTTGAATTTGAGTCCACGTCATGTTGACAATTTGGACATTATTTGAATCTGCACAAAGAAAGATCATAAACTTTCGATATTTATTGATCATACTGTTTCTTCTGATTCATCATCTATATCACTATTGTTATTCTAATCATCAAAAACCATGTTGTTGTGAATATCTGTGGCCTGGGGTACAGATGATAGGATAAAGGCGATATAATTGTTGTATCTTTTAGGGCACGTGGTGAATGTTCTATTTCGCCGGGGGCAAAGAAGAACTGTTGTTTGGTATGATTATGACCAAATGCTGAATACTGGTATAATCATGACCGTTGGTGATATATTGAATATCTTTTATCCGTAGTGCAAAAATGAAATGTTGACTTGCATGATTATGACCAAGAACTGTGAGTTTGTATCATCATGACCAGTGGTATTTCAGATAATAAAAATTAAGGATATTTTTCTTAAAAAGAGAAGCGAGTGGATATCATAGTCTACATTATTTTTCTAATGGATTGCTCATTCCGCTGCTATCATTGATCTGAACTTTATTCAAGAATTTAACTACAATTCTTGATATAAAGCTTATTGTCTATTATATTCAATTAAGAACTCAACTGTTGAAGGCTAATGATAATTTATTGGTCATTATCTTAGTCATGGTATTTTCTTACTAGGCTATTTGAGCTCACCCTTTCTTTTGTTTCATTGTTTTTCAGAAAACGGGAGAATAGTTGGTTCTAACAGGGGAATTGAGTGACGGTCCGAGAGATAGCTATTTGTAGTCTTCACATGTTGTATATAGTGTGGCAATAATAGTGAAGATTTAGTTGTGTATTATTGAGTTCTGTATTTCTATTCTATGTACTGTTTTATTAGAAATTGTGTATTTTATGGCGTCTCAAATTAGGCTATGTAGGCCTAGATTTGGAGGCGTCACATTTGGTATCCGAGCTTAGGGATATGATCTTTAATGGAGATCTGGGATAGAAGTAGGAGGAGAGAGACGAATAGATTACGTCACTAGTGTGTCCTACATAAATAAAATTTTGTTATCTAATAAGTTGGCTTGAATGTGAGGACAAGAAGTAACGAGTCAGTTTGTTTAACTAACCTTTATCTTATGACCGCAGTTAAGAATGACTTCTGAAAATCAGGGAATGAATTATCCACTACCCGAGGCGAATGTAGCTGAGAATCAGGAAGCTACAAATAATCCTCCTACAGCTTCAGAAAATAATGCTGGTCATCATGCAAATCAGGATGGTTTCTTTAGAAATTTTATGCAATTTATCCAAAATCAGCCGAGGGGTGGTCGTAACGGTGGAAACGCTGATAATTCAAGGATTGTCACCGTTAAGTAATTTAAAGAGTTGGGACCACCTGAATTTTTCGGAATGCCTAAACCACTCAAAGCGGAGGCGTGGTTGAAGCAGACGACAAAAATACTTGATTAACTGTGATGTGCAGATAATCAGAAGGTGTCATTCGCCACCTTTATGTTTCGAAGGAAGGCAGACCATTGGTGGGAGGCAGCAAAACGCATCCATCATTCGGCTCTCAAAATACCTTGACTGGGATTCCAAGAGCTGTTCAACGAAAAGTACTTTCCAGAAAGCATCCGTCATATGAAGGAGGTGGAGTTCATAAAACTAGAGCAAGGAAATATGTCAATCTCACAATATGAAGCTAAGTTTGCCGAACTATCTCATTTTGCGACCCATCTAGTGGATGACGAAGCACAGATGAGTCGGATGTTCTTACGAGGTTTGAGATTTGAAATTCGTTAACAACTTAGCTCTCAGAAATTTAGTTTGTATTCAGATGTTGTCGATAGGGCTCAAAGGGTAGAGCAAACAGATAAAAAATTACAGTCAAGAGTCAATGATCAGCGTAGAGAGAGAAATGATAACAACCACAGGAACAAGAATCATAGGGAGGTAACCAACACTTCGGTGGTAATCCCGCATCGAATAACAGAAGAGGACAATCCAGTGGGAATAATTTCAAGAGAAAGAGATTCCATAATAAACATGGAAGAACAACGGCACTAGTACCAGCATTGATACCAGTACCAAGGGGAGGAGATCGACCAACGATAAGATGTTATAGGTGTGGTCAGGAGAGCCACAAGTCCAGCTGTAGTGATGGTACTAAAAGCTAGCGCGGAAAAGGGAAAATCTTCAGTTCAAGGGAGAGCTTTTGTTATAACATCCCAAATGGCACGAAACCCGAACGAGGTGATAACCGGTAAGCTATTCATAAATTCTCATGAAATCTATGCCCTGATAGATACTGGTTCTACCCATTCTTTTATCTCACCTATGTCACATACGTGTGCTCAACGATTAAACTTAACTTCTGAAAATTTGGACTTTGACTTATTAGTTGAAACCCCATTAGGAGCAATAGCCATTACATCTACTGTATATAAATCTTGCTTAGTTCAAATTAATAGCCTTATATTACCCGTTGACCTTATTTCTTTGGAAATGCATGAATTTGATATGATTTTACGAATTGATTGGTTGACTAATCATCATGCTAAAATTGATTGTTTTCAAAAGATCATTAGTTTTCATATTCCTAATCAATCTGTCATACAAATTCAAACCAACAAACCATTGAAATCTATAACATCATTTTTAGTCATAAAGTCACTCATTTATTGAAAAACAGATGCCAAGCCTTTTTAGCTCATGTCATTGACTTGAACAAAGATGTGTCAAACTTGAATGATATTCCTATTGTTAATGAGTTTTCTGATATTTTTCCCGATGAACTTCCCGGCTTACCTCTAAATCGCAAAATTGAATTCTGTATTGATCTTGAACCCGGTACCAAACCTATTTCCAAAGCCCCATACAGAATGGCTCCTATTGAACTTCAAGAGCTAAAGGTCTAACTACAGGAATTGTTAGATACTGGTTTCATTCGTCCGAGTGCATTGCCTTGGGGTGCCCCTGTTCTTTTTGTCAAGAAGAAGGACGTGAGTATGAGGTTGTGCATTGACTACCGAGAGTTGAATCATGTCACCATAAAAAATAGGTACCCGTTATCTCGAATTGATGACATGTTTGTTCCATTGCAAGGTGCTCAACATTTCTCAAAGATTGATCTTCACTCTGGATATCATCAGTTAAAAGTTAAAGCTGATGACATTCCAAAGATTGCTTTCAGAACCCGCTACGGACATTATGAGTTCTTAGTCATGCCTTTTGGACTAACAAATGCTCCTGCAGCTTTCATGGACATGATGAACCGGATATTCAAAGAATATTTGGATCATTGTGTAGTTATCCTTATTGATGACATTCTCATATACTCCAAGAGTCGTGAGGCTCATGAACAACATCTGAGATTAATACTCCAAAAGCTACGTGAGAACAAGTTGTATGTCAAGCTGAAAAAGTGTGAGTTTTGGCTTGAGGAAGTCACGTTCCTTGGGCATGTGATTTTCAGTCAAGGAATATCAGTTGATACTGCAAAGATTGAAGCAATATTAAATTAGGAGCAACCTCAGTCATAACTGAAGTCCGAAGTTTTCTGGGCTTAGCTGGTTATTATCGTAGATTCATAAAAGGATTTTCTCGAATCGTCACTCCATTAACTCAGCTGACTCGGAAAAGCACAAAATTTGTATGGAACGAGGAATGCAAGAAAAGTTTTCAAAAAATTAAGAAGAGGCTTATTTCAGCTCCTATTCTAACCATACCATCAGGATCGGGAGAAATTGTATCTACAGCGATGCTTCAGGTAAAGGTCTAGGTTGTGTACTTATGCAACATGAAAAAGTTATAGCCTATGCCTCTCGACAACTCAAAGATTATGAGAAAAATTATCCTACTCATGATTTAGAGTTGGCAGCGGTCGTTTTCGCATTGAAGATCTGGAGGCACTATTTGTACGGGGAAAAAGTAGAAATCTTTACAGATCACAAAAGCCTCAAGTATTTCTTCACCCAGAAGGAACTCAACATGCGACAACGACGTTGGCTTGAGCTGTTAAAAGATTACGACCACACCATTCAGTATCACCCAGGAAAAGCAAACGTTGTAGCTGATGCTTTAAGCAGAAAATCTTATGTGAGTACAAGTGCAATGCTGACTACGCAAAAATGTACTTTGTATGACTTACAAAAGATGGAGATAGAGTTAAAGCCACTAGGGACCCACATGAAGATTGCGCACGTACAAGTAGAACCAGCTTTAATCGATAAAATTAAAGCTGCTCAAGCTACTGATCCGAAAATGATGAACATGATGAAGAAAGTACAAGAATGTGTTATTTCAGTAGCAAGAATCGACGAGAAATGAATACTTCAAGTCAACTCTCGACTTTGTGTTCCTAACGACCCTAAATTGAAGCATAAAATTATGACGGAGACACACAACACTCCATTTGCAATCCACCCGAGAAGTACCAAAATATATCGTGACCTTCGACATACATTTTGGTGGAACAATATGAAGAGGGAGATTGCAGAGTTTATCTCAAGGTTCTTAACTTGTCAATGTGTCAAGGCAGAGCATCAAGTGTCTAAGGGTCCATTGCAATCACTCAAAATTCCAAAATGGAAGTGGGAACACATCACTAGGGACTTCGCGATGGGTCTTCCTAACGTTTCTCAAGGCTTTGATGTGATTTGGGTCATCGTAGATAGATTGACCAAGTCCGCTCATTTCTTGCCTAAAAGAGAAAAAATTTCACTCGAGCGTCTAGCCGGTATGTACGTAAATGATATTGTAAGCTTGCATGGCATGCCAGTTTCTATAGTTTTTTATCGAGATCCTAGATTCACTTCACGCTTTTGGATCAGTCTACAAAAAGCTATGGGCATCGAGCTACGATTTAGTTCTGCATACCATCCTCAAACGGACGGACAATCTGAAAGGACGATTCAGACTCTCGAAGATCTTTTGAGACTTTGCGTGCTAGACTTCAAAGGAAGTTGTGACAAGTACTTGCCATTGGTCGAATTCTCCTACAACAACAGTTACCAAGCAATCATAGGTATGGCTCCATTTGAGGCTTTGTATGGATGAAAGTGTAGCTCTCCAGTATGTTGGAATGAGGTAGGAGAAGCAAAATTGTTGGGACCGGAGTTGATACGTTTAACAACATAAAAGATCCAAATAATTCGACAACGAATACAAACCGCACAAGAACAACAAAAGAGCTATGCTGATCTTTATCAAAGAGATGAAAGTTTCAATGTCGGAGACCATGTATTCTTACTTGTTTCTTCAAGGAAAGGAGTTACGAGATTCGGAAGGAGAGGAAAACTCAACCCTCAATTTATTGACCCATTTGAAATTCTAGACCGAGTAGGAACCGTGGCCTACAGACTAGCCTTACCACCAAGTATATCTCGCATTCATAATGTTTTTCACATATCCATGCTACGTAAATATGTGAAAGATTCGAATCACATCATTGAGTTAGAGCCAGACGTTATAGCAGAGGATTTAATGTACGAAGAAGTACCTGTCAAGATCGTAGATAAGAAAGAGCAGATCCTACGCTCAAAGGTTATACCTCAAGTCAAGGTTTTATGGAGAAATCAAGATACTGAAAAAATGACCTGGGAGCTAGAATCTGAAATGAAATTTAAGTATCCTTATCTCTTCGAAAAAACCAAGTACGTCAATTTCGGGGACGAAATTTCATAAGTAGGGGAGGTTGTAAGACCCCGACTTTTATGAAATACAAATTAATTTTTTCTTTATATATTTTCTTCTGAAAACAGTAAATGAATAAATTGACAAAAGTAAAAATTAAGAAATGTTTGTACAAATTTTATCTTGTCGGAGAATATTCATTTTATCGGGGAATATTCGTTCTGTCGGAGAATATTCGATTCGTACGACGGCGCCGAAATAACCAAATATTGGTGGACCCCCATAACAAATGATTGTCAGATATAGAAAGCGACATATGTAACCTTTCTAAATAAATATAGTCAACGGTACTATCACTTTTAACTGTTAAAATAACCGGTGATAAAAAAATAGTAACATACGGTATTGCACAGTAGCACACGGTATTGCACAGTATTTCATATTATTGAACTGATAAAGTGGCTATTGTACTATATTGACCTTATTAAACCAATAATTATCACATGTAATAATTTATATTATTGAGCTGATAATTGCCATAGTAGTATATGCACAGTAATTCACATTACTGAATCAATAATTCTCCTTACACAGTAACGTGTTATTTTCTTATTCATTTTTAGCATTATTGTTATCTCTTTTATGATGTTGATTAAACTGTTGTATTCTATTATTAGTAAATTTCTCTACTTATCTAACTCAGAAAGCCAACTACACTACATTTATAACAATTAGGCATAATAATGAATAATTGTGAATTATTGTTGAATAATTGAATTGATAAAGTTATTTATTTTTATTACAATAAATTATATAAAGTTATTTATTTTTATATATAAAGTTAATTGATTTATATAAAATTAGTTGTTTTATATATAAAGTAAATTGAATGGTATAGATTAAAGATGATCTTTAAATAAATAGTTTAGATTAAGAAAATCTTAAAAAATAAAATGAGTGGTATAGATTAAACATTATCTTGAAATATACGGTTTGAATTAAATTAGAAAATCTTGGTTTATGATAAGATTTTTGGCTATAAATAGATGCATTAACTTAAGGATTTTTCATAAAAATTTCCTTACTTATTCTTTCTTTCACTCTCCAAATATTTCTTTGTATAAGTTCTCTTTGAGTGTGCTAAAGTCATCTTGAGTATTTGTGAAGATCTGTAAGTGTACGAATACTGACCAAGTAAGTATTTTTATAAAAGTTATATAAGTAACCACACACATCACACGATGTTTATAAAATATTCCTTTAGAAGACTCTTTCTTTAAAAGATTTATTTTGAAAAGCTTCATTTGGAAGATTTATTTTGAAATATTATCTTCTTCAAAAATTATATTGAAATTATTCTACTTTATTCTGTTAAATCACTTTTGATGATTTCATACGAATTGATATACACCATTAAATTATATATGATAGTTACTTATTAAATTATAAAAATATAGGTTGATCAACTTCATATCCAGTCACGTGTTAAGGTAAGGGATATCATCTTTTTTATCTTCCACTATTCAAACTTACTACGGTAAGAAATTATTATTCTTTGATTCTCGAAAATAATATCATTTTTTTTCTTACTCATAAGATGTGTCATTTATTTTCATGTATTAATTTGTGAGAATAACCTGACTACGCGGACTACCGCATGTTTGGTGAATAACCTTTCGTATTCATTCCTTATTAATCTCTGAGAATAAGCTGACTACGCGGACTATCGCATGTTTGGTGAATTACTTTTCGTATTCATTTCTTATTTGTCTCTTGTGGAAATAATTTGTCTACATGAATTATCGCATGACGCTTTTATTCCATATTCGTTTGTAATATCATTTTATTTCATATTTATAAGTGATATTATTTTCTTTTATACTTGTAAGGGATACCATCTTTTTCATCTTCCATTATTCAAACTTACTACGGTAAGGGATTATTATTCTTTGATTCTCGAAAATAATATTATTTTTTCTTTACTCGTAAGATGTGTCATTTATTTTCATGTATTAATTTGTGGGAATAACCTGACTACGCGGACTACTGCATGTTTGGTGAATAATTTTTCGTATTCATTCCTTATTAATTTGTGGGAATAACCTGACTACGCGGACTACCGCATGTTTGGTGAATAACCTTTCATATTCATTCCTTATTAATTTCTGATAATAACCTGACTACGCGGACTACCGCATATTTGGTGAATAATATTTCATATTCATTCCTTATTAATTTCTGTGAATAACCTGACTACGCGGACTATCGCATGTTTGGTGAATTACTCTTCGTATTTGTCTCTTATTGGTAAAATTTTCTGAAATGATTATATATTCTTTAATAGTTTGTGCTTCATCTAATATTATTTCAATTGAGTCTTTCTATTTTTTTTAAATCTTTCTATTGAACCTTAACCGTTATTCTGAACTGTGGATCTTGAATATTATTCTTGAATTTGAGTTCACATCATGTTGACAATTTGGACATTATTTGAATCTGCACAAAGAAAGATCATAAACTTTCAATATTTATTGATCATACTGTTTCTTCTGATTCATCATTTATATCACTATTGTTATTCTAATCATCAAGAACCATGTTGTTGTAAATATCTGTGGCCTGGGGCACAGATGATAGGATAAAGGTGATATAATTGTTGTGTCTTTTATGGCACGTGGTGAATGTTCTCTTTGGCCGGAGGCAAAGAAGAACTGTTATTTGGTATAATTATGACCAAAGGCTGAATACTGGTATAACCATGACCGTTGGTGATATATTGAATATATTTGGCCCGTAGTGCAAAGATGAACTGTTGACTTGCATGATTATGACCAGGAACTGTAAGTTTGTATCATCATAACCAGTGGTGTTTCAGATGATAAAAATTGATGATATTTTTCTTAAAAGAGAAGTGAGTGGATATCATAGTCCACATTATTTTTCTAATGGATTGCTCATTCCGCTGCTATCATTGATCTGAACTTTATTCAAGAATTTAACTGTAATTCTTGATATAAAGCTTATTGTCTATTTTATTCAATTAAGAACTCAACTGTTGAAGGCTAATAATAATTTATTGGTCATTATCTTAGTCATTGTATTTTCTTACTGGGCTATTTGAGCTCACCCTTTCTTTTGTTCCATTGTTTTTCAGAAAACGAGAGAATAACTGGGTCTAGCAGGGGAATAGAGTGACGGTCCGAGAGATAGTTATTGTAGTCTTCACATATTGTATATAGTGTGGCAATAATAGTGAAGACTTAGTTATGTATTATTGAGTTCTGTATTTCTATTCTATGTACTATTTGTATTAGAAATCGTGTATTTTATAGTGTCTCAAATTGGACTATGTAGATCTAGATTTGGGGGCGTCACATTTTTGGACATGCAATATTTTTTTTTTTTTATTTTTATTTTGGGCCTTTTCACTTTAAAATCAAATTCGCATAACCAATAAAAGTAAAGGAAAAAAAAAAGAAACTGGAATTTGATAATTATCCTTAGTATTATACTTTAATATTTATTACTAAATATTGTCTTGGGCCAACTCTCACATTATATTATGAAAAGATATAAAATATATATATATATATATATATATTAAATTAAATATATAAGACCAACTATATTATTTGTAATTAATTATAAAAATTGTACAAAGTTTAGTTGCAAACCTAATATTATTTATTCACGACATTAGTAGTAACCCTTTTAATCAAGTGTTGCACTTTCATTCTCTTTCTACTTCTTCTCCAAACTCGTTTAATTGTTTATCATATATTATTGAAAAGTGAATTAGAATGAATCAAATAATAACTAAATATTAAGATAATTAAATTAAAAAATAAATAAATGTACGAACCACTCAGTATTACAAAGTTGTTGTTTGAAATTTTTTTAATTTTCTATTAACACGATGGACATGTAACTGTTTGTAAATATTTTCACCCTATTGAGCGTAACATGACTACATGCGTTCCATTAGAAAGAAGAAAAAAATTAAAATCACGCATTTTAAAGGTTTTGCAAACATCTATATATAATAAAAATAATGTACTAAAAAATAGGGAAAAATTAACTAAAAAGATAAAAGAAAAATATGTGAGAGACAATTAAGAGGGTTTTTTTCTATCTAAAATGTAGGGTTAAATATAATTTTATTTATAATTAGGATTCATTGCTAAAATTTTTAGTTGAAGGATCACTCTTAAAATGTAAGATTCAATGACGAATTTGTCATTTTTTGTATATATAGATATTGGTAAAGTTTATATAAACATAAATATAATAGGGTTGAACGGTGCTTTTAGCTAATTTTCTTTTGGCTCAATGGATAACAAAATGATCATTTTTAGGATGAAACTCGTATAAAATAAAAGGGTATAAATGTAGTATTAAAAAAAATTACAATTAAAGTAGGACTATTAAAATAATGACAATCACATTACATAGGTGGGGTATTAGTGTTAATAAATTTGTTTGCAAGTATTTTAAAATTTTTGAAAATTTATTACAATTATATATAAATTATAAAAGAATCATCCTCTTCTTTTTTATCGTGCCTTCTGGACTTATCTCACTTGTTGAATCAATAAAAATGAATCATACCATTGGATCAGGTGGTGAGAATCATCCTCCAAAGTAAATAAACTTCTTTGAATGTACAAATTAATTACTAGTATGTTTTACATCCTTTAAGTTACAATTTAATCATAATTTATCTGCACAAATTAAGGGGGAAAATAAATAACCAAGTTGGGAATGTTATTGGTCCCCAAGTGTCTCATTTAAAAGCTCTCTGATGATACCTCCAAAATTTATATATACTTTTCTTTATTTAGGAAAAAAAATAATTAATAGAAGAAGAATCTTGCTCTAAATTATTGCAAACTTTTCTTATTAATTTTCTTTACACAAGTAATTGGACACAATGCCTTTTTATGTAAAAATGAGTTAGAAAGGAGCATAGCTGTTGTCATAAAATTGTATAAGAAAATTCATTAAATTCAAGATGCTCATCCTAGGGTTCAAATGAAATTCGTCATCAAGATTTCTATAATAAGACTCTGTTTGTTTCAGATAAAACATTTTCTAGAAATATTTTTTGGAAAATAATTTCCGAACAATGTTGTTAACTAATTAAAAAACGAGATTGAAAATAATAAGCTCAGGTCAATTAGAGAAAGAATCGAGATTAAGAGGAGAATCATATTAAATATTGAGTGTAATAATATAAATTTGATTGTTCTTCGAACTGTTATATTTTCGTCAAATTTCAGGATTTTAAGTGTCCCAACACAATATCTATCTCTCTTCAACAAATTAGTATTTTTCTAAATGATTCAGTATTTTATATTCAGAAGAATATATTATCTTCCTCTCTTTTTTCTCAAATTATTTGCCACCAGATTTGTTTAGAAAAACAAGAAAACATCATATATTTTTTAATTTAGGCATATTCCAATTAAATCAGATATTTTTCATGAGTAGTCCCTAAAGAAAAATGTGCATTTATTGAAGAAATTATAAAAAAATAACTATACATTCACAATATTCAAACACTACATCTATCTTAACTGTTAAAAAATAAAACATAATATTAAAATTCTTATCATAACCCATTTTTTAATGATTAAAATAAATATAATATTTAATTTTATATTTAAATATTATATATATAAATTTATTCATAAAAAATAATTAAAAAATACAACATTCAAACACAATATTAGTACGAGAGAAAAGATAAAGACGAAGAGCAAGCTGGTGCAGAGAATGGAAGAGTGAAGACAACTAGCTTTATTGGACCTAGTCAGTCAAGTTGGCCTGGGTCTGGTCAAAACAGGTTGCTCATAGACCTGAAAAAGTAGGAATGATCGAGGCTTTTTGTACAACAGATGTCTAAGCTCTTTTTCTAAGATATACTTTAAGCCAAGAGATCTTGTGGCTATTATTTTCTGCCATACCTTTTAGGCTTACTTTTTCTTTTTGCTATTTTTCATATCTTCGTACGCAAGACGGGAAAAAATAAAACTTACTTCCAACAGCAAACGTAGACAAGATTCTAACCTAATGAAAATTATTTGTAAAGTTTCTTAATGAATGTTGACAATTAAATTAAACAAACCTTATCGACTAAAGCTGTATACAGCCCAAACTGTAGATGACAGTTTCTAATAGTGTTTAAAGCATTTGCAATGATTACATTTGAACTTCTAAATCCACCTTCATATAATATGAAGCGGTGCATATGAAAATCGTAATGTTACGTTTATGAGTTAAATAAATTATTTAAAAGTTGTAAAATATATTTGAATTTTCAAACGCATCAAATACACTAAACACATGAAACGCCCTATAAGCAAACAAGCACTAACCTGTAGCGATCAAAGACTACTACCATATGTAATTATCACTACAACTTAACAATTCAACCCTAATAGGAAAAAAAATCTGTATCTTCATAAAAAATTACAATTTTCATTTATCCATATCACAGAGAGTACAACTGCATAAAAATAAAATCACGATCTTCATTTATCCATTTCAGACACCAACAAAAATCACTAAAGAAAAGCAAGAAGTCTGCAGTCGATTGTTAAGATCACACAAATGGATGCCTGACTTAATAATTGAAAGCTTGACTTCAAAAACTGAAAGCTATTCAGTATGCTAGTTATGCCCATCTCAAGCCATAAAATGATAAAACTCATTCGCCATCCAGTTTGCATTCCTGGTTCGCTCCTCTTATTTAGAAGCAGCATGGGCTTCCATAGAATTAATACCAGAAAATTCAATACTCGACAAGATTGCGATAAACAAATTACCATTATTTATTTATGGAAGATTTAAAATAAATCATTTAAGACAAGAAAAAGAACGAAAACCTCTGGTCTAAAATCTCTTGCACGAAAGCAAATAAAGATTTGTACCAGAAGTGGAGAACATGGTTCTTGAGTAGGCTTGTTATCTTGAAAAACAAGTGCACCTCCAATCCAGCATTCTGTTGCCTGCATCAGGCACATAAACAGAGATATCAGCAACGATCACAATTTTACTTGAACAGTGGTTACCTTCGGAGGAGGGGCTCCAGGACCGTCAAGGCACAAACGCATCATATTTTGTCACATTTAATCTACTAATTATGATATTTAATCAGACTATGAACTAATGAGATGAAAATATGAAAGCACTGGATAATCAGTGACTGCTTTACTCAGAGAAGAGAGAATTGATCTAGCAATTAGAATCCAAGGGAAAAGACCAGCCTTTTTCTCCCAACCCTTAAAGTATATAAACTATCAGTCTGATTTATAATTTTTTTAATAAGAGGTTTTCTCTTAAGAATAAGAATAAGAGCAGAGATACGAACAGCAACCCACTGAGAGAAAAAAAAAGTAAAATGAAGCACATTCAATATTTGATGACCAGTAAGCTTTGTACACACAGTTCATAATAAAACAATTTGTGGTCAAATGATCTATAAAGATTAAACAAAACAAGTAAATCACATATTTCAAAGAAAATTATTACTGGTTTATCTACACACCACAATGTGAAGGCTAGTTTTGTACTCCACCAGATACGTTGCACCATATACTAAAACACATAAAAACAGTTAAAGAGAATGTTTTTGGTTGGGGGAGGGGGGGGGGGGGGGGGGGGGGGGGGGTTGCATGTGAGATAATTACATCTACAGAGTACAGACTTGCAGTTTGAAACAGGGACTCAAATGCTATGCTATGGCTTTCCTAGTGATAGGACTAGCTTGCTTTATGTTATTTTAGTTTACAAGTTGCTTTATGTCTCATGTCTTGGAGATAATTACGGTCTTCTTGATCTTCAACTCCTATCTTTTGGCTATGTAATGAGTACCAGTAAATTAGACTCCGGACTAGGAGAAAATGATGATATTTGATGCAAATATTGAGTACTTACCTTTTTTGTTATGATAGGTGAATAGGTTATGGTATTTTAATCAACCTAAAAACTTTTTTAAAAATATATAAAATTTCAACCTACTCCCAACATATTGCATCCTACAATTTTCTTAAATTATCATATCACGTATCGTGTTTCGTGTCATATCTGTACCATGTAGCTGTATCGATGCTTCATAGTCACCATTTAAAACAAAAGCTAAAATTCAGGCAACAACTTACTTCCTTAATACAAGTAAAAAGAATCAAAAAGTGACGGTGTTTGTGCACCAGAGGAATACCACGAATACTTGGAAACTAAAACAATGCAGCTAATATCAGGCACAAAAACTAAAACAATGTAGTTAATGTCACGCAAAAATCAAATAAGCTTAATGAAACCCCAATGTGCAACTCTCTTAGACCTAAAACAAATCTCACAGCTGTTAAGTTGTGACATGAACCAAGACATTCTTCATGTTGAATTCTTTAAATTTGCTTGTCCTAGTTTCTTGCAAACTATGACTATTCCTTAAATATGTTAATATGTTTTAACATGAATACACAGGTTGACTTGTGCTCTAAAGAATGAACCTTCTCATGAGCCCCACTCGTACAGAGAAGGTTTTGGCAACTTATCTCAACATTAGATGACACGTTACATGATCAAAAATCACTATAAAAAGAAACATAGAATCAGAAAAGATGGAGGATGTAATATAACTCCAGACTACATTGCTTATGTAAGTTAATGAGTTCTTAGAACACCTAGAGAAACAAATGAACATATATATTTATAAATCGCAACATTAATGTAACAATTACTATAATTCATACAATAATATCCCACGTCCCAGAAAACAGTCAACTTCTTTAATAGATCTAGAAGTGCAGGATTCCGCTATTATATTATTGATACGACATACAAAGACATATAATCCTTTTATGTAACAAACCCAGCTATTGAAGTAAACTGGGCTCTTAGAACACCTAGACAACCAAATAAGCATGCTTTCATATAGGAGTACAATTATTAATCACCATATTAATATGAAGATCGCCTATATATGTAACTATATCCCAGGCCTAGAAAACTGTCAACTTGTTTCATATATATACAAGTGCAGCATTCCACCATTGATTCTTCTGCTATTATAATAGGATATGATTGATGAAGATATATAATCCTCAAGGCAATCAACCCCAATCTCAAACACCTGACACCCCATCCAAACATAAAATTAACTATATTGTACACAAATGACATCAAAGCCCAATCTTGTTTGTAGCGATTTATGAGATACTCGACTATCCTCTAACAAAAAGTAATAATCAGATTCAAACATGGGGAAAATGATCAATCCGCACCTAGGTCATATAATTTCAAAGTTCTATCTCATCATGAAATGATGTTCAGATTCAAAATTACCTTTTACATGAGATCTTGTTCTTGGTATGAACTTTCTAAATATGGGAACAATTTGCCTTCGGAATAAATTTTTCAGACAAGCCACTCTACAATACATTGACTTGCTCTGAAATCCTTGTCCTGCAAGTTGGACACAGAGAACCAATTTCCGCTTGCATTCCAGAGTGGACAGGCTCATGATGGAATTCATTTCTGCACCAGACACAGAAGGTAGTAACTTGACTCCTAGCAGCCATATTCGTCATCAAATCATGTTTTCCAAGCCAATAAGAGGAATCAAGCTCTTGCTCCATCCCTGCGTCATATGAAAAATTCTTGGAATCCCCTTGAAGAGAAGTCAAGTTTTGTGTGGTCAGGAAACTAAATTCCACAGGTTCAGTTCTACCTGATCTTGGCCTTTCAAAACATGATTCACTGTCATACTTCTCGTTGAGTCTAAAGAGCCCATCTTCAGCCTGTATATGGAAATATGCTATAAAATAGTACATAAACTCAAAGCAAAAAGACCCAACAAACAATTATTTTCATTCATTAAAGACTGAATTTGAGGTAAAGATACATCAGAAAAACTAGTTACTCTCTGGAGAAGAGTTGGGAAAACAAAGAAAATAAATAAATAAAAAGAGAAAAAGTACTATAATGGTTTTCACCAGTCAACTGAATCAATCCCGTAAAGTAGTATGCTCCTATCTAAAATAGCGGCCTGCGACTCCTTAAGAAACAAAGAACATTGTTCAAAACAAGCATGTGATGCAATATAGTACGACTCCCTACGAAAGTAAAGATAAATTGTTTCTAGACACCAAATTCTATATATATCCAAGGACAAAATTATTGGGGACTGGAGGAAACAAGAAGCAAAAGTAAAATAGTGGCCTCTACAAATTTCTCAGTATATAGTTTACAATCAGGGAAAGAAATGAATAACCACCCAGGGTAACTATCATTAGTTAACTCCATTTAATAAACCCATCAACCCACAGTTCTAACTTCTATGTCTACTTCTTCTTTTCCTCTTTTATAAGTCGTACAGTATTACTATTGTACTATCTTTAAGATTGTTTAGGGCACATACCTTATCTGAGACTATATTGAAGTTGCGAAAAGAGCTAGGTGATTGCGCCATAGGATTTGAAGTATCAGCTAAATTACTCTGGAGGGTATCATCTTCACCCATTCTCCAAATACCACCAGGCATCACATTTTCACCAGGCTGGTCATTATTGTGGCCAAAATCAACCATATATTTCTTGTTTTCGGAATTTCCGACCTCATCTACTTCAGGCCCTTCCCATCCTCTGTCGGTGTAAGCAGTATTAAAATTATTTTCAGAACCCCAAAGGTTACCATTGGAAGACAAACTAAACAATCCACTTAGAGAACCTACTCCTTCCTCCTCTACCATATTATTATTAACCCTACTTAAATTAGTCTGTACCCTAATGTTTTGCTCAATCCTAGATGGAATAGAGGACCAGTTTGCAGGATACTTTTCATGCTCAAAACTAGTATTTGCGTACGGTCCTGCCTGAGGGTTATTGAAAGCAAGACTTAGATCATGATTACCAGTATTTCGGACATCATCAAATTTAAGCTCATCCAAAGGCACATTATAAATCTTATTTGCTGTATGTACATCACTAGAATTTTTTGCAAAACAAGACTGAGTGAGTAGACCACTTCCAGAGTGTTCCTGCCTGCACTCCTCCGCTGAGCTATTATGAACCCCGGTGACATTGTCTTGAACATCAAATATTGTCCCTGTTCCAGATGGAAGAAGTGAACAAAATTCAATACTTCTTTCCTTAGTGCTAGTCACATCTGCATTGAGTTCCCTGCTGCCAAAAGAAACAATTAGTTCACTATTCCTACATGTTTCAACTTCCTTACATTCAGAGTCCACTTTTCTAGCAGGAAGTGAAGCTACATACTTTTCAACACCACAGTTTTGCTCATGACCAGATAAAGAAAATAAACTGCTCAAAGAAACTTCTTGTTGTCTAGATTCCTCTACCATGCTAGAGGAAATCTCATTCCCGTAATTTTCAGTAATCCCTTCTCTATCGCTCATAGGTAAGACAACTGAACTGTTTTCACATCGCTTTTCCTCAAGACTAGGTACAGCATCTGTTTGTGATTCAGCATAACTGCCAGTTATTGACTCAATAGTTGCAACTCTCTCTCTTTCAAGTTTTAACTCATCAACAAACATATTCTCAGTACCACAAGGTTTTCCATTACCATTTGGCATTAGCAAACCAGTTCCAGTAACTACTTCGTTATTAGGCTCTTTTACAGTTGCGGAAACCCCAATCACGTTATTTTCAAGACCAAAAAACTTTTGCTCATCTGGATGCAGAGGAGAACAGATTTGAGAACTAATTTTCTGCTCAACAAAACGCTCGTTTGTTCTGTTGGAAACACACTCAATAACATTTGCCCCACCTGAAGTTTCAAAAATGCTGTCATTCTCGTTATTATTCATAGTAGCTTCAGATTCCACATATATTTTAGATTTGATAGAAACTATGTCCATAGAATCATCTATGTGATCCACTTTATCACCACTCGAAAGACAATCCCTGTCTCGCTTATCACTAGCTTCCGCTATACTTATTCCATCTCTGTTAGCCTGCAAGTCCTGTTTGCCATTAGCCAGATAATGCTGATCATAATCAAGCTTATCAGAAGAAGTTTCCACCATCAAACCAGTTTGAAGTTTATTTTTACAAAAATCAGAATCCAGATCATTAACATTTGTATCCAAAGGTTCTGCAACAATGTCCTCGTCTTCCGAAATTTTTGCTTCAATTAAAGACCCCCCACCAGGGACTTCACCCAATGACGAAGAGTCAGCATTCTCTTGCACACGTTCAACAGTAGATTCTTCAGCACTCTTCACATCATATTTCACATGGTTCCCAACATGGCCATTATACCGGTTCCTTTCATTAAATGTCTTGTGGCAGAACTGGCATTCATATAGTCCACCTCTAATTATCACGCCATCAGTGATCGAGGTACCAATTTTGGATCTCTTTCTTCGGTGGGATAGTAGATGATGTTGCAATAAATCATCTTTCCTCTCAAAAGTCATCATGCATTTGTGGCACTTTAAAGGGTCTCCAAATTGGTCCTCCACTGGTTCCCCAATCTTCAAATTGAATTGCTCTTCATGGTTGTTAGATATAGAAGTAATGGTTATTGATGAATTGAAAACAAGGTCATTTTTTCCGTTGTTCTCTAGAACATCAATATCTGCAGCCTGTAGTATGCCACATAAACAAAATTCATAAAATTAAAATTTATAAAATGGCTGAACATATATCACATCAACTTACATTCCGAGAAGCCATTTCGCATTCAAATTGATTGTTCTCATTTCCCTGAGGAAAACTTGGCTGGTTCTTGTCTTGGAGTCCACAGATGGACAGCAAGTATGAAGAAACTTCCTTGCATGATATAAACTGCCGTCCACTAGGGCTGTAGATATGAGAATTAACTATGCAAGTGAAAACTGGATAACCAGTAAGATAGATATGCACCACCAAATAAACGAAATAATATATCTGTAAAGCAGTTGTAATATAAAAATAATTTCATAAACACAGACTTGTCAGGATTCTTAGGATCTTAGCTAGGTTTCCGCAACTAGATTAACAGAATTAGAGCCATAGTTGAGGGAGAAAAGATAGGGCAGAAGTTAGGAGCAGAAAAAGAGATGGAGTTGACCTAGAGTTTCAACTTGAAAGCTCTTGAATCAGTTTTCATTCAAATGATCAAAATTACAACTGAAATAGAAATAAAGTTATTTATGCTAACTCACTTAGGCATATCCTAAACCTTATTCTTATCCTGCACCCCCTTAACTACTACTAGACTTAGTAACAGAACTGATTTCTTTGTTAATCTTGAACTGACATTTACTCCTCCTTCAAAGAATTCATGTCCTCATGGATCGAAAGTGAACTGAGGGTAATTCTGCTTAAGGAATTCCTCATCTTCCTACGTAGCCTCATCAATGCTACAGTTTTTTCCACTGAATAAGATATTGATAGACCACTCTTCCATGTTTTGCACCATCCTCTGCTCTAGAATCGTTAATGGTCCAAGATCAGTGGTTCCATCTTACCGAGTAGTCTAGTCGACAATATAGTGCTTGTAGTGGTTGTACCAATATACTTCTTGAGCTGTGAAACATGAAAGGTAAAGTGAATTTTAGATGAGTTAGAAAGTTCCAGTCTATATGCTATAGAAACAATCGTCTCCAATATCTTGAAGGAGCCATAAAACTTAAGAGTTAGCTTCAGATTCCAAGTGCCACTGAACCTTGCCTATAGGGTTGTAGCTTAAGATAAACCATTTCCTTAAACCATTTCCTTTGTTTCAAATGTTCTCTCAGTTCTTTTTGCGTCTGCAAAGCTTTTCATTCTTTGTTGAGCTTTCTCCAAATTTTCTTGAATGACTATTTGTTGTGTTTTCCTGACGTCCAACATCTCTTCAGAGTTGCCAAATTGGATTCAGCTCTTGTCAATAGGTTTAGATGGCGGGGAGGTGCCCCATATCCAACTTGGTAAGGGGTTGTATTAAGAGCAATGTGAAAGTTGTATCAAACCACCACTCAGTAAGGGGGTAACCTGGTGCTCCATTGCTTTGGTGCTTCAGACTAATCAAATTTGATAAAGTAGCTATTGTCGAGCCCTTCTAGGGCACAAACACCAAGTAAAAATATCAAATCTAGAACAACAGATCGCAGAATTTGAATAATATGTATAATCAGTAGCAATACTAATACTATTCAGAGTTTAAGAGCTTAAATAGTTGTTTAGTATGGGAATTGAATTTCTCAGTTTCCGAAACTAAAATAGGATCAAAAGCAATGTTACCTAGATCGTAGTTCGATGTGGCACGTGGAACGAAATCGGAAACTATAAACATCACTTTTTGGGCTACAAAGTATGGTACAAGTAGATTTTTTCAAATTGCTTAGTTAATACGAAATATATTCATTCGGAACATGGTACGCTGTGAAAAGCTTTCTAAAAATGTATAGTTAAAACCAATTAAGTTGTTTCTAAGCATAGTATCAGAACAAGAACAAGAACATTTTCGCTGAGATTACGTCATGTCATCGCTTTGCTTGACACCCACAAGATGTTCATTTGGCTACATTAGTTAGCATTCTCTAGATTTTTCTTTTATATATTAGAGTTTCTAAAAGAGTGTTCGAGATTTACTCATGTGATTATTATACTCTATAAATATCCTAGTTTTCTTAAATAATGATTCACCTCAGTTTGAATTAATTTTAGTAATTGGTTGTATGGCCCAAAGGCTATATAAAAGTATGCTCCACATGCTTGTGCAATAGAACTTTAAGTAAATAGGACGAAAAGCTTTTGATCACCACATTTAACGTTACGGAAGAAAGTATACCATGTTTTGGAGTGTTCGTAACAAAACGCAATTCACTACCATGTTGCCATTTTTTTGATAACCTTGATCAAAACTAACTAGCTTGAGGTTTAACTAGTTTTGATATGGTAAATGAGCTATAAACTGAAACTAAGCACGCAATGATCAAAAAAATAATTAAACAAATAATTAATAAGTGCTTAGTACTTGGTCAAACAGGTAATGTGTATTCAAAAATGTTAGAACCGACAATGTAAAACTTACTTGATGAATAAACTAGATGCAAATAGATGAGAATTGAGCAAATCAACAACATTATGTGAAATTGTAACAGCTTCAGATGAGTAATTGAAGAATTATCATGATTTTTTCCGGAAATGGACAAAACTGAATTTATGAATTCAAATGTGTTGAGATTTGATTTTTTATTTTTCCGCAAACGAATCTTAGGTTAGTTAAGTAGCATAAAATTGAGTGCAAAGAAATTACCACAAACAAACTAAGGCTTTGTGAGAAATCTCCATTTACAGGTCATGCAGAAATAGAGAATTGAT
This sequence comes from Hedera helix, assembly GCA_947179155.2. NCBI lineage: Eukaryota > Viridiplantae > Streptophyta > Magnoliopsida > Apiales > Araliaceae > Hedera > Hedera helix. The sequence goes on from OX359266.1 coordinate 28,344,365, forward strand.
CTGGAGCTTTTTGTTGCAGTGTTGTTGCTTTGTTTTGTTGATTTTCTGTGATTTTGGGATGATTTGAAGATGACTAATAGTTGAAGAAAATGGATTTTTAGAAGGGGAAAAAAGATTAGAATTGGTCAGAAAGCAGATAATAAGGTTGAGATTAGCAGATAATTTTAGATGAAGATGGAGTTCCTAGCCACCAAACAGCTTTGATACCATTACTATCAGGTTTCTTAGGATCTTAGCTAGGGCTTCAGCAACTAGACAAATAGAATTAGAGCCAGAGTTGAGGGAGAAAAGATAGGGCAGAAGTAGGAGCATAAAAAAATACGGAGTTGACCTAGAGTCTCAAACTTGAGAGCTCTTGATTGAATCCGTTTTCATTCAAATGATCAAAGTTACAACTGAAATAGAAATACATTTTTATTTATATTAACTCACCTGGGCTTATCCTACACCTTATTCTTATCTTGCACCTCCTTACTTAAGTACTACTACTAGACTCAGAAAAAAAAGACTTTTATTTATCTTGAAGACTTTCTGACTCAAGAGTCAAGTATGTCTATTGTTTGAATCCAAAACAAAGTTCTGACCAGAAACCAAATGCCACAGGCATTCCATGATCAATGATTGGACATTATTATCAGGGCAAAGAAATGATTGGAAGAAAGAAAGAAAAGTAAACAAATTCAATTCTTTTGTATTAAAAGTTCTTTTATCAAGATAAAGGAAGCTTCTTTGCCAAAACAAAGAGAGCATACAAAATAATAAAAGGCATAGCTACTGATGAAGGCATGCTTTAGCTCAACCTCGTTAATTTGATTGCTACTTGTATTGCCTTCTCATTCGTTTCTATCCTATATTGTGGATTCATACACACAATTAGACAGTTTTCTAAAAATCCTCACCTAGGTCCACTTAAACCTCACCTAGGCGTTAGGCAAGGTCCTCTTCCGCCTTGATTTGGCTGGGCGCCTAGTCTCCCACCTAGGCTAAATCAGATCTCTACCAAATCAATTTAATTAAGACTTTGAAACTCTACGATACTTGAAATGAATTTGTTAAGCCATAAAATATTATAAAAATTAAAAAATTACATCTACTATACGTTTTGGTACAGACTAACAAGTATATAATAGAAAAAAGAAATAAATGTGATCGCCTAAGAAAATGCCTAGTCTGCTTAGGAAAACATCTAGGTGCCGCCTACGTGGCCTAGGCTCGCTAGGCGCTCCCTCCACCACTTAGGTCAGCCTAGCGATTTTTAGAACATTGCGATTAGACCTGACCTTTGAAGACGTTTAAATTTTAAAAGGGCTTAAAACCCTAACATCTTAGCTAGGCCAATTGAGAAGGAATGCAGCAACCCTTTGATTTAATTATTTTTTGTTTGACTTATCCTTGGGTAGAAATTGATATAATTAGGGTTCTTATTTAATACTTGGGACTTTGGTAATCTATGTATTATATTTACGTATTTAGGAATTCAATTAATTATGTTTAATTCATTAGGATAATTTAGAGTTTTATTAGTTTCTTGTTCATTAGAGTTTTCATTTGCCTTTAAATATGTGTTGTAACCCCAAAAGTTAGACATGTTACTATCGATATATTTAGTGTTTGGATGTGATTGATCAAATTTATCTTAGTTGCGTTCTAAAGATTATAGTAATTATTTAGGTGCGAAGCCTATACCCTAAAAAATTTTCTTTTGATTAAAATTGAACGAATCATTACTGAGAACATCATATGTACATAGTTTTGAAGATTATTCTACTTTATGTTTTCATGGATTTATTTTTTAGTGTTACAAGTAAAGTCTTTCGTCGACTTGGGCTACGACTTAACTCATTTTAACTGTTTAACAACTTATATATAAAATTTAGTGCAAGTAGGTATCTATATAAGACGTCACCCTGTGCAAATTAGATATCCCCATCCACTAAAATTTAAAGGTAAAGCTTAACCAAGTTTTAAACTAAGTCTGAATAATATATATCAAAATCGACTTGTTTAATAAACTAATTGAGCTCGAGCTTCAAGCCTAAGCAAGTAGAGTAGAGCTCGAACTGAGTCGAGCTAAATCAAAGTTAATTAATTTTTGTTATATGTGTGTGTGTGTGTGTGTGTGTGTGTGTGTATATATATATATGTGTGTGTGTGTGTCATTAATTATTTTAACAAATATTGTTATATGAGCCAAGCTTAAGTAAGCTCGAGTTGTGGTTATGCAAGCTTAAACAGAACTTAATCGAGTTGAGCTCGAGCTAAACATGGTATAGCTAAACTCAATTTATTTAAATGATCACAATCCCATGTTTGAGGTCGGCTCATTAAACAATTATGAGCCAAGTCAAGCCTGGTCGAGCCAAGCAAAACAAGTTAGGCTAAGCCCAGCATAAATGAGCCAAGCTGAACTTTGTTCACGAACACCTCAATTTGTTTATAGTTCTAGTTATGCTCTTCATTGACTAAACATGAGCAAGTATAACGCCATTAAGAAAAGCGTTTGTCCCATCACATTAAATACTGTTTCTCCATTAAATTAATGGATAAAGCATGGCAATATAGCATGCAGTCAAGCCCAACTTTGTTTGTGAACAGCTCAATATTCATTTGCAGCTCTACCAAACAAACATCTCGATATTCGTTTACAGCTCTACCATACTCTAATAACTTATGTTAACTCATGTTAACTTATAGAAAACCGATATTTTCACATGAGTTTTTCTTGCATGGATGTAAGACCCATTCACTCTCGTATGAGAGGAACCATGTATAAATATCATACTTTCATGCTGAAATATCGATTCCCTAACTTATGTTCTTCATTGACTAAACATGAGCTAGTAAAACTATATTAAAAAAAGTGTTTGTCTATTACATTAAACACCATTTCTCAATTCAATTAACAGATAAAGCATATTAATATAGCATGCAACAATACTTGTCCAAAAAAAACAAAGAAATAGATATCAACAAAAGAAAATGCAAAGAATAATTCAAGTACAAACAATGTATGTTAAAAACCTTATGTAACGGCGACAAAATAACCACACCCGGCCTTCTTTCCTCTTGAGAGAAATAGATATCTTCCAACCTTTGGGCAAATAGTCTCCAAAATCACTAGCGTCCACAACCTTTTTCTTCTTCCTTCTACTCCCCCATCGTCCACCCAACCCTTCTAAGAAACCTAACAACTCATCCACCCTTCCCATTCCTTCAGTCCTCCGCCTGATTTCTGGCCCAAACGGATCCTCTAACCCTACTAATGCCGCCACATCCACAATTACACCCTTTGAATTCACAACTCCTTTATCGCTCTCCTCAACATTCTCATAAACAACCGTCTCCTTTGCCTTATTTTTCACCGGAACCACCACCAAAGCATTCCCATCCTTCCTTGGCCTACCTCTCTTTCGTTTTTTCACATTATCATTCCCCGGTAAATCCGAATTTACAATATTATCATCTCCCTTCTCAACATTCTCATATATAAAGATGTCCTTAATCTCAATTTTCGCCGGAACCACCGCATTCTCGCCCTTTCTTGGCCTACCCCTCTTCCTTTTCATCCCATTATTCGCCCCATCATTCCCTGGATTGGACAAATCAGACAAATCAGCAATTGAATTGCGGTAATCGGGTACAGGATTACTGCTCTCGACTCGGATGGGGACAAAATCGTCCCCATTAGTTTTAGAGGCGAACAAACCCTTTAATAGAGCAACAATTTGAGAGTTTTCGGCTCGTTCGGGGTCGGTTTCGATGGAGGAGGGTTTGGGGGAACGAAGGTGAGGGGTGCGGCGGCAAATGCTAGAGGCGGAAGCGGCAGGGGCAAGGCGGAGACGAGAATAGGTTTGCTTGCGGCTACCGGCCGATTCGTTGAAGACGGACCGATCAATTTTGGGGATAACGACATCGTCGCAGCTGCGGGGATCGAATGCGGCGGCGGAGCATAGGGAAAGAGCATAGAGTTCAGATTGGGAGAGGTAGCGGAGATCGACGGTTGGAATTGAGTCCTGTAGGAGTGGACGGTCGGCGGAGGAGGAATCTACGGTGGCGGAGGCCATGAGGAGTAAAAGAGAGAAAGTCTTTGTATAAATACGGCTGAGGCGGAGTGCAGATGTAACTGAATGTAGTTGTGACCATAGGCGTTTATGAGAGTGATAAAACCCGAGTGACCTGACAAGTCATGAAATTTTCGTGTACATGGTTTTTAGTTAGGGCACATGTTAATCAATAGTACCCTTTTAGGGGGTGGGGTGAGGTTATCTAAATGAAGCATAATTTTGTTTTTAGACAATTCTATGTTTAACCGAATCGAGACATTGAGTTGATTTGATTTTTTAATTTATTTTAAAGTTAAATAGTCGACATACGTCGTGCTTTATTCAAGTTTGAGATTTATTATACAAAGTCGTCTTGTTTAGTAAACAAGACGAGCTTAATGGAGTCGAGTTTGATTTTTATTTTAGTTAAGCTTGCTTGTTTAAATAATAAAAAAATAATTAATCAAGTGTTAAATGAATCGAGATCTAAACGAGTCAGATTCGAGTTGCTCGTTTCACTAAACGGGCAAGGGAATCTGTTCGAGCTCATGTAGAGCGCTTAGTTCAATCGGGCATAGGCGAGTCAGAACGGGCTCACGCACACCCTGATTCATTTACAACCTAAGCAATCCTTCATTAGTCCTTTAATTGCAAGCAATTTTTTACGCTTAGTCAACTAACTAATTTTTTGATTTACTTGGACCTCAAAAACTAGAAATTAACATAATTGGTCATGTAACATTATAAATTGTGCAATTTCAGTCTAATTTGGTAAAAACTAATAGAAAAATCTATTTTATTAAGAGTAAATGATAATTTGTATTATCTTATTTTGTCCAGTTTTATACTTTATAATATCCCTGACTTGGATTAGCAGTATTGCGTTAATATAACAATTGTAAGACCCCGAATTTTATGAAATACGAAATTTAATTTTTTCTTCATTTATATTTTTTCTAAAACAGTAAGTGGTTAAATTGATAAAGTTAAAAGTTAAGGATGTTATGTGTAAATTATATTATGTCGGACAATATTCGTTTGGTCGGGGAATATTCGTACGACGGCGTCATACGAACCAATCATTGGTGGACCCCATAACGAATAATTGTCGGATATAGAAAACAACATAAACAATTTTTAAATGGTCAATGGTACTATCACTTTTAATTGTTAAAATATCCGGTGGTAAAAGAATAGTAATATACAGTATTACAAGTAACATACAGTATTGCACAGTAGCACACGGTATTGCACAGTAGCACACGGCATTACACAGTATTTCGTATTATTAAACTGATAAAGTGGTTATCGTACAATATTTGACTTTATTGTCACGTGCACAATAATTCATATTATTAAACTGATAATTGTCACGATAGCATATGCACAGTAATTCACATTATTGAATCAATAATTGTCATTACACAGTAACGTATTCTTTCTTTTACATACTTTCTGCATTATTGTTATCTCTATTACGATGTTAATTAAACTATTGTATTTCATTATTAATTAATTTGATATCTAACTCAGAGAGCCAACTACACTGTATTTATAACAATTAGTCATAATAATGAATAAGTGTGAATTTTTGTTGAATAATTGAATTGATAAAGTTATTTGTTTATTATAATAAATAATATAAAGTTAGGTGATATAAAATGAATGGTATATATTAAATATAATGTAATAATTATAGAATTTTAAATGAAAGGTGTAGATTGAAGATGATATTTAAATGAATGGTTTAGATTAAGGAAATCTTAAAAGATGAAATGAATGGTATAGATTAATGATAATATAGAATTTGAAATGGATGGTGTGGATTAAAGATGATCTTTAAATGAATGGTTTAAATTAAAGAAATCTTAAAAGATGAAATGAGTAATAAGGATTAAATATTATCTTGAAATGAACGGTTTGGATTAAATTAGGAAATCTTGGTTATGATAAGATTTTTGGCTATAAATAGAGGCCTTAACTTAAGGATTTTTCATAAACTTTCTTGTTCATTCTTTCTTTCACTCTCTAAATACTTCTTTGTGTAAGTTCTCTTTAAGTGTGCTTACGTCATCTTGAGTATTTAGGAAGATCTATAAGTGTACGAGTACTGTTCAAGTTAATCAACCTCATTTAAATCAATATCCAGTCACGTGTTAAGGTAAGGGATTCCATCTTTTTCATCTTCCACTATTCAAACTTACTACGATAAGGGATTATCATTCTTTGATTCTCGAAAATAATATCGTTTCTCTCTTACTCATAAGATATGTCATTTATTTTCATGTATTAAATTGTGAGAATTACCTTACGGCGTGAATTACCGCCTGTTGGTGAATAACTATTTGTATTCATTCCTTATTAATCTCTGAGAATAACTTTACTGCGCGGATTACCGCCTGTTTGGTGAATTACTCTTCGTATTCAATTTTTATTAAATTGTGGGAATAACCTTACGGCGCGGATTACCGCATGTTGGTGAATAACCATTCGTATTCATTCCTTATTAATCTCTGAGAATAACCTGACTACGCGGATTACCACATGTTTGGTGAATTACTCTTTGTATTCATTTCCTATTTTTCTAAACATTTCTTTTGAACTGTAACCGTTATTTTGAACTGTGAATTTTGAATATCATTTTTGAATTTTACTCCACATCATGTTGACAATTTGGATATTATTTAAATATGCACAAAGTAAACTTCTGATACTTATTGTTTATCCTGTTTCTTCTTTTCATTATTTGTATCACTGTTATTTGTACTAATTATCAAAAATCAAGCTGTTGTGAAAATCTGTGGTCGGGGGCACATATGCGATATAATTGTTGAACAGATGATAGGTTAAAGGCGATATAATAGGTTAAAGGCGATACATCTGTTCGGTGTCTTTTATGACACGTGGTGAAAGTTCTCTTTGGCCCGTAGTGCAAAGATGAACTGTTGTTTGGTATGATTATGACCAAAGGCTGAATACTGGTATAATCATGACCGTTGGTGTTATATTGAATATCTTTGGCCCGTAGTGTAAAGATGAACTGTTTATTTGCATGATTATGACCAGGAACTGTGAATTTGTATTATCATGACTAATGGTATTTCAGATAATAAAAGTTAATGATATTTTTTCTGAAAAAGAGAAGCGAGTGGACATTATAGTCTGCATTATTCTTCTAATAGATTGTTCATTCCGCTGCTATTATTGATCTGAATGTTGTTCAAGAATTTAACTGCAATTTTTGATATAAACCTTGTAGTCTATTGTATTCTATCAAGAACTCAACTGTTGAAGTCTATCGATAATTTATTCATCATTATCTTAGTCATGATATTCTTTACTGGGCTATTTGAGCTCACCCTTTCTTTTTGTTCCATTATTTTTTAACAGGAGATGAGAACGTAGCTGGGTCTAGCCGGGGGATGGAGTGAGAGTCCGAGGGATAGCTATCGTAGTCTTCACATGTTGTAAAATAGTGTGACAATAATCGTGAAAGACTTAGTTGTGTATTATTATACACTATATTGTTGTACGTTGCACTACTCGTAATAATTTTGTTATAGTCTTTTGACAACTCAAGGTTGGGCTGTGTGGGCCCAGATTTGGGGACGTCACAGTTGGCATCAGAGCTTAGGGATATGTTCTTTAATAGAGATCTGGGGTAGAAGTAGGAGGAGAGAGACAAATAGATCACGTCACTAGCGTGTCTTACATAAATTAAATTTTTTTATCTAATGAGTCAATTTGAATGTGGGGACATGAAGTGATGAGTTAGTTTGTTTAACTAACATTTACTTTGTGACAACAGTTTAGTATGGCATCTGGAATTCAAGAAGTTAACTGTAGACACCCAAATTTTGCACTTCTCTACTAACCCTGGCAGGAGGGCAAAGTCGTCACTTGACCCGGCATGCGAAAAGGAAGGTGGACCCCAACACGAAGCCACCACAACGATTTACGGTCAAAGCCGCCACAACGAACAACGAGCATCAGGGTACTTGAGGCAAGGCAAACAGTTGATCCAGAAGAACCTGATTTGAGCACAAAAGACGACAAATGGCCACTACGCTTACGATGTTCGGGGGTCTCGCTCCCCGGTGAGTGAGCGGCTGCCCAGCTCGCCGGGAGCTGGCGGGGGTGGAAGGGGGCAGCGCCCCCTGGAAGCCAAGCACAGTTAGCAAATTCTATATCAAGTCGCAGCCCTCCGAACTAGCCTCCCAGAACAATATGACACGTTTCCCAGGGATTTCCGGATTGCAAAATACGAGCCTTCTAGCGAAAAAAACGAAAGACCGACATCAGATGCGGAAATTGAGGAAAACACCAGAGCCAGCCGCAGCTGCACCTGCGGCTGGCCGCAGTTGCATCTGCGGCCAAGATCTGAAGTTGCTAAATCGCCATTTCCAATTTCATTTTCGAGGGACGGCGAGAAAAGAAAGAAAACAGAGACGCGAAAGAGGGAAAAATGGCTTCCGGCCGAGAGAAAAAGAAAGGAAAGAGGGAGGATCCATGAGGAAAAGAAAGAGGGATCCACGAGGAAGAAAAGAGGAGGAGAAAAATGGAGGAAATATAAAGAGAGAAACGAGATTTTAGAGAGAGAAACCCACGGGTTTGTTCCAAAGAGTGAGACTTCTTCATCCTTTGTACAATCTTTGTATCCTATTTTGTTTTCCAAGTGTTGAATCATCTATTTCATCATTTGGAATGTAAAAAAATCCGAGTTTCATAGCGTCGTTGTGTTTGATATATCAAATCTTGTAGATCTAGTTTTTATTTCGTTCTTATTGTGTTTGTTGGGTGGATCTTCTGTGGATCCGAAAATATTTGGTGCATTGCTATTTAAATGGTTTGTTTTAGTGTATTTGGAAGTTAGATCCAATGTAGTTGATATTTGTTTTGGGATCTATGGATTAGGGACGGTTAGAGAGGATTTATTGAGGATAGAATCTCCTCCTAACCTCCCGATGATATCCCTTTAGTTTATTTTCTAGCTTTTACATATGTAGCGATGGTGATGCATTTGTGTTGTAAATATGTAATTTCCGGGCCTTAAAGCGATGTCGGATCGAAAATCGGGTTTAAGGCCCCGTGATAGTAGAATGTGCGATTGTGGGCGTTTGGGGTTATTTGGATGACTCACATGCCCATGAATAGCCTCAACGCTATTTTAATGCTTGGTTTTTCCTTTTGACACGAGAAAAGGATTTTGGGAATGAAAAGATAAAGATTTTTATAAAATCAATCAAATTAGGATATTAAAATCACGAGGTTTAAAATTAAGAGTTTTAGTGAACTTTGATCCGGTTTGACGAAAGGCTCCAATGGATTTTGAAAAGTTCAAAAAATGATTTCGTAAATATAAATGAACGTTTTCGTTGAACTTTGTGCATAGGGTGAAAGAGTTCTAGAAGTTGCCTTCACTTTATTCAATTTGTCATTAGAGGGCAATGTATAGTCTCGATACCTATTTGACAAAAGTTCACAAACTATTTTCTGAAAACGACACATAATAAAAACCCCCATCGCTTTCGAAATTAAAATCAATCTTTATTATAAAAAACGAAGCCTTGTCAATCGGGTCGAAGGACGTCTAAAAACGCTTTCCCGATAAACACATTTGCCATATAAGAAATCCAAGCAAAAGTCACCACAAACATTCATTTAAGCACACACGCACACGCGCACACACACACACACACATGTTTTAGTATTTAACAGAATAGGAAAACATCAAGATTGCGGTAACCGTGTTTCACGGAAGTCGGGGAGTGCCTAACATCTTCCCCTCGCTTAAGCAAGCCCCCGAACTCTATGAATCTCGGTTTGCGGACCAATTAACTCGGAGTCACATATGAGCCAGCGATTACGAAAATAAAATTCGGATGAGTTGGTACATCCATTTCAAATATATCAACTGGCGGCTCTGGTCAATTGGCTCATAAAGAAATCAATCTTTCAAAACCCGTCGACATTAAGCCGACCCTTTTCAAAATCACATTTAATTCAAAAGGCTAAAATTGAAAAGGGCATTTAATTATTAAAAAACGAAACGACGGAAATCCCGGCGTCGACATTAACTATGGAGAGTCTGAAGCTAATGTAGTTGAGAATCAAGATGCCACAAACAATTCTCCTACAAACTCAGAGTTGAATCTTTTGCCTAAGGCAAAATTTATTCGTGTTTTATCCAAGAAGGATGAAGGTGAAAGCTCTACTACAGTCGTTCTAGATCCGTTCTTAGAAGCAATTAAAGGATGTAATGAACTTGCGAAAATTATTGCCTTTAATCTGCTCACTAATTGGGAGAGTCATATCACCTGGTTATGCTCTATAACAAAGGATCAGAATATATGGACTTTTCATATCAGTCTTTGAGATTTATGGTGTTCCAGCTATGATTTTTAAGATTATTTAAAAATGATGTTTTTATACTTTTGGGCGTTATAATTTAGAGGAATTCAGGTTAAGTTAGTCACTATCGTGGAAACAGCAGTCTATCGAAAATACTATTTTAATGAAAATCATTGGTACGTTACTACTTATGAAGTTGATGAACCCGAGAAACAGTTTGCTAGAAAATTATTCAGTGGTAATCCCATGATTGAAATACGTGAAGATCCAGATGAAGTATTCGAGATACGATTTAACGATAACAATCAAGAACCGAATGAAGTGATAACCGGTAAGCTATTTATAAATTCCTGTGAAGTTTATGCCATGTTAGATACTTGCTCTACCCATTCTTTTATCTCACTTACGTGTGCTCAACGATTAAACTTAATTCTTGAAAATTTGGACTTTGGCTTATCAGTTGAAACCCCATTTGGAGAAATAGTCATTACATCTACTGTATATAAATCTTGCCTAGTTCAAATCAACAACCTCACATTATCTATTGACTTTATTTCTTTGAAAATGCATGAATTTGATGTGATTTTAGGAATTGATTGGTTGACTACCCATCATGCTAAAATTGATTGTTTTCATAAGATTATTAGTTTTCATATTCCTAATCAACCTGTCATGCAAATTCAAGCAACTAAATCATTGAAATTTATAACTGTTATTTTTAGCCATAAAATCATTTGTTTATTGAAAAACGGATGTCAAGCCTTTTTAGTTCATGTCACTGATTTGAAAAAAAACACATCAAACTTAAATGATACTCCCATTGTTAATGAGTTTTCTGACGTTTTTCCTGAGGAACTTCCTGGCTTACCCCCAAACCGTGAAATTGAATTCTGTATTGACCTTGAACCCGATACTAAGCCTATTTCCAAAGCTCCATACCGAATGACTCCCATTGAACTTCAAGAGTTAAAAGTCCAACTACAGGAATTGTTGGATACCGGTTTCATTCGTCCAAGTGCATCACCTTGGGGTGCTCCTGTTCTATTTGTGAAGAAGAAATACGGGAGTATGAGATTGTGCATTGACTACCGAGAATTGAACCATGTCACCATCAAAACCAGGTACTCGTTACCTCAGATTGATGACATGTTTGATCAATTACAAGGTGCTCAATATTTCTCAAAGATTGATCTCCGTTCTGGATATTATTAGTTAAAGGTTAAAGATGAGAACATTCCAAAGACTGCTTTCAGAACTCGTTATGGGCATTATGAGTTCTTAGTCATGCCTTTTGGACTAACCAATGCTCTTGCAGCTTTCATGGACATGATGAACCGAATATTCAAAGAATATTTGGATCATTTTGTGGTTGTCTTTATTGATGACATTCTCATATACTCCAAGAGTCGTGAGGATCATGAACAACACCTGAGATTAATACTCCAAAAGCTACGTGAGAACAAGTTGTATGCCAAGCTGAAGAAGTGTGAGTTTTGGCTTGAGGAAGACACGTTCCTTGGGCATGTGATTTCCAGTAAAGGAATATTAGTTGATCCTACAAAGATCGAAGCAATATTAAATTGGGAGCAACCTCGGTCAGTAACTGAAGTCCGAAGTTTTCTGGGCTTAGTTGATTATTATCGGAGATTCGTAGAAGGATTTTCTCGAATCGCCACTCCATTAACTCAGCTGACTCGGAAAAGTACAAAATTCGTATGGAACGAGGAATGCGTGAAAAGTTTTCAAGAACTCAAGAAGAGACTTATTTCAACTCCTGTTCTGACCATACCATCAGGATAGGGAGAATTTGTCATCTACAACAATGCTTCATGCAAAGGTCTAGGTTGTGTTCTTATGCAACATGGAAAGGTGATAGCCTATGTATCTCGATAACTCAAAGATTATGAGAAAAATTACCCTACTCATGATCTAGAGTTGACAGTGGTCGTTTTCGCGTTGAAGATCTGGAGACAATACTTGTACGGATAGAAAGTGGATATCTATAAGGATCATGAAAGTCTCAAGTATTTCTTCACCCAAAAGGAACTCAACATTCGACAACGACGTTGGCTTGAGCTGTTAAAGGATTACGACCACACAATCCAGTATCACCCAGGAAAGGCGAACGTTGTAGCTGACGCTTTGAGCAGAAGATCTTATGTGAGTACAAGTGCACTGCTAACAACACAAAAATGTATTTTGTACGACTTGCAAAAGATGGAGATAGAGCTAAAAACACCGATGACTCACTTGAAGATTGCGCACGTATGAGTAGAACCAGCTTTAATCGATAAAATTAAAGTTACTCAAGCTACTGATCCGGAGCTGATGAATATGATGAAGAAAGTACAAGAAGGTACTATTCCTGAGGCAAGAATTGACGAGAAAGGAATACTTCGAGTCAATTCTCGACTCTGTGTTCCTAACGACCCTGAATTAAAGCATAAAATCATGATGGAGGCACACAACACGCCGTTTGCAATCCACCCAAGAGGTACCAAGATGTATCATGATATTCGATATACATTTTGGTGGAACAATATGAAAAGGGAGATTACAGAGTTTATCTCAAGATGCCTAACTTGTCAACGTGTCAAGGCAGAACATCAAGTACCTAAGGGTCCATTGCAACCACTTGAGGTTCCTGAATGGAAGTGGGAACACATCAATATAGACTTCGTGACGGGTCTTCCCAAAGTTTCTCAAGACTTGAATGCAATTTGGGTGATCGTAGATAGATTGACCAAATCCGTTTATTTCTTGCCTATACGAGAAAACTTTTCACTTGAGTGTATTGCCGGTATGTACATAAATGAGATTATGAGATTGCATGGCATGCCAGTTTCCATAGTTTCTGTTCGAGATCCTAGCTTCACTTCACGCTTTTGGATCAGTCTACAAAAAGCTATGGGCACTGAACTACGTTTTAGTTCTGCTTACCATCCTCAAACGGACGGACAATCGGAAAGGACGATCCAGACCCTCGAAGATCTTTTGAGACTTTGCGTACTAGACTTCAAAGGAAGTTGGGATAAGTACTTGCTATTGGTGGAATTTTCCTACAACAACAGTTACCAAGCAAGTATAAGTATGACTCCATTCGAGGTTTTGTATGGAAGGAAGTGTTAATCTCCAATATGTGGAATGAGTTAGGAGAAACAAAATTGTTGGGACCCGAGTTAGTACGCTTGACAACAGAAAAGATCCAAATGATCCGACAACGAATACAGACCGCACAAGAACGATAAAAGAGTTATATTGATCTTCATCGGAGAGATGAGAGATTCAACATCAGAGATCATGTATTCTTATGTATTTCTCCATGGAAAGGGGCAATGTTCTCAGACTCGGACCGGTGATCGAACCGGAAAAGTTACCGGGCGGACGGGTCACTGGTCCAACCAGTGGTCGGACCGTTATTGAACCGATGACGTCATTAATATGTAATAAATAATAAATAATTAAATATATTAATTATTATTATATATTATATATAATATTTAGTAAATATGTAAAATTAATCAATTTATCAACACATAAAAAAAAATTTAAACCTATTTATATAATGTTTACTTCATGCAATTCAAATAAATACTAAATTTATATAAAAACAGATATTAAATCATGATCATAACACAAAATTCAAGACTCAAGAGTGATAAAATCAAATACAAATGAACAAAAACATCTCTACGATATATTCAATCAAATTCGGTAAAAAAATAAATCTATTTGTACAATATTTATTTTATATAATTCAAATAAATATTAAATCTATATGAAAAGAAATATATTAAATCATGATCATAACTCAAAATTCAATCAATGATATATTTAATTAAGTTTAAATGTTTAAATTTTTTAAAAAAAAAAATTTTAAAAAAAAAAAAAAAAAAGGAGGTAGGGAACCGGTAAAACACCGGGTCACCGGTTCGACCGGTCCGACCGCCGGTTCACCGGTTTTTGACCAAAAACGGTTTTTGGGCTTGGACCGGACCGGAAAGTGGACCGGTTCCGGTCGAACCGCGGTCCGACCGCCGGTCCGGTTCGGTTCGGTTTTCAAAACCTTGGAAAGGGGTTACGGGATTTGGAAAGAGAGGAAAGCTCAACCCTCGATTTATTGGCCCATTTGAAATCCTCGATCGAGTAGGAACCGTAGCCTACACACTAGCCCTACCACCAAATATGTCTCGCATTCATAACGTTTTTCATATATCTATGTTACGTAAATATGTGAAGGACTCAAACTACGTCATTGAGTTAGAATCGAACGTTATAGCAGAGGATTTAACGTACGAGGAGGTACCTGTCAAAATCTTAGATAAGAAGGAGAAGATTCTACGCTCAAAGGTTATACCTCAAGTCAAGGTTTTATAGAGGAACCAAGATACTGAGGAAATAACCTAGGAGCTAGAATCTGAGATGAAATCTAAGTATCCTTACCTCTTCGAAATGTCACGTACATTAATTTCGGGGACGAAATTTCATAAGGAGGGGAGGTTCTAAGACCTCTAATTTTATGAAATACAAAATTTAATTTTTTCTGAAACAGTAAGTGGTTAAATTGATAAAGTTAAAAGTCAAGGATGTTATGTGTAAATTATATTATGTCGGACAATATTCGTTTGGTCGGGGAATATTCGTTCTGTCGGGGAATATTCGTACGACGATGTCGTATGAACCAATCATTGGTGGACCCCATAACGAATAATTGTCGGATATAGAAAACAACATAAACAATTTTTAAATGGTCAATGGTACTATCACTTTTAATTGTTAAAATATCCGGTGGTAAAAGAATAGTAATATACGGTATTACAAGTAACATACAGTATTGCACAGTAGCACACGGTATTGCACAGTAGCACACGGCATTACACAGTATTTCGTATTATTAAACTGATAAAGTGGTTATGGTACAATATTTGACTTTATTGTCACATGCACAATAATTCATATTATTAAACTGATAATTGTCACGATAGCATATGCACAGTAATTCACATTATTGAATCAATAATTGTCATTACACAGTAACGTATTATTTCTTTTACATACTTTCTGCATTATTGTTATCTCTATTAGGATGTTAATTAAACTGTTGTATTTCATTATTAATTAATTTGATATCTAACTCAGAGAGCCAACTACACTGTATTTATAACAATTAGTCATAATAATGAATAAGTGAGAATTATTATTGAATAATTGAATTGATAAAGTTATTTGTTTATTATAATAAATAATATAAAGTTAGGTGATATAAAATGAATGGTATATATTAAAGATAATGTAATAATTATAAAATTTTAAATGAACGGTGTAGATTGAAGATGATATTTAAATGAATGGTTTAGATTAAGGAAATCTTAAAAGATGAAATGAATGGTATAGATTAATGATAATATAGAATTTGAAATGGATGGTGTGGATTAAAGATGATCTTTAAATGAATGGTTTAAATTAAAGAAATCTTAAAAGATGAAATGAGTAATAAGGATTAAATATTATCTTGAAATGAACGGTTTGGATTAAATTAGGAAATCTTGGTTATGATAAGATTTTTGGCTATAAATAGAGGCCTTAACTTAAGGATTTTTCATAAACTTTCTTGTTCATTCTTTCTTTCACTCTCTAAATACTTCTTTGTGTAAGTTCTCTCTAAGTGTGCTTAAGTCATTTTGAGTATTTGGGAAGATCTATAAGTGTACGAGTACTGTTCAAGTTAATAAACCTCATTTAAATCAATATACAGTCACGTGTCAAGGTAAGGGATTCCATTTTTTTCATCTTCCACTATTCAAACTTACTACGGTAAAGGATTATCATTCTTTGATTCTCGAAAATAATATCGTTTCTCTTTTACTCATAAGACGTGTCATTTATTTCCATGTATTAAATTGTGGGAATAACCTTACGGCGCGGATTATCGCCTGTTGGTGAATAACCATTCGTATTCATTCCTTATTAATCTCTGAGAATAACCTTACTACATGGATTACCGCCTGTTTGGTAAATTACTCTTCGTATTCAATTTTTATTAAATTGTGGGAATAACCTTACGGCGCGGATTACCGCCTGTTGGTGAATAACCATTTGTATTCATTCCTTATTAATCTCTGAGAATAACTTGATTACGCGGATTACCACATGTTTGGTGAATTACTCTTTGTATTCATTTCCTATTTTTCTAAACATTTCTATTGAATTGTAACCGTTATTCTGAACTGTGGATTTTGAATATCATTTTTGAATTTTACTCCATATCATGTTGACAATTTAGACATTATTTAAATATGTACAAAGATGTTTATCTTGTTTCTTCTTTTCATCATTTGTATCACTGTTATTTGTACTAATTATCAAAAATCAAGCTGTTGTGAATATCTGTGGCCGGGGGCACATATGCGATATAATTGTTGAACAGATGATAGGTTAAAGGCGATATAATAGGTTAAAGGCGATACATCTATTCGGTGTCTTTTATGACACGTGGTGAAAGTTCTCTTTGGCCCGTAGTGCAAAGATGAACTGTTGTTTGGTATGATTATGACCAAAGACTGAATATTGGTATAATCATGACCGTTGGTGTTATATTGAATATCTTTGGCCCGTAGTGCAAAGATGAACTGTTGATTTGCATGATTATGACCAGGAACTGTGAATTTGTATTATCATGACTAATGGTATTTCAAATGATAAAAGTTGATGATATTTTTTCTGAAAAAGATAAGTGAGTGGACATTATAGTCTGCATTATTCTTCTAATAGATTGCTCATTCCGCTGCTATTATTGATCTGAACGTTGTTCAAGAATTTAACTGCAGTTTTTGATATAAACCTTGTAGTCTATTTTATTCTATCAAGAACTCAACTGTTGAAGGCTATCGATAATTTGTTTGTCATTATCTTAGTCATGATATTCTTTACTGGGCAATTTGAGCTTACCCTTTCTTTTTGTTCCATTGTTTTTCAACAAGAGATGAAAACGTAGCTGGGTCTAACCGGGGGATGGAGTGAGAGTCCGAGGGATAGCTATCGTAGTCTTCACGTGTTGTAAAATAGTGTGACAATGATCGTGAAAGACTTAGTTGTGTATTATTATACACTGTATTGTTGTACGTTGCACTACTTGTAATAATTTTGTTGTAGTCTTTTGACAACTCAAGTTTGGGCTATGTGGGCCCAGATTTGGGAGCGTCACAACAATGATGATGATTGAATAATAATAAAATCACAGCATCAACATTTGTCAATTGAAAATTAGAAATTGGCTATAATTAGGGTTTGTGTAGACCTAGATGATTGATTGTCATAATTTAATGAATCAGAGTTTCAAATTATGGAATGTGCATCGTAAATAAATACAAAATAATGAGTATTAGTTGAATAAGTCGAGCTGACATTTTTGGTGTGAAATGACATCACTGGTCTTGTTGGAGAAGATGCGATGACATCATCATTGGCGTTATGACATCATCAGATAGTGTTAAGCCATTTTTAGGGCTTTTTTTTATGCAGAAGTAGCCCTAAGTTATTATAGACAAGATTGTTCAAAATTAAATTTCTAATTTTCTAAATATTTTTCCATAATGCTTGGAAAAATAAAAAGTTAATTATGAAATTTCTAAATTTAATAACTTTAAAAAAATTATAAATTAAATATTAGGATGTTCTTTTAGAGCATCTCCAGTAGCTAGACTATTCCATAGACTATATTTAGTCCATATGACATCAACAAATGTCCTTTAGACTTCAATCTTTTCAGTAGATGTATTATCCCGTGGACTATAATATAAAAAGATTAAAATAATTAATGAATTCAAAAAAACTCCAATCATCCTTCTACTCTCCCATTTAAATATAATTAAAATTATAGTACATGGACTATCTAGTTCATTGATTTAGTCCTTTAGGTGCTTCAAATATAGTCTGAGACTATATTTAGTCTATCTACTAGAGAGGAAAAATGAATCATAGACAGTCTAGGATTGTGCTGCTGGAGATGGCCTTATACTGAATTTCGTCGAGAAGCTTTCTCATGATGAAATTGAGTTTCTGAGATTGATATTTTTCTTAAATTTAAAAAAATTATTTTTGAATGTCTATAGTTTATAAATTTTAAAATTATATTTGAATTTTGGGGATTCAAAATGGAATGAAACTTAGTGAGATAATCTGTAATTTGTTGACCAAATTTGGGTAATTTTAGAATGCAGAGGTATTTATTATATTTGTGAGTTATTTAATATCATTTTTATATTGCAATAATTGCATAAATTAGTGAAAATGTCAAAAAAAATTATAAAAATTGGTGAAAAAAATCCTTGAAAATAGTCTAAGGATATTAGAAGTGTTATTAGACTTGTGAAGTGTTGGGAGCATTGTAGATCATGTGATTGATTGTCTAAGGGCTTATTAGGGATGACAATTTACACCTGAACTAGTGAGTATTACCCGAACCTAATAAGACATGTGTTACTCGAACTCGAAGGGTTTAGGACCGGGTACAAGTATTGTACTCCCCACCTAGAACCCGCCTTATGCATAGTGATTATTATTTTAATGTTTACGTATATGCTAATATTTTTATAGTTAATCCATGTTTATAAATAATTCAAATATTTATATACTCTCTCTATCTCTCTCTCTTTCTAAATTATAAGATTATCATTGACTTTTGAACGTCAATGTGACATGTTTTTAAACTCAAAATTGAGATGTTTTACTAAAATCATCACTAATAAATCTTATAATGAGTAATACGTTTTAAAAATTTACAATGTTAATCATTGTTTTGACTAAAATTAAAAGAATCATGTCAATTTTGAATTAAAAAAAGTCTTTAAATTGATTTCAAAAAATCGATAATAATTTTATATTTTAGAACGGTGAAAGTATGTCTATATATTTTATATAATAACTCTGAATTTTAAGTTACATTGTAATTATAATTAAGAAGTAATTATCAACGAAGTTAAATTGTTGTATTAATTAATTGTGCACTTATGTGATTGAATGAATATATTAATGTATATGTTTATTTGTCATTTATAAAGTGTAACAAGGTAAGGAAGCTAATTAAGAAATGAATTAATTAAAGCAGATTTCAAGTAATGAAATTAAGGTAAACAAGTTTAATCAAGTAGCCCAAATTATGAAAATAAGGCAAGTCTAATTAGATTATATGTTTAGTCTAATGGATTTATTAATTAAAACCCAAAGGAATTAAATTAGTTGTCCAAGTCTATTTTATAATAAGTCTTGTATGGGTTATAAAATGATGGCCCTAATATGGTGAGTTATGTATTTTAACCAGTAGCCCAAGCAAGGAGACTTGTTATATTTATTGTGTAGTCCAAGTAAATCAATGAGGAAGCTCGATTAAAATTTATCTAGGAGCCCACATTGAATTAATTAAATGACCCAAATAGAGCCCAACTGATAGTCAAATGTGGTCAATATACATATATTTGGGTATGTATATATATAGATGTATATATGTACATATATATAATAAAATTTAAAGAAAAAATGCGAAAAAAGAGGGCTTGCCCGGCAGCCATGTGGGCCACCAATGGGGTGTTTTGCAAGCTTATTGGTTAAGTATGATACACACAATTGGTTGCTTGCTTGGAAGTAAAATTCAATTGGTCAAGTTAGAGTATAAGAAATCCCTAGAATTTAGCATGGCATGCTTAGAAGATAAGATGAGTTATGAGAAATCTATAGATATAAGTTATGTATGTATAGATTTTTGAATGATGGGTTAGGTCTATAAATAGAAGTGTTTTAATTTGCTAGTAGAAGTTTGTTCTGAACATGTTTTGATATAAAATCCTAGTTGGATGTCTGGTTTGGTTATGTGTGTTTTATGTCATGCAAGTTGTTTATGTGATTTTTGTGTCTTGTATGCTAAATTAGTGAGTTTTGATCGTAGCGCAACTTGAATCATTAAAAACTAAGTTAAAACGAAGAAGTTGTGTGATTTTTAGTAAAAATGGGCGTTTTGAAACCCAAATTTGTTGATCTTGATTTTTGTTGTCAAAAATATTTTTGAAAAATTAATTGATTCTTGAAAACCTGAAGAATACTAAGTTATGAACATAACAAAATAATTTTGAGATCATTTGATTATGTATTACATATTTTATAAAAGATTGAACCAAAGTAATCAAAATTAGAAAAATAAAAATTTTGAAGTTGGAGTTTTGAACTACTGTCGCGGCGGTGGGCTTAGGTCGTCGTAGCGGTCAAGCTCACTGCCCAGCTGGACAGTTTGGCGAATTGGGTTGGGTCGGGCCAAGTTTTTCGGGTCGGTCCGGGTCTGGGTCGATCCACTTGGGTTAGAAAATGTAATTTTATGTAATATTAATATTAGACAAAAATTAAATAATTAAATAAATAATAATATTAGTAAATGTATAAAATATTATTAAATAATTAATAATATTAGAAAATAAATAAAATATTATTAAATTATTAATAAAATATTATTAAATGATTAATAATATTAGAAAATAAATAAAATATTATTACATGATTAATAATATTAGAAAATAAATAAAATATTATTAAATGATTAATAATATTAGTAAATAAATAAAATATTATTAAATGATTAATAATATTAAAAAATCAATAAAATATTATTAAAGGATTAATAATATTAGAAAATAAAGAAAATATTATTAAATGATTAATAATTTTATTAAATGAATAAAATATTATTAAATGATTAATAATATTAGGAAAAAAATAAAATATTATTAAATGATTAATTATATTAAAAAATAAATAAAATATTATTAAATGTTTAATAATATTAGTAAGTGTTTAATGTATTATTAAATGGTTAAAATATTATTAAACGATTAATAATATTATAAAAGGACTTAAATATTATTATTTGATTAATAATATTAGATAATGGTTTAAAGAATATTACATGATTAATGTTGGTGTTATGTGATTAAAATATTATCAAAATGATAATATTTTTAAGTGTTTAATGTATTACTAAATATTTAATTATGTGATTAAATGTTTATAATTTAAGATGTATAAAGGTAGTTAATATGAACCTATATATGATACTAATTAAAAGATCAACCTTATTAATGTTAGGTCATTTCAAAGAAAATTAAATTGTATTTAGTTAGTCGTATACAACAATCGAGGCAAGTTCCCTATACCTAAATTTATAATTATTTTCAAGAGCTATAAGTGGTTTAATTGTTGAAAACTAATCCATGTCAATGTTGTTTATGTATTCGCACATAGTGCATTTGAGATTTTAAAGTTCATTGATTCATAACCTGTTTAAGAATGTCTAAGCTAATTATTTCGGCTAGATACTGCATGTATAAATTCATTAACTTGAATATTTTTAAAAGTTTATCTAAACCATTGGTTGGTGCTGATTCTTATAGTATGTCTGAGAAAGAACAACATCTTGCATTATTGGGCCAATAATTGTTACAGTAGTAGTCACGGGTATTAAACAGTTAGATAGATTTATTATTTGAAAAACACGATATGTTTAATAATTAAGATATTAAATCAATAAAATAATATGAAAATGTGTAATGCGTGTACGTGTATAACACGCGTAAGTGTGTAACATGCGTAAGTGTGTAACACGTGTAAATTTGTAACACGTGTAGGCGTGAAACGCGTGATAGTTATCGAGCAATGCAGATTAAAGTGTGAAACGTGTATTGGTTGATGAGTGGTTCATATTAAAAGATGAGATTAAAATGTGTAACGTGTGTGTAGAAAAGTTGGTTAGGCTCTGACTATAAATAGGGAGCTTAACATAAGGAGTTTCATACATTCATCACTCAATCTTTTTTCCACTCTCTAGATATTTCTTAGTATAAGTGTCTCCCTAAGTATATTAAAATTATCTTAAGCGTTCAAGATTTGGAAGGGTACGAGTATCGTTCAAGTAAGTTTTTCTTTTAAAAATTATATAAACACTCATACACGCATCAATTTACAACTCTTCTTTTAGAAGACTCTACTATTAGAAGATTTATTTTGAAAAACTTCATTTGAAAGATTTTACTTTGAAAAATTATTTTCTTTAAAAATTATTTTGAAGTATATTTATATAGTCACTTGGATGATTTTATATACATAAAATTGGTATATGTTACTTACTAATTAAATTATGAATATATATATAGGTTGATCAACCTCATAAAAGGTGTATTTAGTCAAGAGATAAGGTAAGGGATATCATTGTCTTTCAAACTCTTAAATTTATTACAATAAGGGGTATCATTCTTTTTATCATCATAAAGGGATATCATTTTTTTTCTTACTTGTAAGGAATACCATCTTTTTCATCTTCTATCACTTAAACTTACTACGGTAAGAAAGTATCTCATTTGTACCTCTAATATTATTAAATGGTGAAAATTCTTGAATTAATAATTCATTAATATTCCCTTAATAGTTTGCACTTCATCTAATACCCTTTGACAAGAACATTCCTATTAAATTTCCATCGTCATATTTGAACTGTGAACTTATGGACTTTGAACTGTAGATTTTATTTGGACTGTAAACTTATGGACATTGAACTTTTGAGATGTGGACATTTATTTGAACTGTGAATAGTTTGGACTAATTCCTTATACCGTAAACCTTACCGTTGAACTTCTCCGTATGGATCTTGGACATTACTCTTGGACTTGAACACATTTTTCTATACATCATGTTGACAATTTAGACATTATTTGAATATGGACAAAGTTAAATTTGTTAACTCCTCATGTTATTGTTTATCTTATTTCTTTTGTTTATTATTTATATCTCTGTTGTTATTTCAATCATCAAGTATCAGGTTGTTCTGAATATCTGTGGCTTGGGACACAGATGATATGTTAAAGGCGATATAGGTTAAAAGCGATATAGTATAAAGGCGATATAATTGTTGGGTGTCTTTGGTCGGATGACAAGGACACGTGATGAATGTTCTCTTTGGTCGGGAGTAAAGAAGAACTGTTGTTTGGCATGATCATGACCAGTGATGTTTCAGATGATAAAAGTTGATGATGATTTTCTTAAAAAGAGAGGCTAGTAGACATCATGATCTACTTAATTCTCTTAGTGGTGATTATTTCGCTGCAGTGAAACTTTGTTTAATAACTGAACTGTTATTGTTAATCTTGTTGTTTATAACTCAACTGCAGCTGTTGATTTAAAACTTGTTATCTATTATATTCAATTAATAACTCAACTGTTGAAGGCTAAGAATAATTTATTTTTCATTATCTTAGTCACGATGTTCCTTACTGGGCTATTTGAGCTCACTCTTTTCTTTTTGTTCAATTGTTCAGGAAATAGGAACGTAGCCGGGACTAGCGGAGAGGAAAGGGGAATAGAGTAGCGGTCCGAGATAGTTACTATAGTAGTCTTTACTATATTGTAGAATAGTAATAATTGTGAAGACTTAGTTGTGTATTATTGAATAGTGTATTGTAATAATTTTATTATAGTCTTTTGACGATTCAAATTGGGTGGTGTGGGCCCAATTTGGGGGCGTCACAAGTTTATTGTTTAATATTTATACTATATTGTAAATCTTTTGTGAATCATTAAGATATGCTTTGATTATGTTAAGATTAGAAGACATTGAGTTATGTATTTACTTTTGTAAAAAATAGATATGTATTATTTTCACTAGATGAATGGAGATTGTGTATTTTGATGTTATTTATGTATTAGATTGTGAGCACCAAACCCGAGGTTATGGAACTCGAATTTAGGGGCGTCACATTTTCTACAGTTGCATATTTATCACTATCAACTAGAGGTCAACGCCATTAATATCATATCAACTAGAAGTCATTACATTATTAAATTTATCACGTCATTAAAGAGACTTAAGTAGTTTATAAACTTTATTTCCATTAGAATGGATACAAAACTCTTGGGCAAGGGCGAACGCAACAGGCCAACCGTTGATCGCTGGATCAAAGACCTTGTGTGTGGTTGGCCCCATGCACTATGCCTGCTGCCTGCTCGACGAAGACCACTTAGGCAGTTGAGAGGGGAATAACACTGTTTTAGCCAAAAACGAGAGAAACCCATCACTCTCTTTCCTTTTTTCTCCCTACTAAAGACGTCCAAAGGACGGGATCCCAGGCTTTTGATAGCTTAGAGGATTAAAAGCATGGCTCTTGCTTTCCAATTGGCCGGCTCATCTGTGATTGTGATCTCCTAAATTCCCTTATTCCCGCGAGTCAACTACCCCGCCCCATTGTCACCTTACTTGTTCATAATGAAGAAATAATTAAAAATATATTATTTTCAGATATTGCAATTAGGCAAATTCAAAGCCTAAAATATGAGTTCGTAGGGAAGCCGATAGTTGTTCGCATAAGTTGGGACCGAAGCGTGGGGGAATGAAGATTCATATCCCATGGTAATTGAACTTAGGTTGATTTCTCCTCTTTTGATTGCAGCACGCAATTAGTCTTCTCTTCCTCAGCCGAAGTCTATTAATGTTCTATCTGAACCAAATTTAGTAATAAAAATTTTCCTATTTGTTTTGTTTGGGTCTGTGCAAGTTTGTAGGGGTGTGCAAAATTTTCGATTTTTTCGGTTTTTCGGTTTTCCGAACTGGTCCGAACCGGTCGGATCGGTATAAAAAAAACCGGTTCGGTATCGGTACAAAAAAATCGGTATATACCGATTTTTCGGTACCGCCTTTTTGTGGTTCGGTAAATACCGAACCGAACCGGTATACCAGTTTTTTTTATTTTTTATTTATATTATCATTAATAAATAATTAATAATAATTCTAAAAATAATAAAAATAATAATAAAAATAATAATAAAAATAAAAATTATAATAATAATAATAATAATATTAACAAAAATAATAATTATAATAAAAATAATACTAATATTAATAATAAAAATAATAATAATACTAATAAAAATAATAAAATAATAATTATATTAAGTTTCGGTTTTTTTCGGTTTTTACCAGTACCGAACCGGTATCGTATCGGTAAAATCGGTTTGGTATACCGGTCCAATCGATACCGATTTCGGTATCCAAAATTTTTATTTTTCGGTTTCGGTTCGGTATGATTTCGGTTCGGTACGATTTCGGTTCGGTACGGGCCGGTAATTACCGGTTGAACACCCCTATAAGTATGGGGTTAATATGGTAGAGTGGTGCCAATCCAGAAAGTAAAGTTTCAAATAATGATTTTATATCAACTTTTATATATTTTTAATTGAAGTTTATTTTTGATAAAATTTATTATTTTTTATTTAATTATAAGAGTGTCCGACAAAATCTTGCACCCAAGGATTGATCCATATATATATATATATATATATATATATATATATATATATATATATATATATATACACACGTCTTCATTAAGAAGCAGTCAAATTATACTCGACAACAAGATATTATACTCGACAACAAGATATAGGACATGTCATATAATTAGTTGTAATAGCAATAAATTAATACAAATAATCATATATCACATATCAGTTTTCCAAACAGGCTCATTTGTTAGCTATGGAGTTTTGATATTGTTATCTAATTCCATTTTTTACTTTTACCTCCTAAAAAAATAAAAAATTATAAAAGTTGAATTGGACAGATCCCCACAATCACAAACCAAAAATTATGGCACAGTTTTGCCTAATTGGGCCGACCAAAGGCGGGTCACCAACCTAGGCCATGGCCCTCATTTTGACCCTGTCCAAGTAAGTTTGTCCCAACTTTGCTTTGCCATTATTTTGTACAGCCCAGCCAGCGTTTTTCTTTTCTACTTTTGATGGGACAAAAGAATTTAATTCACAAATAAGTTGCAAATTAATTAAGTTTGCCTTTTCTACTTTTATTGTGTATGGCTAAAAAAGTTACAAAAATATCTATCTTTCGCAATAAGTTGGAAATTAATTAAGTTTTGTTTTTTCATGGAAGCTGGTCTTTTAATCCCCAACCGATAGGGGGAAAATATTATTCCATTTGTTTCAAATTATATAATCATTATTGAATTTTGAAAATTAATTTAAGACATCTTTAAACTCAAAATTGAGATGACTCATTAAAAATTATGAAATAATAAAGCTTACAATAAGTAATAATTTTTAAATAGTTTATAATATAATTCATTGTATTGATCAAAATTAATAAATCTATGTCAATTTTGAGTTTAATTTTTTTTTAAGTTAATTTTAAAAAGTCAATAATGATCAAATAATATGAAACGGACGAAATATTAATTTTCTTGCATTTTCCCAAATGTTAGTCAGTAACTCTTGCTATTTGTAGCTTTGACAATGAAAAGCTCATCACATTTACTGAACCTAGTTTTATTTTAATTATAACTATGTTGGACAACACAATTTCAAGATTTGTAATTAGAATTGAATGCTAAATTTTAACTGTCAAAGTTTATATAAATTTCAATCATATGGATTTATAAATGTGCTTTCAATCTTATTGTTACATGTAGATTGTAGGAATGGAATAGACAAAAGAATTGATACATTTTTAAACATCTCAAGTGCATGTTTGATTGGTGGTGGTGTCAGTAATGTGATATGATGACATAATTGTTACATTCATTTATTTTATATTTTGGAATGAATCTCATTCCACCATCTAGCCACAAAATGAAAAGAGTCGTGCTATGTATTGCGGAAGTTTTCTGTCAGATTTATGATTACGATGTATATTAATATATGAGATTTAATTGAATTATAAGGTTGGTCTCACAATATTACATACTTGATTAAAAGAGTTACTATTAATATTTATCCACATAATTGACAATAAAAATTTCGATACATAAAATCGCAAGATATGTCATTTATTAAATGAAAATTAAAGGAATGAAATAAATTTTTATTCTAGCAAAATGATTTATCTGTCAGAATGATTAAATATACTCTCTTTTTTTTTTCTTCATTTCGAACTTAATTCTTTTAATCCACACGGTACATAAGTGTAATGAGTTGCCTATACAGGAAGAAAAGCTAGTCATCCTTTCATTATCAGTTATCAACAGAATTATCAGTAAAACATACAATGTAATAGGATGACACAACTCTCACGTCCATCGATTTTATTAGAATGGATCCCATTCCTTAATTTCCCCCATGAAATGAAAATTAAAATAATAAAATGAATTTTTATTCTATAAGAATCACTTATTCGCCAAAATAATAATTAAATACAATATTTTTTATTTCATTCTTTTCTCATTTCATTCTTTCAATTCAGACTTGACGTTAATAAGAGAGCAAATGCACCACAAAAGGATTTGAATAGAAGAATTTTTTTAGGAACAATCGAAAAATTGAAAATTTTATTAAATCGAAGCATCAAATACAACAAAATAAAGAACATTGAAACGAATCTATCCAAAAAGTAAGAACTTAGGACTCCATATATATATTGGACAAGCTCGGTAAGATCACGAGCCATTCTATTACCCGTCCGCTTAACATGATTACATTCAATTTTCTTGTTATTTACCCGTTCGCTTAACATGATTACATTCAACTTTCTCAAAATAACGAGTTAACAAGCGCAAATCCTCGATAATATCACTAAGATAACAACTATCTTACAAACATTAGATAATCGATCGACTACTCCACTTACGTTTGTGAATTTGGAGGGATAACATGGGAAGGAAAATTATAAGAGTAGAAGGGATGGGAAGGAATTTTAATTTTAATTTTTTGTCATATTTGTGAGTTTTAAAAATGAAGGAAAATGATTAGATTTTAATTATATTTTTTTTTATTGTTTGTGAGTTTAGAAGTAGGGAAGGGAAGGGAAGGGAATTTTTTATTTTATTTTTAAACTTCATTATTATTACATTTACACATAAACCAAATGATATAATTAAAGAATGTCTAGCTGCTGGATTTATTTTGCTCAGTTTTTTTTGTTCTTTGCTACACACACACATAAATACAAACGACCATAGTAATGAAAGTAATTTTAACCTTTAATTTTTACAAGTGTTTGAGTAATCTTTCTTCTTCTTTTGGGAATATTGGAATTAAAATATAGAGAGGAAAAGTACCGAGAAATTTTAACCTTTAATTATATTAATTGTTCAATCATATTATTTGCTCAAGTTGTGGATTGTCCTGAAATTAATAAGTAATTTCATCACCTCGCTTGTTTTTTTTTTTTGTCTTTGTTGCTGTTTGTGTTTCAGGTACATGGCTATGTTTAAATTACATATTTGGTCATATATATATATTATACGGTAGAGAACCAAGAGCTTCATAACCATCATCTAAGAAAGGAAAGAAGGAAAAGCGAACTATCCAAAACCTATACGTAATTGGGAGTTAAATAGTCAGGGATAAGATTGTCATATTATTTATTTTGAAAGGTTCTTTTTGGTAAATATAAAATAGTTGGTTTTTTCGTCTTTTTCATCCTTTCAAATTCTTTTTTTTAACCGAGAAATTTGAATTAAAAATAAGATCAACTTTATCTTTAAATTCTTTTTTTTTTTTTCCATAAAAAACATTATTTATATAAAATTTATACGAATTTTAATTATTTTTTCTTTCCACTCTTTCTTTTTCTTTTCCGTTAAAATAAAACTTACAAACATGAAATTCAGTGCTATCAGATACGAAAGAATGTGATAAAAAGGCACATTTCTAGTGCGACGATTTGAAAGGATATATTAAAGTATAAAAAAGGCACATTGCCAGTACGATGATTTAAAAATTAAAAGGATCAGATATTTAAGGATCTGACAAAAAGTCATGTTATTAGTTTATAATATAAAACAGAATAATTTAAAATTTTAATATTTAACGATTTTAAATTAATTTATATTTTAATATTTAACAGTTTAAAATTATTTAAGATTTTAGTATTTAACAGTCACTAATCTATCTCTCATTTCTTCCCTTAATTTAATAATTTTTAAAAAAAATTTATTCACTTATATTTCCCGCCTAAATCAAATTCACCACTACATAATAATAATAATAATAATAATAATAATAATAATAAGGGATCTAATAGTAATAATCTAGTATGATTATTACTATTA
Source organism: Hedera helix (assembly GCA_947179155.2). Lineage (NCBI taxonomy): Eukaryota > Viridiplantae > Streptophyta > Magnoliopsida > Apiales > Araliaceae > Hedera > Hedera helix. The sequence continues at coordinate 28,373,847 of OX359266.1, forward strand.
TTATATTAATTATTATTATTATTATTATTATTATTATTATTATAGTGTAGTAGTAAATTTGATTTGGGCGGAAAATGTGAGTGGATAGATTTTTAAAAAAGAGATGTTGAATTGGGGGGAGAAATGAGAGATAGATTAGTGACCGTTGAATGTTGAAGCCCTAAATAATTTTAGACTGTTAGATGTTGAAGCCTAAAGTAATTTGAGACCGTTGAATATTAAAACCTTGGAATTTGAGTCATTCTATTTTGTATTATAGTTTTGATAATTTAATATAATATTTAATAATAAATTAATAAAATATTTAAAATAATAAATTAATTAAATCTTACTGTTTTAAGCTATGTTTTAAATTTTGCTATTTTAAATTAATAAAATATTTAATAATTTAATAAATAAACAATAAGAAAATTAATTTGCTTTTTTTTAATCATTTTTTTTCTTTTTTAACATCTCAAATTAAAAAAATTATAAAATTATTAATTACATTATAACATTAAAATTAAAATTATATTTAACTAAATTTAATTTAATTTATGCATAATAAATAAATAAACAATAAAAAAAATAATTAACAAAATTTAAATTAAAATAAAAATATTATTTAACTAATCAAACAATAAAGCCAGACTCCATCCCCACTCCCTCATCCCCTTCCCAAGAAAATCCTCCTCCATTACAGTGAAGCTATCTTTTTGCTCATTTGGATCAAGCTCTTAGATCATCCGATAAACAAAGTGTATTTATGTTCAATTCTTTCTTTGTTCATTCTGTATGGCTATGAAAATTTCTGCAAGGCTCTGGAACGCAAGACGCAAGAGCAATAAAGATGAGAATTGCTGCGGGAAACAAAATTGACTCATCAAATGATGATATTTAACTTAACACTATCATGATTATGTGTTATCCGAAATCCCAGATTTCCTCATCCGTATTCAAACCGTAAAACCCCTGATTCAGGGGAACAAATGCTAATTGAAAAAAATGGAGCGCAAAACACGCAAGATCTAGGGTTTTTACAGATATCACATAACCAAACAAAATGTTACCGAAAAACCGAAAACTTTGCTTTGATTCATCGCGACAGAATGATGAGCACACCAAATACACAATAAATTACGGATCAAAACAACAATTTGGAAAAGAGTTGCAATATTTATCTACACATGTGTGTATGAGTATAATCTTAGAGAGAGAAAGAGCCAGTTGATCAGTGTGTAGGAGGATGAAGAAGACAATGGCTGAGTATAATTTTAGAGAGAGAAAGAGCCAGATGATAACGGAAAGCCCTGTTTGTTAACAGCATTTGGTACCCTTGAAGTTTTTTTAACGGTAGGGGCAAGATTGATACACGTTTTTAAATGTTAGTGATATTTTTGAAAAAAATAATATCACGAATTAAGTGAGCTCTAGCAAAAAATATAAGGGACAATTTTAAACCTGTCCTAAAAAGTTAACGACAATTGGAGAAATATAGTGGTCTAGGACATAAAATAGTACGTATATTAACTCCATAATATAACCTATAGTATTTCACACGGTCTTACTATTGAAAATTCCAAGTTGATTTATAATAGGAACTCAATCACAGTTTTCGTAAGAATTAGAAATCATAATTAAATAGAATCCTCTTCCCTTAATAACAAGAAACAATTTAAAACAAGAAGTCATAAATCTACGGGATTTTGACGATTCTTGAATACAAATAATTAAATAATCGCCTTCCCAATCCGAACCCATGCAACTCTTATGTTACGTTTGGATTGAGCGAATAGAATAAAAGAAGAAATGTAATAAAAAATAGTATATTAGATGATCATTTTGAATGATAAACTATTTTAGTGGAATGAAAATTCATTCTATCATTTTAATTTTTATTCCATGTGAAAGATGGTAGAATAAAATACATTCTAATGGAATGGATATGCATGATAATTTTACCATCATATCACACCACTTACTCCCACTCATAATCAAACATATATTTAAAATACCTTAAAATCATTTCATTCATTCATCCATTTCATCAATGCAAACGCAACATTATAATATCTGGGCTCGGACTTAGATTTCAGTTATAAGGCTTAAAAATCACATCCCAACGCATATAAAATTTAGGAAATGGTTAAATCTACAACAAACAATGATATTTTCATAACAACCCCTTTTATATGGGTGCGAGGCCTACTTTCTGTTGATGTGAAAGAGTTGTTGTGAAAATATTATTTTTTTATTATGGATTTATCAGTTCCCAAACTTTAAGGTTATTACGAAATGTACTAATTTTATGACCTTGTATATTAAACTGTGGTGAATCATGATAACTAAATGATACCAATCTTTTTTGTGCTGTATTTGGTAGGTTTGATATGAACTCAGATTTGAACTGACTGGTTACAAAATATATCAAAAAATTAGTGCGCACTTTCTAGTTCAACATACTGTCATGAAGCACCAATACATCCTACTAATGCTTAATTTTAATGCAAAATCTTTCTTGTTAATCATCAAGAGATCCAACTTACACACTTACACTTAACCTCAATGCAAAATCTTACTTGATAATAACTAACGAATCCCTCCCGTAACTAGGTTTTTCGAATCCCACTAATCATAGAAAATTATTATTGCTTTTACTCAAAGAACTCGTCTTATAAAAAATGTCTTGGTGTTTGTTTGGCGGAACTATGCCGTGTGATGTAGTGAAATGTAAAGTTATTGACAAAAATACTTTTATAAGAAAATTAAAATAATACTTGGTTAATCGATGAGATTTTATCTTAGTGATTAAAACTGAGGTACTTAAGTTTTAGATCTTAGGTTCGATTCAGATGAGTTTGTTTCTTCTTTTATGTAAAGTAGGTTTAGGCGAGTTTATTTTTTCTTTTATGTGAAGTGGGTTTCCTCCTTTATATAAGGGTTTGTTTGGTTTGTGAGTTTATTCTTCTTTTATGTGAAGTGAGTTTCCTCTTTTATGTAAAACTTGTTTGATTTGTGAGTTTATTTCTTTCTCTTTTAGTGAACTTGATCGGGTCTTGATATTGTCTTTCTATTCTAGTGAGGCTTGATTGATTTTTGATATTATAATAGTTATAATGTACTTGATTATGAATTATATTGTACCCCCCAAAAAGTGAGGTTTAAAAAAAATAGTACTTAATTGGTTACATAATTATAAAGTGTTTTTAAATGTGTTAATAACAAATTTAAGATAAGTGTGTGGAATGAAATTTTATCCTTTTTAACAATTTAACAATAATTTTGTAATTTGTGCTTTTGCAAAGAAATGTTGAAGTCTATGCACAATTTTTTTATTTCAACTAAGTGTTTTTGAACCCAAATTTCTACTCTTCAAATGTACTTTTAGAAAGTTAATTACCAACCATCAAAACACTTCTATAATTAATTTTGATGTGTTTTTAGTCCATCCAAAAGTTCCTCCAAAAGGGCTCTTATTTGTCTTTACTTTCTTTTTTGTTCACATAAAAATTCTATTTTTTATTGATTGTAATATAAAATGACATAAGAAGATGGGAGTCCTCATCTTCACTGTTTGCTCCAATTTAAAGCAAGATTTCAAACACAAAAAAAATATTTTTTGACATCGTTTCTACCATTTAACTCTTGACCATAGCAATTATATTTAAATTAGAGCCTTAACTTGAAATGATACTTTCAACCTTGTGAGGCGTAATAGTTATCGTAATATTGTAATTGGACATGACATGTTATCGGACCCACAATTGTTGTATTAGGACGCTGCGCTTGCCACCAAATTATATAGATGTTTTTTAATTAATACAATCAATGGTAATACACAATTTTTGAATTTATATTGATTGAAATACGTATTGTTGTTTACATTCATTCCTCGCTTCTTCTGACAGTACCAGTCTGCCTTGAACACCAATTTTTGTCTGGATGTTAGATCAATGATGTTATCACGTGCCCATTACTGTATATCGAATAGAACGTTGTCAAATGACGAAAAAGGATTCAGGTAGGAAGCTTCTAGCTTCCTCTTTTGCCCTGCGTAAGTGTCGACATACTCTTTGATCTCATTTGTATTTTTGAACCACTCACATAGATATTTTAATTCCCTAAAATTAACATGAAGAACACGATGAAAGACAATGGAGTTTGGATGTCGGATCATGGATGTTATCACGTTCCCACTCCTGTATTCGACTGGAACGTTGTCGAATGACAGAAAGGGATTTTGGTACGCATGGCTGAAGAGGAAGCTAGAAGCTTCCTTGAACGAATTAAAAGGACATAAGGTGATGAGGATTCTTCTTTATCTTAGAACCATTATTCTTCGAATTTTCCTAACATCAAACTCCAACACACCATAGCTAAGTGTTAGAGTTGATGCCCTAGAGGCTAATTATTTGATGTAATTGCTTAACATTTTTGATATTTTATTTGATTGAATAAATGGATTATTTTATTATGATTTTATTTACTGCGTTATATAAATGTTAGCATAATAAAAGTCCTTAGAATAGTGATACGAATTATATAGCTTCAAGTATGTGACTTGAACATTAGATTATATAATTACAATTAGTATCATTGCTCTTAAATGTCCTTAGTTGAGTATCATTGTTAATGGGACAACAATGATGCATTGAGACTAGTATGTGGATTAACTGATGGCCAAATCTCATTGGTCATAAATATATGAGATATTTGAGTCAATGCATAGGTACATGTTAGAGAACAATGTATTGGACTAACTCACCATGAGAATTCTATGTGGAGCATTATGCAAAGTGTCATAAGAAATTCTCATAGTGACAATGATGTAATGATCCTCCGACCTGAGATCACTATATTATTACACGAGAATTTATGTACTTTGATATCATCAAATGTCACCTTTAATAGGGTGGACAATAAAGGTGATTATTGGGTACATCATGAATCGTGTGAGGAATATGAGTGATCTAGATGGAATTTAACCCTCCTATATATTAGGGGTAATATCCATAGGCCTCTTGATTGAGTAGGACTATGAAATGCATGACCATACTCAAATAGTGATTTGTTTCATATAGTCTACTCATTGATCAAGAAAACTCAAATTAAATTATGAAGAGTATGACACTTTCCATGCCTCGAGTTTAATCTAGGATGTCAAGGTTAAAAGGATTAAATTGCATTGAAACATTGGTCACGAAAAGGTTGCATCGAATCACTGATCTTATTATTATTTGGGTAGCAGTGATGCATTACTAGATGCCGCTCACTATTTATAATTTTATAATATGATTTTAAAATTATTGCCAACATAATAATAACCTATAGGGTCACACACTTAGAACGTATTTAAAAAAAGAAATTAATTTAAATTGTAAGTATTTAAATATGTCAATATGATTGATAGTATTTAAAATTACGAATTTAAATTAATAGGATAATTTATATATATATCTATATTAATTAAGTTAGACTTAATTAAGATATAATATATATAAATTCAAATTTTATTTTTCTAATTAAATTAGGTTTTGGTTAATTCCTATTAACTACTATATATATGATATATCAGTAGTCTTAATCACGTAAGGAACAAAAACTAAAATCCTAGCCGCTTTTAGAAAGAGGCTAGAGAGAAAAATAATTTGGAAATCCTGATTTTGTTGGCTAGTACCGCGGTTCCTTTTACTGCAGATCGTGGGACGATTCGCGGAGCGTTCGTGTGGATACCGTAGAGACGCAGTCGTTGGATTGTGTTGAGGATTCGAGGCTGCTTCAGAATTCACCAGCGTCTCCATTCAAGCTTACATAATCGGTAAAACAAATTCTGAACATCTGATTAATCTGTTTTCGCATGGATCCTGTTTTAGGGTTTCGAAAATTTTTTAAATTCTGCTGCTTTCACTATGTCGAAACCCTAACACTAAGAGAAGGGAATAAATTAAATTTGAGTGTCTTTAAGGATTATAGTACTTCTTAGGTAAAAATTATGCAAAGTGTAAGGAAAATGGGGTTATGTTTTATTGTGCATGTCTACAAGGACAAATTCATTCTATTATCAACAGTCAACTCCCTATAATGCAGAACAAGCCCAATTTATATTTTTGGTAACATTTCCTGTTCGGCTACAATATTACAGTAACTGTTACGCCTCACTATGGGAAGAAGACTATCCATGGGGATTCTGGTAGGGTTCAGACGGAATAACAAACATTTTTATCCCAATTATGAGTTTTTACAAGTTAAATTACACTCTAAAAAAATAGATTCAGGACGAATGACTCCTAAACTAGAAATTTGAACAGTTTGTCTTGAACACCAATTTTTGCCCATCATACTCATCTGGTATGCCTGGTTGAAATTGAATTTCCCAGAGACAGTGTAGATACGTTTATTTTTCTCCTTAGCCCGTATTTTTGAGGAGTTAATGGATTTACATTCCTCTTCCTCGTTCCATGCCACGTGTCGGAATGCTATTGGGGGATAAGGAATATGTAGGGAATTTGGAAATAATAGATGGAGTGCATCAAAATTCCTCTCATAAATCAACAAAGACAAAGATCCTATACATAATATTCTTATATTTACCATCTTGATTTTGTTATTGTGTCATCACTACTTAACTAAACAATCAACAAATTTAATATTAAACGTAAAAAAAATAAATATACATCTTAATTTTATAAATGAGACATTTTTCCTATAATGAAGACAATATGAATTATCAATAGAAAATAAATCATATTAAGTACTGTCGTTAAAATATTGTTTAAAATTATTTAATCCATCAGATTATATCCTAATGTACTCGTTACTTTAGAGCTATAATCCACAGCTCTGATACCAACCTGTGATGCCCCCAAATCACTATGCTTTCTATAGCTGATTTGATGTTCACTATAAATGCTAAATCTAATGGTCTATAGACGATTCTCTTTATTCATGAACAAAGTTCTCATATTAATTCTCAAAGATTTTTCATTATTTCATACTAAGTCATTGTAATCGATACAAGAGACTTAGTAGTCACTGCTACCATTTTAACTTTAATATTTAGATATTCTATAACTTTACATATCCAAGATTCATAGTATTATATAATTAGGACGGTTCTTGGGAACATAGAATCTCGCGATGAATGTTTGTATCTTCATCTGTGATAAATGTTTGCATCTTTATTCGTGGCAAATGTTGGTATCTTTGTCTGGAGCAATATTCTCTTTCTGTACAGAATATACCAAACTACTTAAAACCCTCACTTGAAACACATGTGGTTATAGTAACATCTCTTCATATTAATAATCATACTTATCTAAAATTCAAAATAGTAACAACAAGTTTGTACTTGGGTCCGAGGAACCTAACGATAAATTTGACCATTTCACATCGATTAGTCCTGTCTAGAATGTTTACAGTACTTATAAATGTTATTTACCATCCTCATTCTAATAAGTAGTTCATTATCAATATTGTGTTAATGTTTAACAATTCTACGTTCAATCAAAGTAAAGGCCTATAACATGCTTTGATGATAACAAGATCATTTCATTGATAATAATAATATTCGGTTATATGTGTGAGACTTTTTCTTATTACAAAACGTCATTATGACTATATTTAAGAACAAGTAAAGAAAATAGTAAACTAATCTACGAACTTTTTCTTTCTTTTCTTCTTTGAGCCAGAGCTCTCAGATTTATCTGCAAATTGAGTTTATTTGCAAATGTGAGCTAAGATGTTCAACAAGTCTTAAACACATAGTATATAAGTGAACTCACACCAATATGGATTGAAAAGATTCATAGCATAATAATTGATATTACAAATATTTTAACATAGCAAAATCGAGTGGTAATTAAACCAAGAACTATTTGTTCGTCTGTCTTTCGACTCCAAGACTATCAATGGATATTTATAGGAGATCAACCTAACGACATCATATGTTACGCATAACATACACTACACTGGATTAATCGTGAATAGTGGTAAATATTCATTCATCTCAATTTACTTCACATGTTAGGATCACTCCAAGACAACTTGGTTTGATTAAATAAAGCTTGGTTTGAAATATATCACAAATAAACATTTCATTTATCAAGTTATGTCGAAACAAGAAGAAATAACTTTCATATCAAAGATTTATAATACGTTGTTTATATAAGATGTATAAATCACATAAAAAAACAAGTAAATGTAAGTGGATGATAGAAAACTTGTCTTGAAACTAAATTAGGGTTTCCCAGTAAAACGTTTTAAAAGCCTACATAAAGGGTTACGCGTATCCGAATGTTAGTTTATCAAATTTTACTTCTTAATAAGTGTTTTTATAATTTAATTATACTATTTTCATTAGTGGAATCATTTGATCAAGTGGCTAACTCAAAATCATATTTTTAAGCCTCTAAACCCGAATTCCCCTTAAAATTTTCAACTTTGACCCATTTTGCGATAACTGCCATATCTTTGTCATGCGAAAATATTTTAAGGTGATTCTTGGGTCTAAATTCATTATAATTTCATGATCTACAACTTTATTGTAGGTTGCTAAGGTATATTTTGACTTTAAGTTTTTGGAAATTTGCTATAACAGTCAGTAAGCCTACTTTGATCAAAATATTTTGGGTTAACCATGTAAAAAATGGTACCACTTGCTTTAATTTGTCAAGATATCATGTTTTAAGGCTCAATAACACTTTATAACGTAAAAATAACAAATCATTAACCTTCTTATATATAAATTTATGACTTTTGCTCAAGAACACACAAAGAATGAATAGAACGAAAAATCGTACTTGACTACGACTTGCGTTCTTGAGCTTCAGTTCTAAACTATAAAATGAAATTTGACGTAACAATGAATAGCTCAAGACATATAAAGGATCACGGAGAACAAAAAATCGTACATAGTAACAACTTATATTCTTGAGCTTGTCGACTATAAGATGAAAGAAAATTAAACATAACAACGATTAGGAATTGTACCTTTTGTAGTTGCAAGCTTTAACTATTTCTTTGCAACTTGTGAACACTTGAATTATAAATATGTAGAATATATATATAGAGTAATTTTGCTTTGTAAAAATGGTAGGAAATGAATGGTTTAAGCATACTATTTATAAAACTTTCAAACCTAGGGCATTTTGGTCATTGTTACATTACTTCTAAGCCAAGTTTTGGACAAAATATCTAGATATTTCACCAATATGGCCAGCCACTTTAGAAGAGATCTAGAAGGTTCTGGAAGGTTTTTTAGGGCTTACGTCATCATTACATCATGCTTGCATCATCCGCTTGTGACATCATCGTTTGCATTACCATTCTTCTGATTGGTTGGATTGTTTTTAGTTAGTTTGTAACTAGGTTTAGGTCCTAGTTAGGTTTCCTAACCTAGTTGGTTCATTTATAAGTATTCTGGTTTAATTGATCTTTACTGATTAAAAGTTTAACATTACTGAGTTTTGTTCTGTATAAATACTATTTCGTGAAGTGAAAAGTCCAAAAGACTTTGTACATTTTTTGGTGAATAGTATTTTTGGCGACTATTTCTCAGAAAATGGTTTGACGATAAAAAAGACAAAAAAAAAAAATACGTCTTATCCCCATTTCGTCCTATTTTTGACACGTTTTTAAAAAAAAACTTTTATCGACTATTACGTGTTTTCAAAACGTGGGAATGATGAATTTTGAAACGAAACATCAATATGACGTACACATTTACGTTGAAGGCCTATGTTAGTTCCTAGGGTTTAGCTCTTAGGGTTAGGGTTTAACTTATTTTTAATTTTTTTAAAAAAAGATTTATTCTCCGTTTAAGTGCTCTAAGGTTAGATACTTGAACCGAAACATAGGAATAAACATTAATGAAGATTCTATAACACATGTAAGATGTAATTCAATCTTTATTTATTCATATAAAGTCGGACTACAACTATCTCAGAAGTTCGAAATATTATGAAATTAACTTACACAATTAAGAAAATAAATATGAATATTCTATCATCATTTTATCTTCTAATTTCAACGTTGCTTCTTCCACGGATATACTTTCAAGATTTTCAAAACAAATCTTCCCTTTTCAGGGATATACTTTTAAGAAAACATGAATACCGACTTCATAGTCTCTTTTTTGTCAATGTAGATCGACATATTTTTTTTGTCTTTCTTGAGCAGCTCGTAATCTCAGTTGAATTGTTTAAACTAACTCATCTGTTTGTTGAACCGATTATGGCCCAAACATTTTTCGTTCACCACATTCTTCTTAACACATCGGTGTTTTACACTTCCTTCCATACAACGCTTCATATGATGACATTCCTATACTAGTGTGATAGCTATTGTTGTAAGCGAATTCTACCAGAGGTAAATGGTCTTCCCAATTTTCCTCAAAATCCATCATACAAGCTCTAAGTATATCCTTCAAAGTTTAGATAGTCCTTTCACTTTGACCATCAGTTTGTGGGTGATAAGCAGTACTCATTCTCAACTGTGTGCCTAGATGTTCTTGAAGATTTTTTTAGAGGTTCGATGTGAACCGTGGATCTCGATCGGACATAATTGAAACTGGTACATCGTGTCTAGAGATAACTTCCTTAATATATAACTTCGCTGGTCGGTCTAAAGTGAACTTGACCTTGATTGGTAGAAAGTGAGTTGACTTGGTTAGTTGATCCACTATTACCCAAATGACATCATGACCCTTCTGTGTGGTTGGAAGACCTACTACAAAATTCATTGTAATATGCTCCCATTTCCACTCTAAAATTTTCAATGCTTGTAATAACCCGCTGGGTCTTTGATGCTTAGCCTTGACTGGCTGACATGTTAAATATCTACTAACGAATTCAGCCACCTCTTTTTTCATGTTTGGCCAAAAATATTGACTTACGTATTTGTATATTTTGGTACTGTCAGAGTGTATTAAAGACTTAGTACTATATGCTTCTGACATGATCTCTTCCTTGAGCTCTTGAACTGAAGAAATTAAAATTCTAGATTCAAATCTAATGATTCTCTCCTTGTCTATCTTGTATTTACCGCCTACAATCTCCGTTGACTACTTCATCTTCTTATAATCTCCATCTTTTTCTTGGATTTCGTTGATTTTACCTAACAAGGTTGAGTGATCCTCCATTACGAATAATTTTCTCGTCGATATTGAAGGGACTCTTACCTCTAGGTCGAGTCTAGCAAATTCTTTAAGTAACTCATCCAAAGTTGTTAATACATTTAGTTTTTCTTAATTCTTCCTACTTAAAGCATCTGTAACTATGTTCATTTTTTCTAGATGATATAGGATTTTACAATCATAATCTTTAATCAATTCCAACCATTGCCTTTGCCTCGTATTCAACTCTTGTTATGTAAAAATATACTTCAAACTCTTGTGATTGGTATAAATTTCACACTTATCCCCATACAAGTAATGCCTCTATATCTTTAAAACAAATACTATCGCCATTAATTCTAAATCGTGAGTAGGATACTTTAACTCATAATCTTTTATCTGTCGTGAAGCATAAACTATTACTTTGTCATGTGAAGCATAAACTATTACATCAGAACACAACCTAATCCTTTATGTGAAGCATCACTATAGACTACAAGAAATCCACTATTATCGAGTAGTGATAATACTGGCGCTTCACTTAGCCTATTATTTAGCTCTCAAAAGCTTTCTTCACATTTGCTGTCCATAGACACATTACTGTTTTCTTGGTTAAGTTGGCTGACGGGGTTACTAGTTTTGAAAAATCTTTAATGAAACGGCTATAGTACATCGCTAAACCTAAGAAACTTCTTACTTCCGTTAGGGTCTTTAGTTGTTCCCAGTTCATCACTACTTCTATCTTTGACGAATCCATTGAAATTCCATTTTTGTCAATTACATGACTTAAGAACTAAACTTTTTCTAGTCAGAACTCACATGTTAAAAATTTAGCATAGAGATGTTCATTTCGTAGGATTTCTAGTATACTTCTCAAGTGTTCAGCATGTTCTTTCAGTGTTTTTGAGTATATTAAGATATCGTCGATGAACACCACTTCGTAATTCTCTAGACATGGCCTATAAATTCTATTCATCAAGTTCATGAATGCTGCCAGTGCATTCGTTAATCCAAAGGTCATTACTAGAAATTTGTAATGCCCATAGCGTGTTCTAAACGCTGTTTTTGGCACATCTTCCTTTCTAACCTTTAGTAGATAGTAACCTGACTGTAGATCAATCTTAGAAAAGTACTCTGGTCCTTTGAGTTGATCAAATAAGTCATCAATCCTAGATAATAGATACTTATTCTTTATGGTTAATTTATTGAGTTCACAATAATCAACACATAATCTTAAAGTTTCATCATTTTTCTTGACAAGCAACACTAGTGATCCCTATAGAGAAACACTTGGCTGAATGTACTTCTTATCCAATAGTTTTTGCAACTTCACCATCAATTCCTTCATCTACACATGTACCATCCTATATGAAGCCTTCTAAACAGGTGCATTTCCAAGAGCTAAGTCAATGACGAACTCAATCTCCCTATCAGGTGAAAGACCATATAGATCATCGGGAAAGACATCCTGAAACTCTCTAATCACATGTATTTGATATATATCTAACCCTTTCTGTTGGGTGTCTACGATATATGCCAAATAACCTTGACATCCCTTCTTAAGTAATCCCTTTGCGTAGTTTGTAGTTAGGCAACGTGATTTTCTCAGTAATTGACTTCCGTTGAAGACTACCTTTAATTTTGACATCGTCAAAAGTTTAATGCACTTTTGTTGGCAATCGATCATTGCTTGATGATTGGTCAACCAATCCATGCCTATAATTACATTAAATTTCCCTAATTAGATTGGAATAAGATCGACTCTCAACTCATGACCCTTGATCACTATGCAACAACCTCTTAGTATCTTATTAGTAGGTATTACTTCTTTATTAGTAATTTCTATCATTAAAGGACTTTCTAATAGTTCACTAGGCACGTTTAATTTCTTTGCAAATTCATGTAAAATAAAAGAACAAGTAGTACCCAAATCAAATAGCACATAAGCACTTATGGTGTTGATCGGAATGATACCTGACACGACATCTTGAGATGCTAATGTATCTCCCACAGACATGTTGAATGTCCTAGTTGTTGGATGACTTGGGATAGTTACTGGGGTAGATTTGTTGGCATTGTTCCCTCCGGCGTTTCCTCCCTTCTTGGGGCACATCTTTGCCTGATGTCCCGTGGCTCTACAACTAAAACAATTGTCTTTCTTAGGGTTAGGGCATATGGTTGTTAGGTGTCCCTTTCGTTTGTAATTGTAGCAAACATTCTTATCCCTAAGACATATTCCTAGGTGACTTTTACCACAAGTTTTGCAGGGCTCAATCATTTTCTTCTTATTCTCCCCTTCTCGTTAGGAATTTCCCCTACCACCGAACTTTCTTTTATTGTTCCCTCCAACATTTCTTCCTTTATTACTACCTCCCTCATTCATTTTTTTGGTGTTATTCTATTTATTAAATTTTGACATGGCTTCACTGCTGCTTTCGGCAATGATAGCCTTTTCGAGAATTTGGGAGAAATTCTATCTGTAACATAGCTACCTTATTGTATATCCGAGGTTTCAAACCCTCCTCAAACTTTCTTGATTTATGTTATTTCGTAACCACTTGATTTGGAGCGAAATGCGCAAGTTCGTTAAATTTTGAGGCATATTGGGGAACAGTCATATCCTCTTGTTTCAAGTTTAAAAACTTCACCTCTGTACGGTTCTTCATATTTGGAAAAAATTTCTCGAAGAATATCTCCTTGAACCTTTCCCACGGTACAACACCTTTTGCCCGTACGAGCTTGGTTTGCTTCCCACTAGAAGTTAGCTTCGCCTTTCATTAAGTATATAGGAAAGCTAGTTTTTTTTTCTCCTCAGCGACCTCTGTTATGTCAAAGGCTTTCTCTATTTCTTTTATCCAGTACTGAGACTCTATAGGCTCAGCGGTTCCCTTAAATTCAGGAGGACCTACATTTTTAAAGTCTTTGAACAAGACTTTATGTGGTTGTGGTTGTGGCGGCGACGGTTATGGTTTTGGGGGTGGTGGTGGTGCAACATTATTTGGTGTTCGATTATCTAAAGCTCCTATTAACCTATTTATATATTGTTGCATAAGATCGGGAGCCTGAATTTCACTCTCACTACTGACATTTAGGGTTGTCGTTGCTCTTGTTCGAGGTCTTGGTCGTGCCATTATCTATATAAACAAGAAAAAAACAAGTATAAATATGAGAGCCTCAATAATTACGAGGCATATTTCTTAACAAACTTCTAATATATATAATTTTCACATTACATTATTCGAGTGATTGGAATCACTTTACAGCTATTAACATCCCCTACAAAAATGGGAATGCTAATTATAACATTTAAAGCAAACTAGTATATTACAAGCCTTTGGATTTCAATTAGAACTTCCTAGCCTTCTTCTAAACCTTATGGATCATGCTAGTCACCATGAATCTATTGATGTCATACCCCATATCCCCAATTGGTGACGAAAAATCATTTATACTTTTATAGAGATTGAAGTATGAAGTATAATAGGCTCGTTTGACTTGACCATGATCCGCTTGTGGGCAAATCACTTCTTCTTGGGAAGCATCCAACTAGAGCTGTAGTTAGTAGCTCATCTCAGCTTCATCCAACATCTCTTTTCAAGTACTTCCATCAAGTCGCTGACAGCTTTCAAGCTTGTATGATTCTCTACCTGTAGTCTTTCAACATGCACTTCTTGAGCAACTCCATATATTGTCATCTAAGTAGCATCTTCTTTTATCTCAGCAATGATTTCATCGTAAGTAGGTAAGTCGATGACATATTCATCTTCATCATCATCCTCCTCTATTGGGAGAATTTGATTAGCTTCGGGAGCGACCATTGCCTCACTGGCATCTTAGAGTTCCAAGTCATGGTTAGGCTCCTTATTTTCGAATTCATCACTAAAGTACTCGATAGGATCTTCTTCGAAATCACTTTCGTTGCCCGTGACTTGAGCATTGACTCCCATGATGTCTAGTCCATTCATATCAACCATTCTATTTTTCTTTTTACTTTAATTAGTATATTTGGTGTGCTGTTGCAGGCACCCAAAAATAAAATCTTACTTTGGAAAAATAAATATGTAGTAGTGTAAGTAAGAGTCGATCCCACAGAGAATGATTAATTTAATTTTAAGTTTTTGCAAACAAGAATTGGGGGTTTTGTAATTAAAGAAACAATTTAAATAAAATTAATTAAAATAAATATGCAAGAAATAAATAAGAAGAAAAAGCATTGGTTTAAGTCAACATCCACCATCAAGAATTTACAACTGATCACTGATGCAAAAATAAATCAATTAATAATTTGAAGATTCACCGTAGAAAGAACTATTCGCAGGTGGAATAATTTTTCTCCTCTCTCCTTAATTTTAGATAAGTAGACACACGCGTTCTAAATTACCCTTACTATTAAACAACCCCCGACACGTGCTAAAGATTTAATTTAATAGCAGCTTTAAGAGTTAGAGAGATCGTTGAACTAAACAACACAAGCCACGTGTTTGCATTTAATTTAGATGAATATTCTTCCTAAGATAAAATAATCTTTTGATCTGCAAAATAATTATTAAACTTAGTTGTTTCACAAATAGCAGTAGATTAATATGAATAATAAACTAGTAGCGCTCCTAGCAATTAAACAAATCAATCATAAAATTGAGCATAGAAGAATATTCAATATTCAAAATATAAATTGAACAAGTAAAATAAATTAGATCTCACAGTGTATAAATCTTGATGGCTTCAATCACTTAAACCAAGAAAAATAAATTAATTATTCATAATATTAGAGAATACTAAATAATAGAAGAGAGAATTTTTATTCTAATGAGGGTTGTATCTTACATTGTGTGTCAAGCCCTCTATTTATAGGCTCCAAAATCCTCCTAACCCTAGTAGGATTTATTATTTCCAAACCCTAATAGGATTTAAAATACAAATAAAAGTAAAACAAAAATAAAATAATTATTATCCTAACCCTAATTGGAATTAAAATCCAATTTGGAATCAAATTAATGCAAAATTCGCGAAATAATCTGATTTGTACAATTAACGCGCAAGCCAAACACGTCATTCTCTATAGTGCCTGTCGCTAGCCTCCGCAGATTGCGCGTCCCTGAGCTCCAAACGATGTCGTTTTGTTCCTGTTCTTGCGACTGTTCACATCACCGCGCGCATTGCGCGGTCATTCTGATGAAACGGCGTCGTTTCATCTGCTCGGCCAATCCATCTGCGCGCATTGCGCGATCGCCTCTTTTCCAAAAATTACCATTATGCCCTCACGCGACCACTTTCTTCTTATTTACCAAATTGCCATCAGTGCTGATTAATTACCATTTTGCCATCAGATTCTTGCGGAATTTACAGATTTGCCCCCAAAGCTTATTTTTCCTACAAAAATAAATATAAATTAATTAAAAATAAATAAAAATAATATAAAAATACTAAAAATAATAAAAACACATAATAATAAATAAAACACCTAAAACACTAAAATAAATAAAAACACATAAATTAAAAGAAATATAAAAATACTATAAAATTACCTAAATTAACATAAATTAACTAAAATCCTATAAAACCTATTAAAACCAATATAAGCTAAATAATTAAACATTTAAGCACACAATAAATATAAAAACTAAATATTAGGGAATAAAAATATCGTATAATTTAACTCTATCAATATTTCTGTCATATAATGTCTTTAATGTAATTAATATTTATTAAGATTTATTAACATCTTTTAATTGTCTGTAGACTCTCACAAGTCTATTTAACTTTATATTATATCCTAAAGAACTCGTTACTTTAGAGTTACAATCTATAGTTCTAAAACCAACATGTGACGCCCCCAAATCACCATACTTTCTATAACTGATTTGGTGCTAACTATAAATGCTAAATCTAATGGTCTATTTTATTTATAAACAAAATTCTCATCTTAATTCTCAAATATTTTTTATTATTTCATACTAAGCCCTTATAATCGATGCAAGAGACTTAGTATTCACTTCTATCATTTTAACCTTAATAATTAGATATTCTATAACTTTACATATCCAAGATTCACAGTATTAAATAATTAAGACGATTTTTGAGAATAGAGAATCTCGCGATGAATGTTTGTATCTTCATCCGTGATAAATGTTTGCATCTTTATCCGTGACAAATGTTGGTATCTTTGTCAGGTGTAATATTATATTTCCGTACATAACATATCAAACTACTTAAAACCCTCACTTGAAACACATGTGGTTATAGTAACATCTCTTTATATTAATAATCATACTTATTTGGCATTCAAAATATTAATAACAAGCTTGTACTTGGGTCCGAGGAATCTAACGGTAAATTTGACCATTTCACATCGATTAGTCCTATCTCGGATGCTTACAGTAATTATAAATGTTATTTACCATTGTCATTCTGATAAGTAGTTCATTATCAATACTGTATTAATGTTTAACAATTCTACGTTCAATCAAAGTAACGACCTACAACATGCTTTGATGATAACAAGATCATTTCATTGATAATAATAATATTCGGTTACATGTGTGAGAGTTGTTCTTATTACTAAACATCATTATGACTGTATTTAAGAACAATTAAGGAAAGCAGTAAACTAATATACGCAACATATAAGTCTTAAACACATAGCATATAAGTGAACTCGCACCGATATGGATTGAAAAGATTAATAGCACAATAATTGACATTATAAATATTTTAGCATAACAAAATCGAGTGGTAATTAAACCAAGAACTATTTGTTCGTCTATCTTTCGACTCCGAGACTATCAATGGATATCTATAAGGGATCAACCTAACGACATCATATATTATGCATAACATACACTACACTGGACTAATCATGAACAATGGTAAATATTCATTCATCTCAGTTTACTTCATATGTCAGGATCGCCCCAAGACAATTTGGTTTGATTAAATAAAGTATGGTTCAAAATATATCACGAATAAATATTTTATTTATCAAGTTATGTCGAAACAAGAAGAAATAACTTTCATATAAGAGATTTATAACACATTGTTTGTACAAAATATATAAATCACATAAAAAGTAAGTAAATGTAAGTGGATGATAGAAAACTTACCTTGAAACTAAATTAGGGTTTCCCAACAAAGCGTTTTAAAAGCCTACATAAAGGGTTACACGTATTCGAATGTTAGTTTTTCAAATGTTACTTCTTAATAAGTGTTTTTATAACTTAACTAGACTATTTTTATTAGTGGAATCATTTGGTCAAGTGGCTAACTTAAAATCATATTTTTAAGCCTCTAAACTCGAATACCCCTTAAAATTTTCAGCTCTGACCCCTTTTAAAGTAACTGCCATATATTTGTCATGAGAAAATATTTTGAGGTGGTTTTTGAGTCTAAATTCATTATAATTTTGTGATTTACAACTTTCTTGTAGGTTTATAAGGTAGATTCTGACTTTAAGTTTTTGGAAATTTGCTATAACAGTTAGTAAGCCTACTTTGATCAAAATCTTTTGGGTTAACCACGTGAAATATGGTACCACTATCTTTAATTTGTCAAGATATCATGTTTTAAGACTCAATAACACTTTATAACATAAAAATAATAAATCAAAAATCTTCTTATATAGAGATTTATGACTTTTGCTCAAGAACACACGAAGAACGCGGATAATGAAAAATCGTACATGGCTACGACTTACATTCTTGAGCTTTAGTTCTAAACTATAAAATAAAATTTGATATAACAACGACTTGCTCAAGACATATAAAGAAACACGGAGAAAGAAAAAGCGTATATGGTAACGACTTATGTTCTTGAGCTTGTTGATTATAAGATGAAAGAAAATTAAACATAACAACGACTAAGGATTGTACCCTTTGTAGTTACAAGTTTTAACTATTTCTTTACAACTTATGAACACTTGAATTATAACTATGTAAAATATATATAGAGAGTAATTTTTCTCTTGATTTTTCTTTGTTAAAATGGTAGGAAATAAATGGTTTAAGCTTGCTATTTATAGAACTTTCAAACCTAGGGTATTTTGGTCATTGTTACATTACTTCTAAGCTAAGCTTTGGACAAAATATGTATATATTTCACCAATATGGCCAGCCACTTTAGGAGAGATCTAGAAAGTTCTGGAAGGTTCTTTTAGGGTTTGCATCATCATTACATCATGCTTGCATCACCCCCTTATGACATCATTGTTTGCATCACCATTCTTCTGAGTGGTCGAATTATTTTAAGTTGGTTTGTAACTAAGTTTAGGTCTTAGTTAGGTTTGCTAACCCAGTTTGTTCATTTATAAGTATTACAATTTAATTGACATTTACTGATTAAAAGTTTGATATTATTGAGTTTTATTCTGTAGAAACACTATTCTGTGAAGTGAATAGTCCAAAAGACTTTGCACGTTTTTTGGTGAATAGTATTTTTGGCGACCATTTCTAAAAAAATAGTTAGAGTATCAAAAAGACGATTTTTTTCGTTTTATCCTTATTTCGTCCTATTCCTGGCATGCTTTTCGAGAATTTTTTTCCAACTATTACGTATTTTCAAACATGGGAATGATGAATTTTGAAATGAAACACCAATATGACGTATATATTTACCTCGAGGGCCTAGGTTAGTTCCTAGGGTTTAGCCCTTAGGGTTAGGGTTTAACTTATTTTCAGTTTTCAAAAAAAAATCTTTTATTCTCCGTTTAGGTGCTAAGGTTGGATACTCGTACCGAAACACAAAAATAATCATTAATGAAGATTCTCTAACACATGTAAGATGTAATTCAATCTTTATTTATTCATATAAAGTCGGACTATAACTATTTCGAAAGTTCAAAATATTACAAGTGAGCTGCCTCTTAATGATACTATTTTACCATTTTAAAGGATAAAATTTTATTTAACAATTTTAAATATTGAATCTAGTAAAAATGAGTGGATAATTTTGTAGAATGTATTTATATAAAAAAAAATTATGATAAATTTTTCATTAAGAGGCACCTCTTAATGATTTAGACTTAATTTTATATTTTACCGATTAAGAGGCATTAAGAGGTATTAAGACCTAAACAAACATAACCTTACTTTTTTAACGGATGCTTTTCATATTTCAACGTTTTATCTATTTGTTCAATTATTCAATCCTTTAATATATTTTAAATTTTTATATATAATCAATATCTATATATCTATAATAAATAATACAAAATCATCTCTCACCCCTAAACTTTAGAAATAGTCTTTCAATTCAAAATTTTAGGGAATACCTACAAATAAATGATAAAACTCTAATCCTAAAAAGAATTTACGTCCAATTATATATATATATATATATATATATATATATATATATATATATATATATATATATATATATATATATATATATGATCCATAGTGAATGGGGGATGTGAGTCATTTTTATCCAACACAATCTTATCATTCCATTGTAATATTCACTGGCTTATATACGAGCATACCGTATAACAATTAGTAGCATATCTGTACAATTGTTATATGGTATATGGCCCATAATTTTTTTTCTTCATAATACCCCTCAAACGTAACAAAAAATAAATAAAAAATAAGGGGTATAACAGAACAGTTCTGTTGTATTCCCTAATTTTTTTTTTGTTACTTACCGCATAACTATTCTACGGTATGTAAAAAAATAAAATAGCTACTGCAGAACTGTTTTGCGGTACCTTGATTTTTTCTTTTACATATGACAAAATAGTTATGCGGTATGTAAAAAAATTAGGGGGTACCGCATAACTGCCCTGTGGCACCCCTAATTTTTTTTTACTCATGGGTTTGGAACAAATTATTGTTATTGTTGATGAGATTTACACAATAGTTGTTGGACACTCCTGGAAGATATTAACTTTAATAGTAGTTGAACACCTTTAGATGTCTAATGCTATCTAAGTTCCTAGAACTTGGTGTACTCACTGCTTTCCTTGGCTAAAACATTTAGATGAATGGAAGATTATTATAAAGAGAATGGAAATAGAGAATGTCTTGACAACTAGAAATTTATATAAAGTTATATAGGTTAGAAGCAAAATCCGCAAATCTTTTAATGGCAAGAGCAATTCACCATACATCGAAATATCCTACATACTAACTATAATATCCAATTTTTCTTTAAGGAGTTTAGTTAGTTTACACACACATACACCCAACGTAAAATGCAGTCATGAACATGCATCGATAATGCTGAAAAGACTTTGTAATATATGTACAACACAAAATTTGGTATTGTGCCCATGCACTGATGATGAGTAATACTTATGGGAAAATCTCATCAACAACAACAATTTGTTCTAAACCTAATAATTTGTTCCAAACCCAAGAGAAAAAAAAATTAGGGTACTGCAGAATATTCAGCGCTACCCCCTAATTTTTTTTTTTTTTGCTTTATGGAAATACCACATAACTATTTTGCGGTAGTTAAAAAAAATAAATTAAGGGGTACCGTAGAATTGTGATGCAATACCCAACTTTTTTTGTTTACTTTCTGGATGTACCGTAGAACTATTCTGCGATAGTTGAAAAAAAAATTAGGGGGTACCGCAGAACTGTTATGCGGTACCCCTAATTTATTTATTTATTTATTTATTTTTATATATGAGGTATTATCGACAATTGTGATGTTGTGGGCCATATACCACATCACAATTGTGCGGTAGTGCTATAAATTGTTAAGCGGTAGACTCCTACTTAAGCCATTGGATATTGCAATGGATGGATAAGATTGAGTTGGATGATAAAAGTGTGATGCCCCCAAATCTAAGCCTACATAGTCTAATTTGAGACGCCAAAAATACACAGTTTTTAATACAAATAGTACATATAACAGAAATATAGAACTCAATAATACACAACTATGTCTTCACTGTTATTGCCATACTATATACAACATGTGAAGATTACTGCAGCTATCTCTCGGACCTTCACTCTATTCTCTGGCTAGACCCAACTATTCTCTCTTTTCCTGAAGAACAATGGAACAAAAAAGAAATGGTGAGCTCAAATAGCCCAGTAAGAAATATCATGACTAAGATAATAATGAATAAATTATCATTAGCCTTCAATAGTTGAGTTCTTGATAGAATATGATAATAAACAAGTTTTGGATCAATAATAGCAGTGGAATGAGTAATTCATTAGAAGAATCATGTAGACTATGATGTCTACTAGCTTCTCTTTTTTAAAAAAACATCATCAACTTTTATCATCTTAAATACCACTGGTCATGATAATATAAATTCATAGTTCCTAATTCTAATCACGCAAGTCATTAGTTCATCTTTGTACTACGGGCCAAAGATATTCAAATATAGCACCAATGGTCATGATCATACCAGTCTTCAGCCTTTGGTTATAATCATACCAAACAACAGTTCTTCTTTGTCCCAGGCCAAAGAAAACATTCATCACGTGCCCTAAAAGACACAATAATTATATCACCTTTATCCTATCATCTGTGTCCCAGGCCACATATATTCACAACAACATGATTCTTAATGATTAGAATAACAACAATGATATGATGAACATAAGAAATAGGATAATCAATAAATATCGAAAGTTTATAATTTTACTTTGTGCAGATTCAAATAATGTCCAAATTGTCAATATGATGTGGAGTGAAATTCAAAAATGATATTCAAGATCCATAATTCAGAATAACGGTTAAAGTTCAATAGAAAGATTTAGAAAAATAGGAAGGTTCAATTGAAATGATATTAGATGAAATGCAAACTATTAAGGAACATATAATTATTTAGGAAAACTTTACCAAATAGTACTTACCATAGTAAGTTAAGAGTATGAAAAGAATGATACCCCTTACCTTGACACGTGACTGGATATTTATTTAAATAAAGCTGATCAACCTATATATTTATAATTTAATTAGTAACTAACACATATAATTTTATGGTGTATACCAATTCGTATAAATTCATCAAAAGTGATTTGATAGAATAAAGTAGAATAACTTCAATATAATTTTTGGAAAAAAATAACATTTCAAAATAAATCTTCCAAATGAAGCTTGTCAAAACAAATCTTCTAAAGAAAGAGTCTTCTAAAGGAAGATTTATAAACATCGTGTGATGTGTGTGGTTGCTTATATAACTTTTATAAAAAGACTTACTTGAACAGTACTCGTACACTAATAATGGAATACAACAGTTTAATCAACATCATAATAAAGATAACAATAATGCAAAAAATAAGTAAAAGAAAAAGCACGTTACTATGTAAAGACAATTATTGATTCAGTAATGTGAATTACTGTGCATATGCTACTGTGACAATTATCAGTTCAATAATATGAATTATTGTGCATGTGACAACTATTGGTTCAATAAAGTTAATATTATACAATAGCCACTTTATCAGTTCAGTAATATAAAATACTGTGCAATACAGTGTGCTACTGTGCAATACCGTGTGCTATTGTGCAGTACCGTGTGCTATTGTGCAATACCGTATGTTACTATTCCTTTACCACAAGGTATTTTAACAGTTAAAAGTGATAGTACCGTTGACAATTTTTATTTAGAAAGGTTACAAATGTCGTTTTCTATATCCGACAATATTTCGTTGTGAGGGGTCCACCAATATTATTTCGGCGCCGTCATACGAATCGAATACTCCCCTATAGAATGAATATTTCCCGACAAAACGAATATTCTCTGATAAGATTAAATTTATACAAACATTTCTTAATTTTTACTTTTGTCAATTTATTCATTTACCGTTTCAGAAAAATATATATATAAAAAAAAATTATATTTTATAAAAGTCGGGGTCTTACAACCTCCCCTACTTATAAAATTTCATCCCTGAAATTGATGTACCTGGTATTTCGAACAGGTAAGGATACTTAGATTTCACTTCAGATTCTAGCTCTCAGGTCATTTTTTCAGTATCTTGGTTCCTCTATAAAACCTTGACTTGAGATATAACCTTTGAACGTAGGATCTGCTCTTTCTTATCTAAGATCTTGACAGGTACCTCCTCGTACGTTAAATCTTCTGCTATAACGTCTGGCTTTAACTCAATGATGGGATTCGAATCCTTCACATATTTATGTAGCATGGATATGTGAAAAAATGTTATGAATGCGAGATATGATTGGTAGTAAGGCTAGTCTGTAGGCCACGGATCCTGCTCGGTCTAGAATTTCAAATGGGTCAATAAATCGAGGATTGAGTTTTCCTCTCCTTCCGAATCTCGTAACTCATTTCCATGGAGAAACATGTAAGAATACACGGTTTTCGATATTGAAACTTTCATCCATTCGATGAAGATCAGCATAACTCTTTTGTCATTCTTGTGCGATTTATATTCGTTATCAAATTATTTAGATCTTTTCTGTTGTTAAACGTATCAACTCAGGTCCCAATAATTTTACTTCTCGTACATCATTCCAATATAACGGAGAGCGACACTTTCGTCCATACAAGGCCTCAAATGGAACCATGCCTATGCTTGCTTGGTAACTGTTGTTGTAGGAGAATTTAACCAATGACAAATACTTGTCCCAACTTCCCTTGAAGTCTAGTACGCAAAGTCTCAAAAGATCTTCGAGAGTCTGAATCGTCCTTTCAGATTGTCTATCCGTTTGAGGATGGTATGCAGAACTAAATCGTAGCTCAGTGCCCATAACTTTTTGTAGACTGATCCAAAAGCGTGAAGTGAATCTAGGATCTCGATCAGAAACTATGAAAACTGGCATGCTATGCAATCTTACAATATTATTTACGTACATACCGGTAAGTCGCTTGAGTGAAACGTTTTCTCTTATAGGCAATAAATGAGAGAACTTGGTCAATCTATCTACGATGACCCAAATCGTATCAAAGCCTTGAGAAACTTTGGGAAGACCTGTCACGAAGTCCATAGTGATGTGTTTCCACATTTATTCTGAAATTTTGAGTGATTGCAATGGACCCTTAGGCACTTGATGATCTGCCTTGACACGTTGACAAGTTAAGTATTTTGAGATAAACTCTGCAACCTCCCTCTTCATATTGTTCCACTAAAATGTATGTCGAAGGTCACGATACATTTTGGTACTTCCCGAGTAGATTGCAAACGGTGTGCTGTGTGCCTCCATCATAATTTTATGCTTCAATTCAGGGTCGTTAAGAACACAGAGTCGAGAGTTGACCCGAAGTATCCATTTCTCGTCAATTTTTGCTTCTAGAATAACACCTTCTTATACTTTTTTCATCATGTTCATCATTTTCGGATCAGTAGCTTGAGCACCTTTAATTTTATCGATTAAAGCTGGTTCTACTTGTACGTGCACAATCTTCATGTAGGTCCCTGGTGGCTTTAACTCTATCTCCATCTTTTGTAAGTCGTACAAAATGCATTTCTGCAAAGTTAGCATTGCACTTGTACTCGCATAAGATCTTTTGCTTAATGCATTAGCTATAACGTTTGCTTTTCCTGGGTGATACTGGATGGTGTGGTCGTAATCCTTTAACAGATCAAGCCAACGTCGTTGCCACATGTTGAGTTCCTTTTGGGTGAAGAAATACTTGAGGCTTTTGTGATCCGTAAAGATTTCCACTTTCTCCCTGTACAAGTAGTGCCTCCAGATCTTCAATGCGAAAACGACGACTGCCAACTCTAAATCATGAGTAGGATAATTTTTCTCATAATCTTTGAGTTGTCGAGAGGCATAGGCTATAACTTTTCTATGTTGCATAAGTACACAGCCTAGATTTTTGCCTAAAGCATCGCTGTAGATTATAAATTCTCCTGATCTTGATGGTATGGTCAGAAAATGAGCTGAAATAAGTCTCTTCTTAAGTTCTTGAAAACTTTTCTTGCATTCCTCTTTCCATACGAATTTTGTGCTTTTCTGATTCAGCTGAGTTAATGGAGTGGCGATTCGAGAAAATCGTTCTACGAATCTCCGATAATAACCAGCTAAGCCCAGAAAACTTCGGACTTCAGTTACTGACCGAGGTTGCTCCCAATTTAATATTGCTTCAATCTTTGCAGGATCAACTGATATCCCTTGACTAGAAATCACATGCCCAAGGAACGTGACTTCCTCAAACCAAAATTCACACTTCTTCAGCTTGGCATACAACTTATTATCACGTAACTTTTGGAGTATTAATCTTAGGTGTTATTCATGATCCTCATGACTCTTTGAGTATATGAGAATGTCATCAATAAAGACAATCACAAAAATGATCCAAATATTCTTTGAATATTCGGTTCATCATGTCCATGAAAGTTGCAGGAGCATTTGTTAATCCAAAAGGCATGACTAAGAACTCATAATGCCCGTAGCGGATTCTGAAAACAGTATTTGAAATGTTATCAGCTTTAACTTTTAACTGATGATATCCAGAGCGAAGATTAATGTAGCGGGTTCTGAAAGCAGTCTTTAGAATGTTATCAGCTTTAATTTTTAACTGATGATATCCAGAGCGAAGATTAATATTTGAGAAATGTTGAGCACCTTGTATTTGATCAAACAAGTCATCAATTTAAGGTAACAGGTACCTGTTTTTGATGGTGACATGATTCAATTCTCAGTAGTCAATGTACAATCTCATACTCCCGTCCTTCATCTTGACAAAAAAAAACAGGGACACCCCAAGGCGATGCACTCAGACGAATGAAATCAGTATCTAACAATTCTTGTAGTTGTACCTTTAGCTCTTGAAACTCAGTAGGAGCCATTCGGTATGGGGCTTTGAAAATAGGCTTAGTATTGGGTTCAAGATCAATACAGAATTTAATTTCCCGATTTGGGGGTAAGCTAGGAAGTTCATAGGAAAAAATATCAGAAAACTCATTAACTATAGGAATATCATTCAAGTTTGACATATCTTTGTTCAAGTTAGTGACATGAGCTAAAAAGGCATGACATCCATTTTTCAATAAACGAGTGGCTTTATGGTTAGAAATGATAGTTATAGATTTCAATGGTTTGATTGTTTGAATTTGAATGACAGGTTGATTAGGAATATGAAAACTAATGATCTTTTGAAAGCAATCAATTTTAACATGATAATTAGTCAGTCAATCAATTTCCTAAAATCACATCAAATTCATGCATTTCCAAAAACATAAGGTCAATGGGTAATATAAGGCTGTTGACTTGAACTAAGCAAGATTTATATACAGTAGATGTAATGGATATTGCTCTTAATAGGGTTTCAACTGATAAATTAAAGTCTAAATTTTCAGGAGTTAAGTTTAATCATTGAGCACATGTAGGTGACATAAAAGAATGGGTAGAATAAGTATCTAACAGGGCATAGACTTCACGGGAATTTATGAATAGCTTACCGATTATTATCTCGTTCGGGTTTTTTGCCATTTGGGATGTCACAACAAAAACTCTCACTTGAACTACATATTTTTTCTTATCTGTACTAGCTTTTGGTACCATCATTGCAGTTGGATTTAATTTTGTAACAGGACAAAATCGAACAACATGACCTTTCTTTCTGCAACTGTAGCATAACTTGGACTGCTGAGTACAGTTTGAGCTGATGTGACCCTCCTGACCACACCTGTAGCATCTCACCGGTGGTCAATCTCCTCCCCTTGAAACTGGTGCCAGTGTTGGTACTGGTGCCGATGCCCTTCCATAATCATTATGAGATCTCTTCCTCTTGAAATTATTCCCACTGGATTATCCTCTTCTGTTATTTGATACGGGATTACCACCAAAGTGCTGGTTACCTCCTCTATGATTCTCGTTCCTATGGTTGTTGTCATTTCTCTCTTTATGCTGGTCATTGACTTTTGGCTGTACTATTTCATTTTCCTGTTCCACCTTTTGAGCCTTATCCACCACATCTGAATACAAACAAAATTTGTGAGAGCTAAGTTGTTGACGAATTTTGGTTCTCAAACCTCGTAAGAACATACGACTCATCCGTGCTTCGTTATCTACTAAATGGGTCGCAAAACAAGATAACTCAACAAACTTAGCTTCATATTATGAGACTGTCATATTTCACTGCTCTAGCTTAATGAACTCCACCTCCTTCATATGTCGGATGCTTTTTGGAAAGTACTTTTCGTTAAAGAACTCTTAAAATTCCAGCCAAGACATTTCGAGAGCCGAATGATGGATACGTTTTACCGCTTTTCACCAATGGTCTGCCTCACCTCGTAACATAAAGGTGACGAATGACACCTTCTGATCATCTGCACATCGCAAGACATCAAGTGTTTTTGTCGTCTGCTTCAACCACGCCTCCACTTTGAGTGGGTCAGGTTTTCCAAAAAATTTAGGTTCCCAACTCTTTAAATTTCTTAACGGTGACAATCCTTAAATTATCAGCGTTTCCATCGGTAGAACCTCCCCTCGTCTGATTTTTGATAAATTGCATTGAAGTTTCTAAAGAAACTATCCTAATTTGCATGATCACCAGCATTATTTTCTGAAACTGCAGGAGGATTGTTTATAGATTTCTGGTTTTCAGCTACATTCGCCTTAGGCAGTGGATAGTAGGGGTGAGAAATTCGGTTATATTCGAACCCAAGAGAAAAAAAAATTAGGGTACCGCAGAACAGTTCTGCGCTGCCCCCTAATTTTTATTTCGTTTTGCTTTATGGAAATACTGCATAACTATTTTGCGGTAGTTGAAAAAAAAAATTAGGGGATACCGCAGAACTGTGATGCAGTACCCCTCATTTTTTTTGTTTACTTTCTGGATGTACCATTAAACTATTTCGCGGTAGTTGAAAAAAAAATTAGGGGGTACTGCAGAAGTGTTATGCGGTACCCCCTAATTTTTTATTTTTTTTATATATATAAGATGTATTATCGACAATTTTTTTTGTGGGTCATATACCACAACACAATTATGCAATAGTGCTATAAATTGTTAAGCGATAGACTCCTACCTAAGCCATTGGATATTGCAATGGACGAATAAGATTGAGTTGGATGATAAAAGTGTGACGACCCCAAATCTGGGTTACATAGTTCAATTTGAGACGCCAAAAATATACAATTTCTAATACAAACAGTACATAGAACAGAAATACAGAACTCAATAATACACAACTAAGTCTTCACTATTATTGCCACGTTATATACAATATATGAAGACTACTACAGCTATCTCTCGGACCTTCACTCCATTCCCTGGCTAGACCCACCTATTCTCTCTTTTTCTGAAGAACAATAGAACAAAAAAGAAAGGGTGAGCTCAAATAGCCTAGTAAGAAATATCAAGACTAAGATAATAATGAGTAAATTATCATTAGCCTTCAACATTTGAGTTCTTGATTGAATATGATAAACAATAAGTTTTAGATCAATAAAAGCAGGGGAATGAGCAATCCATTAGAAGAATCATACAGACTATGATGTCCACTAGCTTCTTTTTTTAAGAAAAATATCATCAACTTTTATCATCTTAAACATCACTGGTCATGATAATATAAATTCACAGTTCCTGATCATAATCATGCAAGTCAACAGTTCATCTTTGCATTACGGGCCAAAGATATTCAAATATAACTCCAATAGTCATGATCATACCAGTTTTCAGCCTTTGGTCATAATCATACCAAACAACAGTTTTTCTTTGTCCCAGGCCAAAGAGAATATTCACCACATGCCCTAAAAGACACACAACAATTATATCACCTTTATCCTATCATCTGTGCCCCAGGCCACAGATATTCACAACAACATGATTCTTGATGATTAGAATAACAACAGTGATATGATGAACAGAAGAAACATGATAATCAATAAATATCGAAAGTTTATACTTTTACTTTGTGCAGATTTAAATAATGTCCAAATTATCAACATGATGTGGAGTGAAATTCAAAAATGATGTTCATGATCTACAATTCAGAATAACGGTTAAAGTTCAATAGAAAAATTTAGAAAAAATAGGAATGTTCAATTGAAATGATATTAAATGAAGCGCAAACTATTAAGGAACATATAATTATTTAAGAAAACTTTACCAAATAGTACTTACCATAGTAAGTTAAGAGTATGAAAAGAATGATACATCTTACCTTAACACGTGACTGGATATTAATTTAAATGAAGTTGATCAATTTATATATTTATAATTTAATTAATAACTACCACATATAATTTCATGGTATATACCAATTCGTATGAATTCATCAAAAGTGATTTGATAGAATAAAGTAGAATAACTTCAATATAGTTTTTGAAAGAAAATAATATTTCAATATAAATCTTCCAAATGAAGCTTTTCAAAATAAATCTTTTAAATGAAGAGTCTTTTAAAGGAAGATTTATAATACTGTGTGATGTGTGTGATTGCTTATATAACTTTTATAAAAAAACTTACTTGAACAGTATTCGTACACTTATAGATCTTCACAAATACTCAAGATGACTTTAGCACACTCAAAGAGAACTTACACAAAGTAATATTTAGAGAGTGAAAGAAAGAATATGGAAGAAAATTTTATAAAAAATCCTTAAGTTAAGGCATCTATTTATAGTAAAAAATATTATCATAAATCAAGATTTATTAATTTAATCCAAACCGTATATTTTAAGATAATATTTAATCAATACCACTCATTTCATCTTTTAAGATTTTCTTAATCGAAACCATTCATTTAAAGATCATCTTTAATCTACACCGTTCATTTCAAATTCTATAATTATTACATTATTTTTAATTTATATCATTCATTTCAGATTTTCTTTAATCTATACCATTCAATTAACTTTATATATAAAACAACTAACTTTATAAATCAACTAACTTTATATATAAAACAACTAACTTTATATAAATCAATTAACTTTATATATAAAAACAAATAACTTTATATAATATATCATAATAAAATAATTTACTTTACATAATTTATATAAAACAAATAACTTTATATAATTTACTATAATAAAAATAAACAACTTTATATAATTTATTATAATAAAAATAAATAACTTTATCAATTTAATTATTTAACAATAATTCATAATTCATAATTATTATGACTAACTTTTATAAATGCAGTGTAGTTGGCTTTCTGAGTTAGATACTCACAATACAAGCAGAAAAATTAACTAATAATGGAATACAACAGTTTAATCAACATTATAATAGAGATAACAATAATGCAGAAAATAAGTAAAAGAAAGAGCATGTTACTGTGTAATGACAATTATTGATTCAGTAATGTGAATTACTATGCATATACTACTGTGACAATTATCAGTTCAATAATATGAATTATTGTGTATATGACAATTATTGGTTCAATAAAGTCAATATTGTACAATAGCCATTTTATCAGTTCAATAATATGAAACACTGTGCAATACCATGTGCTACTATGCAATACCGTGTGCTATTGTGCAGTACCGTGTGTTATTGTGCAATACCGTGTGCTACTGTGCAATACCGTATGTTACTATTCCTTTACCACCGGGTATTTTCACAGTTAAAAGCGATAGTACCGTTAACTATTTTTATTTAGAAATGTTACATATGTCGTTTTCTATATCCGAAAATATTTCGTTGTGGGGGGGTCCACCAATATTATTTCGGCGCCGTCGTATGAATCGAATATTTTCGGACATAACGAATATTCCCCAATAAAATGAATATTCTCCGATAAGATAAAATTTGTGCAAATATTTCTTAATTTTTACTTTTGTTAATTTATTCATTTACCGTTTCAGAAGAAAATATATAAAGAAAAATTAAATTTGTATTTCATAAAAGTCGGGGTCTTACAAAAAGGCTCACATCTCCCTTTGACTGTGGATCATTCTCCATATATATATATATATATATAACCATACCTTAAAACTTTTCAAGACCACTACCGTTAAAGAAGAAAAAACTCTAACCCAACCACTATCATGACTTCTTGCACAACAATTACCAATTATGAACATTCAATCATCAAAATTAGTTATCAATCAAGAACACGAATCATCAATTTTTTTTTGGATGTATAGAGATTTGTTTGATAATTATTTTGTGACGCCCCCAAATCTAGGCCTACGTAGTCCAATTTGAGGCGCCATAAAATACATAAATTCTAATACAAATAGTACATAGAACAGAAATACAAACTCAATAATGCACAACTAAGTCTTCACTATTATGCCATAATGCCCGTAGCGGGTTCTGAAAACAGTCTTTGGAATGTCATCAGCTTTAACTTTTAACTGATGATATCCAGAGCGGAGATCAATCTTTGAGAAATGTTGAGCACCCTGCAATTGATCAAACATGTCATCAATTCGAGGTAACGGGTACCTGTTTTTGATGGTGACATGATTCAACTCTCGGTAGTCAATACACAATCTCATACTTCCGTCCTTCTTCTTGACAAAAAGAACAGGGGCACCCCAAGGCAATGCACTCGAACGAATGAAACCAGTATCTAACAATTCCTGTAGTTGGACCTTTAGCTCTTGAAGTTCAATAGGAGCCATTCGGTATGGGGCTTTGGAAATAGGCTTGGTATCGGGTTCAAGATCAATACAGAATTCAATTTCCCGATTTGGAGGTAAGCCGGGAAGTTCATCGGGAAAAATATCAGAAAACTCATTAACAATAGGAATATCATTCAAGTTTGACACATCTTTGTTCAAGTCAGTGACATGAGCTAAAAATGCTTGACATCCGTTTTTCAATAAAAGAGTGGCTTTATGGCTAGAAATGACAGTTATGGATTTCAATGGTTTGATGGTTTGAATTTGTATGACAGGTTGATTAGGAATATGAAAACTAATGATCTTTTGAAAGCAATCAATTTTAACATGATGATTAGTCAACCAATCGATTCCTAAAATCACATCAAATTCATGCATTTCCAAAGAGATAAGGTCAACGGGTAATATAAGGCTATTGATTTGAACTAAGCAAGATTTATATACCGTAGATGTAATGACCATTGCTCCTAATGGGGTTTCAACTGATAAGTCAAAGTCCAAATTGTCAGGGGTTAAGTTTAATCGTTGAGCACACGTAGGTGAGACAAAAGAATGGGTAGAACCAGTATCTAACAGGGCATAGACTTCGTGAGAATTTATGAATAGCTTACCGGTTATCACCTCATTCGGGTTTCTTGCCATTTGGGATGTCACAACAAAAGCTCTCCCTTGAACTACAGATTTTCCCTTATCTGTGCTAGCTTTTGGTACCATCATTGCAGCTGGACTTGATTTTGAAACAGGACAAAATCGAGCCACATGACCTTCTTTTCCGCAACTGTAGCACAACTTGGACTGTTGAGTACAGTTTGGGCTGATATGGCCCTCCTGACCACACTTGTAACATCTTACCGGTGGTCGATCTCCTCCCTTTGGTTCTGGTGTCGGTGCTGGTACTGGTGCCGGTGCTCTTCCATAATCATTATGGAATCTTTTTCTCTTGAAATTATTTTCACTGGATTCTCCTCTTCTATTATTCGATGCGTGATTACTACCGAAGTGCTGGTTACCTCCCTTATGGTTCTCGTTCCTGTGGTTGTTGTCATTTCTTTCTCTACACTGATCATTGACTCTTGGCTGCAATTTTTCATCTGTTTGCTCTACCCTTTGAGCCCTATCGACGACATCTGAATACAAATTCAATTTATGAGAGCTAAGCTGTTGACGAATTTCGAATCTCAAACCTCGTAAGAACATCCGACTCATCTGTGCTTCGTCATCCACTAGATGAGTCGCGAAACGAGATAGTTCGGCAAACTTAGCTTCATATTGTGAAACAGACATATTTCCTTGCTCTAGTTTTATGAACTCCACCTCCTTCATATGGCGGATGCTTTCTGAAAAATACTTTTCGTTGAACAGCTATTGGAATTCCAGCCAAGACATTTCGAGAGCCGAATGATGGATTCGTTTTACCGCCTCCCACCAATGGTCTGCCTCCCCTCGAAACATAAAGGTGGAGAATGGCACCTTCTGATCATCTGCACATCGTAGGACATCAAGGATTTTTGTCTTTTGCTTTAACCATGCCTCCGCTTTGAGTGGTTCAGGCTTCCCGAAAAATTCAGGTGGTCCCAACTCTTTAAATTGTTTAACGGTGACAATCCTTGAATTATCAGCGTTTCCATCGTTACGACCTCCCCTCGGCTGATTTTGAATAAATTGCATGAAGTTTCTAAAAAAGCCATTCTGATTTGCATGATCACCAGCATTATTTTCTGAAGTTGCAGGATGATTGTTTGTAGCTTCCTGATTCTCAGCTACGTTCGCCTCAGGAAGTGGATAATTCATTCCCTGATTTTCAGAAGTCATTCTTAACTGCGGTCATAAGATAAAGGTTAGTTAAACAAACTGACTCGTCACTTCTTGTCCCCACATTCAAGCCAACTTATTAGATAACAAAATTTTATGTAGGACATACTAGTGACGTAATCTATTCGTCTATCTCCTCCTACTTCTACCCCAGATCTCCATTAAAGATCATATCCCTAAGCTCGGATACCAAATGTGACGCCCCCAAATCTAGGCCTACATAGCCCAATTTGAGACGCCATAAAATACATAAATTCTAATACAAATAGTACATAGAACAGAAATACAAACTCAATAATACACAACTAAGTCTTCACTATTATTACCACACTATATACAACATGTGAAGACTACAATAGCTATTACTCGGATCGTCACTCCATTCCCCCGCTAGACCCGGCTACTCTCTCTTTTTTTGAAAAACAATGGAACAAAAGAAAGGGTGAGCTCAAATAGCCCAGTAAGAAATATCATGACTAAGATAATGACAAATAAATTATCATTAGCCTTCAACAGATAAGTTCTTAATTGAATATAATAGAAAATAAACTTTGTATCAATAATAGCAGCGGAAAGAGCAATCTATTAGAAGAATAATGAAGACTATAATGTCCACTCGCTTCTATTTTTAGGAAAAACATCATCAACTTTTATCATCTTAAACATCGCTGGTCATGATAATATAAATTTCCAGTTCCTGATTATAATCATGACAGTCAATAGTTCATCTTTGCATTATGAGCCAAGGATATTCAAATATAACACCAACGGTAACGATTATACCAGTTTTCAGCCTTTGGTCATAATCATACCAACAACAGTTCATCTTTGCCCCAGGCCAAAGAGAATATTCACCACGTGCCCTAAAACACACAATAATTATATCGCCTTTATCCTATCAACTGTGTCCCAGGCCACAGATATTCACAACAACATGGTTCTTGATGATTAGAATAACAACCGTGATATAGATGATGAATCAGAAGAAACATTATGATCAATAAATATCAAAAGTTTATGATTTTTCTTTGTGCAGATTCAAATAATGTCCAAATTGCCAACATGATGTGGACTAAAATTCAAGAATGATATTTAAGATCCACAGTTCAGAATAACAGTTAAGGTTCAATAGAAAGATTTAGAAAAATAGGAAGGTTCAGTTGAAATGATATTAGATGAAGCGCAAACTATTAAAGAATATATATTCATTTCAGGAAACTTTACCAACAAGAGACAAGTAAGAAATGAATACGAAGAGTAATTCACGAAACATGCGGTAATCCGCGTAGTCAGGTTATTCTCAGAGATTAATAAGGAATGAATACGAAATGTTATTCACCAACAGGCGGTAATCCGCGCCGTAAGGTTATTCCCACAATTTAATAAAAATTGAATACGAAGAGTTATTCACCAAACAGGCGGTAATCCGCGCAGTAAGGTTATTCTCAGAGATTAATAAGGAATGAATACGAAAGGTTATTCACCAACAGGCGGTAATCCGCGTCGTAAGGTTATTCCCACAAATTAATACATGGAAATAAAAGGCACATCTTATGAGTAAGGAAGAAACAATATTATTTTCGAGAATCAAATAATGATAATCCCTTACCATAGTAAGTTTGAATAATGGAAGATGAAAAAGATGGTATCCTTTACTTTAACATGTGACTAGATATGAACTCGTACACTTACAGCTCTTTACAAATACTCAAGATGACTTTAGCACACTCAAGGAGAACTTATACAAAGAAATATTTGGAGAGTGAAAGAAAAAATAAGCAAGGAAGTTTTTTATGAAAAATCCTTAAGTTAAGGCCTCTATTTATAGCAAAAAAATCTTATCATCACCAAGATTTCCTAATTTAATCAAAACCATATATTTCAAGATAATGTTTAATCCATACCACTCATTTCATCTTTTAAGATTTCCTTAATCTAAACCATTCATTTAAAGATCATCTTTTAATCTATACCATTCAATTTACTTTATATATAAAACAACTAACTTTAAATAAATCAATTAACTTTATATATAAAAACAAACAACTTTATATAATTTATCATAATAAAAATAAATAACTTTATCAATTCAATTATTCAACAATAATTCACAATTATTTATTACTATGGCTAATTGTTGTAAATGCAGTGTAGTTGGCTTTTCGAGTTAGATAAACAGGAAAATCAACTAATAATAGAGTACAACAGTTTAATCAATATCATAAAAGAGATAACAATAATGCTGAAAATAAATAAGAAAATAACACGTTACTGTGTAATGACAATTATTGATTCAGTAATGTGAATTATTGTGCATATGCTACTGTGACAATTATCAGCTCAATAATATGAATTATTATGCATGTGACAATTATTAGTTCAATAAAGTCAATATAGTACAATAACCACTTTATCAGTTTAATAATATGAAACACTGTGCAATACCGTGTGCCACTGTGCAATACCGTATGCTACTGTGCAATACCGTGTGCTACTATGTAATACCGTATGTTACTATTTTCCTTTACCACCGGGTATTTTAACTGTTCAAGATGATAATACCGTTGACTATATTTATTTAAAAATGTTACGTATGTCAATTTCTATATCTGACAATAAGTCATTGTGGGGGTCCACTATTATTTTGTTATTTCGGCACCGTCGTACGAATCGAATATTCCCCGACAAAACGAATATTCTCCGACATAATAAAATTTGCACATAACATCCTTAACTTTTATCCTTATCAATTTAACCATCTACTGTTTCAGGAAAAAATGTATATGAAGAAAAATTAAATTTTGTATTTCATAAAATTCGGGGTCTTACATATTTCACATGGTTCTTTTAACATTGTAGTTAAATAATTATGTCTTCTTTTTTTGTTGGTGAATGATGTAAGCTACTTGTTATAGTAATTTAAATACTGAGGATGATGTACGGATTATTTATCTTTTGTATTTTGGTAGTGAAACATTAGTAGTTTCAAGTGGTTTCAGTGTAAGTAATTCATTAATAATTTTTATTTCAATCGTGATAAGTTTCGACCGTATCTAAAATTCTAAAGGAATCAAAAAGATCTTTTTTTAAAAGTTAAAATTTAGAAAAGGAAAATATCTTATATTTTTTTAAAAAAAATATGATCATGTTTTCCTCTGAAAAAATATCGCTCAAGTTTTTTTTTTTTTATCCTTTATTCAATTTTAAAATTTTTCTATCTATATTCTTATTATCATAATTATGTACTTACCATTATCTGTAATTCTTATATAAATTTTAATTTAGTTAGCGTGCTCTAAAATTCATTTTATTATCAATTATATTAATAATTTTTTATTATTAAATTATATAATTTAATAATATAAATTATATTAATAATAAGTATAATTGTTTGAATTTAAGTAGATGAATATATGAATATATAAACAAATGAATCATCAAATACTATTATTTATATTATATGAATAGATGAATTATTATTATTAATTTTTATTAGTTAAAAAATATATTTTAGAAAGAAATAAAAATTTTATATAAGAATTATCGTATACAATATTAATCAATTATTTCTATAGTTAATATATTAGTATAAGATAATACCAAAAATATAAATAATATAATAATTTTATAATAAAATTTATACTTCGCATAGGATCATTAGTTAGTTTGGATTAAATACGTATAACATTATTGTCAGTGACGAAGTCAGATTGTTTGTTTAGTGGGGTCAAAGAAATTATATGGTTATAAATAATTTAGTAAAGGTTCGGGGGCAGCTCTCCCGAGCCAAATTTTTTGAATAATTTTATACTTTCAGGTTGTATATATAAAATATATATTTGATTACAATGATAATATAATAATTCTTAACTCTCTCTCTCTCTCTCTCTCTCTCTCTCTCTATATATATATATATATATATATATATATATATATCCTATTGACTCCTAATAGAATTTTTTAAAGACAAACTATTTATAAATAATTAATTCCTACAAAAAATAATATAAAATTAATTATTAATTAGTTTAAAAAGATTATATGAATATACATATAAGATACATAGATGAAAAAATTATAAAATTTTAATTTGACCCAATATATTAAAAAATTTACAAAATTTCAGTAGAGTCAATTTGTATATAATATTTAAAATTTTTAAATTTTGCCATATATTATAAAACAAAAAAAATTTCAGTAGGGTCAATTGACCCCACATCCTTCAACGTGGCTTTGCCACTGATTATTGTTGCTGATTATAAACAACAAGCACGATAAATGAGCAAGGTATAAACAATTTTACAAAAAAATGAATGATTTTTTTTGGCTAAGCATTTGTTTTTTCTATTTTTATTTTTTGGAATGGAAAAGTAGGAAAAAAAACAAATGAGAAGTGAACATCTTAATTATTAAAAAGTAAGAATATGATATTGAAATTCATATTATATTTTATTTTTTAATATTTAAGATAAATATAATATTTAATTTTATATTTAAATATTAAATATGTAGACTTGTCCGAATTGTACACGTAAGTAGCAACGTTCGAATTGTACACGTAAGTAGCAACGTTATTCTGGGACAGGTGTGTGAAGCTGGTTGGTACCTTGACGGTGGTGCACAATATACCCACAAAATTAGACGTCCATACCAAGGAGAAGTAGGACAATAATTTCATAGCATAATCACATTTAGGTATAAGTATACCAAATATATTGTATACATATTTTCCATACGTCAAAATTTATTTTATGAACTCACCGTGTCTGAGTATAAATAAATAAATAAAAAAGAAAAAAAGGAAAAAAAGAGAAATTCCCTTTTTCATTAACTTAATTCTTTTTGTAAATATTAAGTTTTTGATAAGAAAGCTTTAAACATAAATTTTATGAGTTATTTTTTAATATTTTAAATTTAATTCAAAGGTTACTTTTAAGTATGCTATCTTAATATATATATATATATATATATATATATATATATATATATATATATATATATATATATATTTATAATTTTTTAAAATATTATTATAATAAAACGATATCTTATACAGGAGCGTAACTACTTTAAGGTAGCCTTCAGGATACGTGCACATCTCATTTATTCGTTTTCTCTATTAGTCAACAAAGAATTAAAAAATATGCCATGTTATTTCAGGTTACATGGCAATAACCACCTTTGCAACCAGCTTTTCTAATATTAAAAATATATTTTTATTTTATGTATTTTTTTTTTAAAATGGCTACTTTATTAATAGTAATATAAAAATAAAATTATGATTAAAAAATTGTGTTCATTTTTTGTGAAATAAATTATATTATCTAATGAGACTTTTTCTGCAAAATAGAGAAAATATTAATTTATTTGATTTGCATGGTTCATAGAATATTAGCTAAAATGAGACTTCTTTTTCGTAAAACACGGACCATTGGTTTACTTGATTATGTACGTACGTCCATTGATTGGGACATTACGTTCTATCGTCATAAAATGTAACATGCTCTCGCTCTTATTGTGAGAAAATAATGATTTTTATTTTATTTTATAATTATATGTCGTTTGTAACTTTTAAGAAAAAATAATAACTTAATTTCTTAGATGTTACTTATATATTAAATGCTAAATTATTTTTCTATCATTTTTTCAATAAATTTATAAGATGTATTATTAATACTTTCTTACATCTAATTTAACCGATTAGAGTATTAAACAAAGCATTAATTATTATTATTATTATTATTTTTAATCTAAATATTTTCTTCCCTAAAAATTCGATTAAACTGAGGAATTGAAAACATGTAGGTTTTATGAAAGAAAAAAAAACAACAATTACCTCACAAATTAAGTCAAAAAAGAAAATAGTTCAAATTCCTTTTCGTCGTCAATGATAACTACTTTTAAAGGCTAGTTCAACAATAAGTTAAACATATTTTCTCTTTTTAGGTTATGGATTTGAGTTTTTTCTGTGGCTCTTGAGAGGTGGGCATTTATGTCGCGTGTGTGAGTTTGGAGGGACCAGATGTGAAAGAATTATAATTTTTCTTTATCATATTTGTGAGTTTTAAAAAAGAAAGAATGTGATGAAATTTTAATTAAATTTTTTATTGTTTGTGAGTTTAAAAGTAAGAAAGAGAAATAATTCTTATTTTTAAACTACATTATTATTATATTACCCTTACATAAATAAATATAAAAAATAATATAATAATATCTATTTATTAGAATCATTTTACTTGACCATTTTTTTTTTACTTTGTTACACACAGACATATTTATTGACTGACTTGTTAAAAGTAATGTAGAAGCACTTTAGTTAAAGTCAATTTACTTTTCCCCAAAGTTTTACATAAGTTTAGCATAAGTTTTACACTTCACCTAAAAGTGTTTTTAAACTCAAATATCTATATTTTAAAAATAATATGAGAGAGTTATCAAATTTTAAAATATTTTTAGTGTTAATTTATAATATAGAAGTATATGTTATCTATCCAAAAATTCCTCCAAAATATAAATATTGTAATTAGTACAACTATATAAATAGTTTATAATCCTAATATTGTATTATTTAAAATTGAAATATTAATATTAATTTTAAATTTTAAAATATCTCATATTGAATTTAAAAAATTAAATTGATCTTTCATTTTGATACAGAGATAATAAATAATATAATTAGTAGCATTATATATATATATATATACTTTATAATTTTTATAATTATACTATAAAAACTAAATTAATTAATATAATTTTTAATTTATAAATTTCTCAAATTAAATTTAAAAAATCAATAGCAATTCTTTATTTTAGAGCGAAGGAAGTATTGTTTTTAGAAAATTTACAAACACAAGCTACGCTATGTCCAGTTGTGAAGTAATCTATTCCTGCGACAAAATCTTTTACGTATATATACAAAAAATCAATGGCAACAACGCCTCCAACCAAGTACGACTAAAATAATAGATAAGGTACGAATGCCAACTACTCCTTTAAGTACAATAATAAATTAAGTCTTCAAATTTCTCTAGAGCTGCCATTTGCGTGTTCCTCGTCACGTGTACGTCGTCTACATTTGTCATCCATAGAGACCGGTCTAATTTTTTATTTTTATTTTTATTTTTTGATTTTTAAAATATTTTAAATATTTATTTTTTTTATAAAATTTAATGATTTAAATATAACATAAATATACAGTACAATACTGTTATTTATATATATTCAAATTATATCTAAATTATTAAATTTTATAAAATAAAATATTAAAATAAATATTATAAATATTTTAAGAGTAAAAAAAAAAAAATTCAAATCGGCCGCTAGGACCGGCCCCCATTGAACAATTCTGTTTGTTAATTCTCCTCTCATATTGTATATTTGTTAATATTGTTGTTTTATTGTATGTCTCGTCTGTTATTTTTTCTTTGTATATTATAATGTTACATGTCTCAATTATTATTTTATTTTTGTATGTTGTTGTTACTAATTTAATTAATTAATTTATAATTATTTTATAATTGAATAAATATTATGTAAAGCATAATACATAAAATTAAACGAAAAATAGGGTAATAGATTTGAATTCATCCAATATACCAAATGCAATGATATACCTTGTCCACCCA
The DNA here is from genome assembly GCA_947179155.2 of Hedera helix. Taxonomy (NCBI): domain Eukaryota; kingdom Viridiplantae; phylum Streptophyta; class Magnoliopsida; order Apiales; family Araliaceae; genus Hedera; species Hedera helix. The sequence goes on from OX359266.1 coordinate 28,415,838, forward strand.
AAACCGAGTAAGTACTCTTTCCCTTCTCAAAAAAATGATTAAAAATATAAATTTTTTTATTTGTAAAGAATAAAATAAAGTATATAAAATGAAAAATAAAGTTATTATTTAATAAAATTTATTTATATAAAAAAATAAAAATATTATTAATTTGAATTTTTTTACTTTCTTTTCACTATTTTTACTTTTTTTTAATATATATATAAATTGTACTTTGCTCATTCTTTTGGTGAAGGGGGAGTATTTTTGATTGTCAATTGAGAATTTTAAATTAGTCCGATTGTTATGCATTATTAGAAGGTCAAAAATACTTTAACAAAATTATTCTTTTGTTAAAAAACGTAAGAGTCATTGTAAATTTTTAAAGTTTATTTAAGATATGTTTACACTTAAAATTTTGATATTACTTTTATCTATATAATAATAATTGTTGTGAGTAATCTAAAAATAATACTACCGATTGCTAGGCAAAGGTACTCTATGATACTTTAATATATTTAATAATAATTATTGCAAGTAATCTAAAATAATTTTATCGATTTAGGCAGAGATACTCTATGATACTTTAATATTGCTTAGGCAGCTCAATGACTTGTTCTACGATTGCTCAGATAACTTACACATTTGTTGGACAATTCTGACTGCTACCCTATGAGCTCAAGATACTCTACGATCAATAGATACTTTAAGAACAGGTAAAGTGACTTTACGAAAGATCTGACCCTATCAATCTTTACATAACATCAAATTAAATGATCAACCTAACAAGTTTGATCACTCTATTCTAAGTTCTTGTACACTATTTCTTAAATAAGGACTTTACAGAAGTTATTGAACAAATATATATTAATCACTTTTGTATCATCAAATCATACATAAGTAAATCCTAACAATCTTTCCCTATTTGATGATAACAAAATCAGTAGTTTCAAATATTACAAAAATAAACATGCAGTACCATACGAATTTAAACATGACTTAGAATATAGCGAGAAACAGTATTTTAATAGATCAAAAACATGAATTTATTAAATTTGTAATTATAAGATTATATTTTACAATTAATTAATCTTCTACCTCTCTTTCTACTTGGATGGTCTTTTCTTTCATCTTTTCTTCTATGATAGTACATCTCCCTTCATTCGGCTTCTTTTTTTCTCAATTCAGAAATTTCTTCAATCGTATCACTAGGACTGAGATCAGACATGTTGAATTATTGTTCACTAAGAATATAGACACCTTGAGACATCCTTTTAACCATCATTGGATCATCACTTGGTGGTCTCATGCTAGTAACTGTTTGCCATAACTCTCTTTGAGAAGATGATTGGCCTCTTAAAGATTGACATTCCAATGGTAAAACTTGAGTAATAGGAAAAGATGAACGTCTTAAAACCTTTCTATCACTCTGACCTCGACTTCTCTGTCCTTCCTGCTCCCCTTGAGTCAAAAATCTTCTTTGTCTACCTTTCTTCTTCCCCTTTTTGTCATCAGTCAATAGGGAGACGTCTTTGGAGAGCTGTTGAACAAAAGTGACAAGCTCATTCAACTGTTTTTTAGTGGCTTCAATATCTAGTTTGTTTTCCTACAATATTTTTAAAGCATTTTCTTACTACTGATGTACTATGGCCATAACATTATTTGTAGTTACAAGAACTGTGTCAGTTTGTAGAATTTGCTTCGCGACCTCTTTATTGAGCTCAATGTGATAGGAACTCAACTGAAGAATTTTATCATTCAAGAGTTTGATGCTAGCGTCATTAGCTTTTTGATATTCCAAGATAGCATTCTTCTGTTTATTGATCAAGCCTAAGAAAACTTTATCCCTTGGATGAAAATTATCAGCCATATCTTTAATCATCTTTTTCATGTGCTTGGCGAACTCTTTGCCTATTTTTGCTAGAACTTTTTCCGCAGTATATGTGACCGTGTCTAGATTTCTCTTGATGTCTTTAGCATTTTCGTCAAGATCTTCATAAATGTCTGCAAACATAAGAGCCATGAGACTAACCATTTGTCTTTTTTGAATAAATCTCATAAACTCGTTCTAAGATTTGATTGAGAAGAGGTTCTAGAGTGGGAGTATCAGAAGGAAGAGTAGTAATCAAAGCGAGACTTAAGTCAAAATACTCATTATTGGATGAATAGGGTATATCTCTTTAAGTGAGAGGTGGTATTTCTGATGGAGTATATTGTATTTTGGTACTATGTAGAGATTTTACAGGAGATGAAGGATTGAGTGGTGAATGAACATGAGTTGAGATAAATTTTTAAACATTTATTGATGAAGGGGAGTTTGAATGTGGTTGTCTAGGTATGTATATAGGAGAACTAATATTTTCAGCACCTGTCGTAGGGTTTTGGAACTATACGATTAGAGAGTTATTGTTTAGAGAGTCTTTTGTAAAGTGTTGGGACTCTTCAAATGAGGAATTATTCTTATTTACAACATCTGTAGAGTGTTGGGACTTTACGAATTGAGAAAGTGATGAAGTTTCATGGTCAGAAGAATGTTAGGATTCTTCAACTTACGAACTTAAAGTAGATGTTTGTTCAGCTATCTTAGAGGATGCTACAAACCAATTACTATAAGACAGAAATGAATGAAAAGATACAAGAATATATAGTGGAATACATGTTACTTTATTATAAGAACCCGATGAAACTTTTGCCATCTAAAATTGTCTTTCTTGCATATCTAAAGACTGGTGGATAGTTCTGAGAAATTAGCTTCACATTTGGATAGTTCTTGAACGTCCGTGAGATGAATTTTGGATCATTGTGAAGTAATGCTTGAACAGAGGCATCATTGGAAGAAAGAAATACAGTTGGTCACTTTGTTCAATGTAAGCAAGAATGCGACTGTACGTAGTGTTCTCCCTTTGCTCTTGATGAGTCTCACTGAGAATTTCCACTTTGGGATACTCATCATAAGTCTCATTTATGAGCTCTACTTATTGTCGTTGAGCTTCTGCATCCTAAGACATTGAGGAGATTGAATTAATCTTTTCTAGTTGTTCCCCCTCAATTTTTGCATTGATGTACTCAGAAATAGATGAACTTTGCTCTACCAAGATATCAGTAACAACAGATTCAATAATCCTTGTCTGATCTACTGAATCAACAGGTGAGCTTGGAGTTATCATTGGTGAAAACATTATCTCTGAACCACCTTTTTTCTCTTCTAGAATAATTTTCCTTTTCTTCTTTTCTAGCTCAGGAGATGAGTTATTCATAGTCATTTCTTCAGATTTGTCTAGAGGCTCTGGAATGTCAGCCATCTCAACCATTTTATCTTCATCTTTTGTTGTTGGCTCAGGCTCACCAGCCGTCTCTGCCATTACTTCTTCGCCCGTCTCTTTGATCTGAGAGCTATAATGCTCTACTATTGGAGATAGAATGAATTTCCTTGAGCACTTCCTTCTGATTCCTTTTGCTTTTTCCTTTAGGAGAACTAAGGTTTCTTTTGTTGACTATACATTCTTCCTCTTTCTGCTTCTTCTTAGAAGGTATGTCTACTGTGAAGACTTCAATTTCTTGTTCTGTTGGGGCAGCATATCCCTGGGAAATAGCTTTCTTTTTTCTTTTTCTCATTCTCTCAAGCCTAGTGGCTTCTTCTTCATCTTTATCTCCTTCAATCAAAATAGCTTTCTTTTTTATATCAGCGTTCTGAACTTTACTCTGAGTGGCTTCATTGTCTTTAGATTATTTTGATCGATGGATCTCTGCAGGGCATCTCCTCTAGTTGTCAAACAACTTGGGGGTTATCTTTTTGTTCACAATTAGAGCTTCTCCTTCTTTGTCTTTTATTTCTTCCCTTAACAGCTTCTTAAGAATAATGCTAATGAACCTTCCATAAAACATTTTGGGGGTCACCTTCTTGTCTTCTTCTTCTCATCTTCTATCATCCATTTTCCAATTCACCCAAATAATATAGCTCCAAAATTCATATTTAGCTTCATCTTGATGGCACTCACAATTCTCAGTTGTAGATCACTAGCTAAGTCATGGGCTAAATCCTTGCATAGAATACATTTTCCTATTATGTCCACAAGGAATTCATAGTTTTGAGAAAACTCTTTTTTCTTCATCCCTTTGAGGTCCAGATTCTTCTGATATTTCATTTTAGATAACCCGGCTTCTACATCGATGAGATTTAGAGTGGTGATCCCATCGAGAGATAAGTCTAGATCAGTGTTTACCTCTTTGGCTCGTAGACGAAGATTTCCCCCCCTCATCTTGGTGTTCATAAATCCATCCTTATACTCACCATTCTGGTAGAACTCTCTTACTAAACCAGTGTAAACCCTTGTTTTGGTGTTTTGAGCTTCATAGAATCCAACCTTCATTACTAATGACAACACTCTTCTGAACTTCTTTTCTGCATCTGCAAAGCTTTTGAAACATAGTTGTTTTCTGGTACAACTTGGATCGACATCCTTGAAGGTTGATTTTGATTCTGTAACAAAATTGAATTTATCTGAGAGTTTGAAAGCTTAAGAGAAAATTAGGGTTTTGAATGTTCAGATTAGAAGTGTAAAAGGCAGATATAATTTGTAACATTATATATGAAACTTCCCTCTTACCTCTTATTTTTGCCGAGAGGAACACGTCCTTTAATAGTTGTAGTTGATAACTACTGTGCAGAAACTTTTGACTTTTACTTGCTTTGCTTGAGCATGACCTTTACTTGCCATAAAATACTTGTTTTAACTTTTTCGTAGTGTAAAATATCATTCTATAATCTCTTCAGTTCTACATCTTGCTTCTGATCTCAGAATCATTCTACGATGATTCTTCACTCAAATGTCCACTCTACAATTTTTCTTGAATAATACTTGCAAACTACCAAATGGATTAAGTAGAGGTACCTGCAAAATAATATATTCTTCACTTTGGTACCCAGACTAGCTTGGGTCCTACCTTGTTAGTGCCTTTTGGTAACCAAATCTACATGACTTTGGATTTCTCATTAAGTGATGGATAATAATCATTATAACATATTTCAGCCATATGACCATTATTATAACATATAAAACATCTATTATTATGCATGTGTGAGTATATGTATGTGGATCTTCTCATTTGAAATGCTTGTGGATGATATTTATTTCCAACTTTTCTTTTAGACTTGTTCTTTCTCTGTTCCCATACTGCTTTATGGTTTTGAAAGTTCGTAGAGTACAAATCAGTTCTATGATTTTTGTCTGGTTGATTCCCATAGCTTGTTTTATTTGATTTTACGATCTTTCAAGGCTCAATTGAAGACTTTGGCTTACTCTTCAATTTCGCAAAACCAAAACCAATATGTGGTTTGTTTTTAGGAACAACAATCTTTTCTGTAGAGATAATACAGTTTTAACTGTTAGGTTCAACGATATTTATGAATTTTACAAACACAATGTCTCTATTATAATTAGAAATATTTTTGTTGCTAATTTTCATTAATTTTTCCACACTTAGACCTGAAGAGGAATCTTTAAATCCTAACCCTAACTTATCAGAGACAGATCTCTGACTTATAATTAATGAATCCATAGACGCAGAAAAATGATTTCATACAGAGATTTTTTTCTCTAGATCCTCTATCTTAGAGATTAGAGTTAACTCTCTGTGTGCACTTAGTTCAACCACTTTCTTTAATTTAGCATTTTCAGCCTCAAGATCGTCAAAGATGCAGTACTTCGTAGAGCAGTTTTTAACTCTACGAGAACTTTCTCTTTTTTCTCTTAAAGAAGAGAATGATCCTTTGATAAAACTCTGAACATTTTCATAGACTGATGTAAATCTAACGTTATATTATGTAAAGAAATTCTAAGATCATCAATATTTATATCAAGAGAGTTCAAATCAAATACCTCATTCATGTCAAATGTTCTAAGATCAGTAGTCATGTTTTGACATTCTTCTATGACCATTAGACATAGATTTGCCACTTGAGGTTCTTCATCATCACAAGAGTCTAAACTAAAGCTACTTTCTGAATCACTCCACGACCCCTCAGCTATAGCCTTTATCTTTTCTATGTTGCTTTTTGTAGCCTTTGAATTCCTTCGTTGGATATGAATTCTTATTATCCTTCTTCAGATTTTCTCGTAGAGATTTGGTGCATTCTGCGATAAAATGGCCTGGCTTTCTGCAATTATAGCTTAGATCTTATTCCTTGCTATTTTCATTCTTGTTGTAGTTTTTTCTTAGCCTCTAGTTACTATTGTTTCGTATGAAGTTTTTCAACCTTCGAACAAGTAATGTTAGATCTTCATTATCATTTGTTTCATCACCATTAGAATCTTCTTTGACTGGGGCTTTGAGATTTGCTTCTGAAACTTTTAGAGCATTTCTCTTCTATTTCTTCTTGCTTTCTAATGATGTTTCTGCTCTCTAATTTAGCTCTAGCTCATAAGTAAGAAGATTACCATAAAGCTTCTGTACAGTCATTTCGTGCAGATTCTTAGATTCACGAATAACGGTGATTTTGGCATCCCACTTGCTAGGTAAAGCCCCCATGAATTTTATATTCGGGTCTTTGTTATACCTTGCCATAAGATCTCAAAGAGTTAAGGAGCATATTGAACCACTCATAAGTTACAGTGATATTCTCTCTAGGGATATAAGAGAACATCTCATATTACTATGTCAAGAGAGATTGCATATTCTCTTTGACTTCTTTTGTTCCTTCATGCATGATCAGTAAAGCTTCCCAAACTTCTTTTACAGTTGTGTAGTTGATAACATTTTCAAATAATTCATCTTCTAGAGCCATGAACAGAATGTTCTTAGCTCTCTTGTTCAACTGTACTAATTTATTCTCATTGCCAGTCCACTTTTCTTTGTGCTTGATTACCATCTTGTCTGGACCATCATTTGTGGGAGTCAATTTCATTGGAATGTATGGACAATTTATGACAGCATCAAATAGCTCTTCAAAAATAACATCCATGTAGGCTTGCAAACGAATTTTCCAATTATCAATTTTTTTTTATTCAACAGAGGTGGCTTATTCCCACCACCAAGTTCAGAACCATTTTTAGTATGTGCCATATGATCAACTTAATGTGTTTAAGCTTCATATTTATGAGAACAAGCTCTGATACCACTTGTTGTTTCCTAGAGGCACAACAGATCTCTAGAAGATGGTTGAAAAAATCTTTGAGAATTTTCGCTTGTTTTAAAAGGTCAATTACCAGATAATTAATTTATTCAATTAATTTAGTACAGTAGAATATTAGTATAAAATCCCCCTTAAAGTTTTAATGAAATATTGATTCTTGCTTTAGTGTATGTGAAGACAAGTCACTGACAGATATATCAGTTTACAACAGTTTATGAATAATGTAAATGCTTAAAGTAAATAACACAAGATGTTTTAAGTGGTTCAGAGTATTAACACTCTTAGTCCAATCTTCTACTTCAACAAATAGGATATCCACTAAGGATGGGTCACACTGACTAGATATCAAAGATCTCTTACAACTGAGTCACTTAAATTTCTTCGAGTCACTTGGTCTTAGAATATTCAAACACTTAGTTCAGGATACTTAAACCACTTCAAGTCACTCTGACTTAATATAATGATTACACAGATCAAGTGAATTACAACTGATAGATGATTGAGTTTGAAGTCCTACTAAGCTTTACAATGATGCTTGACTTCTTCTGGTACTTAGCAATTTTGAAATTAAGTAGATTTTTTTTATTTACTTTTTCAGAGGTTTGGCTTCGTACTTGTGTGATTCGTACTCGGATTTGAATCCTTATACGATCTTATAGCTCTTCAAAAAGTGTTCTGTTAAAGAGTTCCGTTAGAGCATTTAATGTTCTGATAGTACAGTTAATGTTCTTCTGACTTTGGGTTAAATAGTGGGCTTGCTTTTCGTCCTAGTATATCCCATCAGACAATAGTTCTCACCTACCTTTGAAGTGAGATGGCAGACCTTCTACAAAGCAGTCTTTCTAATCTTCTTTTCTGAATTTTGAAGATGGTGAGAAACATCCTTAAAATCTTTACTCTAATACTCTGCAATACTCTATACTTGTCAGACTTATAACTGTTCTGACACTATCTTCAGGATTGGCTTGATCGCTAAGTTTGATGAAAAACGTAGAGTCTGATATATGATACTCAACTTTATCAACTTTACGAATGACTTTAATCGAGTCAGTAAGATGCTCTACGATCTACTCTATGAACTATGCTCTACGATGCTAGAGCAGACTTGCGAACTTCTTCTTTCAACATCTTTCTAAACTTTTGTTACGACTCTGACAATAGCTTTACGATTCTGAAAGTAGTTCTATGCTTCCAATAGTAGACTTTTTGACTTAATACTCAAAATCCTTTGCTGCTTCACTAAATACTAGAGTGCTCTGCTCATACTCTACGATTGCTTTAATATTGCTTAAGTAGCTCCATGACTTGTTCTACGATTGCTCAGATAGCTTACACATTTACTTTACGATTCTGATTGCTGCCCTACGAGCTCAAGACACTCTACGATCAATAGATACTTTACGAACAGGTAGAGTGACTTAACAAAAGATCTGACCCTATCAATCTATACATAACTTCAACTAAAAGGATCAACCTAACAAGTTTGATTAATTTATTCTAAGTCCTTGTACACTATTTCTTAGAAAATTACTTTACAGAAGTTACTGAACAAATATACAATAATCACTTCTGTATCATCAAATCATATATATGAAAATCCTAACAGTTTGGTTTCAATACCAACTGCTAGTAGCGGTTGGGAGAAAGGCCAAAACGACGTCGTTCTAGTCTTAGTCACTAGTAGGAGTAGCGGCCTAGAGATGATGTCGTTTAGTTTGGTCTCTTGACCGCTACTCCTACTGGCGGCTAGGACAGAAACAAAAAGACATCATCTCCAGATTGCTACTCACACTAGCGGCTAGGACCAGAACGACGTTGTTTTGTCTTTAGTCTCACTCACTAGTAAATGTAGCAGCCTGGAGATAGTGTCGTTTCGCTGGATCTCTAGGCCGCTACTCTTACTAGCGGCTAGGATAGAGACAAAACAACGTCGATTAACTAGACATTTTGCTAATCGAAATTTTGCAATAGCGATGTACTGAAAGGCTTTCCTAGTCGCCAACAAGACTAGTGGTTGGGAGGGTAAGTACGTAATTCCCATTAGCCATTACTCTTATTGGTGGGTTAGGCCTCCTGACCGTTACTTCTAGTAGCGGTCTGGAAAAAATTATTTTTAAATTGTACCCTTAGATCATCATGTCAACCGTATAAGTTGCATTTATTGGAATAGTGTCAATAAAAACAATTTGTTACGAATCATTCTTATATATATATATATATATATATATATATATACATATACGTAGAATATTATACATTTATATATATTTATAAGTAGAATATTATACATTGAACTTCAAATTGCCATCACCTAAAAAAGGAACGGAGGGAATATGTACCGCTGCATTTTTTACAAACTAAACAGTCACAACAAGACCAAAATTACTACCATCATCATCGCCGAAATCTAATATAGGTACCTCAAAACACACTCTCTCTATCACACAGACACATTTCAAGCCTCCGATCACCAATCTTACCAGACTATCACTGAAAACACCTCCAAATTGATGAAATAAATGAAAAATACTTGGGTGGTAGTTTAGTAGATTTGGATTGTCTTAAGATATAGGTTAGTGTTACATGTGGAAGCTATGTGCAATATAAATTATCGTATGCATTTAAACGATTGCATTATATCAGTGTGTAGTTTCAAAAAATTTGTAATGTGATATCCAACTATTTATGTGCTATTAATGGTCTTGAGAAATAGATTTGTCATTGCACTTCAAAATTTTGAACATCATAAAATAATAATCCCCCCTTATATAATTCATTTAGATTTCAACTTACCATTTGTAGAACATTACACACGTATAATTATGTAGATAATCTTTCTTATTTTTCAGCTTCTTTGTAAAAAGTATAAGAAGACATAGTTATTAAATTTATCACAAGAGATCAACAAGAAATACTTAGCAAGAAAGTTTGAAGTGGTAAAAATGATCAAAGGTAGGAATTGAAATGTAATGAAGCCCTTATAAAGAATTGACTAAGTTATAATGTTTAAAACCAAATAAAGTGTATGAATGAGCAAGTAAAATGATGTAAAAGGCAACAATTAATAACAAAACAGTGAAGAAGGAGATCGTGAAATAAAAGCAGCATAATATCCTTCTAGTTGATTCCACACCGACATACTAACTATTGACATAAATATATATATATATATATATATATATATATATATATATATATATATATATATATATAATGTTTAAGACCAAAAAAGTGTATGAACGAGCAAGTAAATGATGCAAAAGGCAATAATTAATAACAAAACAATGAAGAAGGAGATCGTGAAATAAAAGTAGCATAATATATTTCTTGTTGATTCCACACTGGCATACTAACTATATATATATATATATATCTGGGGATGCTCCGGTGTGAGAATAAATACAGGCCAAAAAGCGTAACAATGAAAAACTTATTATTGCTGGAAAATAATAGGTATTTGAGAAGAAAAGACTGTGTAACCTGGACCTTCACGCTTATAGCCTTATTTATACTTTTCTCCCATTGCCTTCTCTCCCCGTAACTGATTAGGATAAGGAATCCCTTGACAGAATTCAATTATAATTATGATGTTGACTGATTAATCCTTATTACCCCTAAGATCCGGGATCATAATATAATTTAAAATTCTAAGTTAATGTGGACTTTGACCTTCCTTGACTACCGAAACCGCCTCAAAAAGGAACACTTGAATGGGCTAACCCAAAATTTGGGCCCATCATAGTGTATAAAATATAATCCAACCAACACTCCAAATAAATACTAACTCTTAGGCGCAAACCAAATCAGAGGCCCTATAAATTATATCCTAACATTGCCCCCATCTCCTATATATAAGAATTTATAATAGGAGAGTAATGCCAAAAAGTCAATTAATTTTGACTGAATAAAATAAAATTGCCTGACTTCTTTATTACCAAACATTTCTAATATTAAAACTATCAAAAACACTGGATATCACCCCACAAACCATCACACGTCTCATTAATTAGCCCTTCAAATTTTACTGTGTCCATCAAACCAGCCATCATTGATTATCGTGCTAATTATTACTCCTCTACTAAAATACAACGCCCTTTCATTTTCACTTTATCCTCCTAAAAAATTACCCTATCACTTTCCCTCTCTGGAAAGATAACTCCCATCAACCTTTTCCTTTCCTCCGTCAAAAACCCATTTTTTTCGACTACCAGCTCCATTTTCAAACAACAATGGCTGAAAAACCAGCTTCTCCTCCTTTCTTTGAAGGATCAATAAGCCCCATCACTGAAGACCCAGTAATCCTTATATTTACCGAAGCTGAAAAAGCAAAAAACACTACCCGAGAACTTTACAATACGACCAAAACATATACTACTGCCAACACCATCTCCAAAATCACCCTTCAATCCCTCCTCGAAATTCGAAAAGAATTCCAAATTCCCGAGCAATATGACTTTTAGGCTCATCACCACACATATAGAATGTACCACCGAGCCGATATGAAATACATTGTTGTCCACACTCAAGCCCTTAAATATAGCCTCTGTTTCCCCCTCCACGACTTCATCAAAACTTTCTTCACCCTTACCGGAATTAACTTATCTCAACTCCTACCCAACTCGTAGAGTTATTTAATAAGCATTATTATATTATGCCATCAGATCAAAGTTACCCTTTCCACCGACTTATTTTTCTCCATCTTTCCCTTACCAAATCAAAGGAACTTTGTTTCTGATGTCTGAACAAGATCCCCAATCACCGAGTCAGGTTGAAAACTCCTACAACCAATAAAGGATGACACCCAAACTGGTTTTATATCCACAGCATAGACATCAACCAACTATCATCATGGGGAGAACCACAAAAACTAAACCTCAGATATGAGTAACTACCAATAGACCACAAAAAAGAATTTCATGACTTTTGCAAAAAGATTTCAACCGAGCCACAGTACCTGGAACATTTCTCTAACGAGCAATGGTTGCACGACCACGGATGTAAATCTCCATCCCTGTCTTATTTAATTCATTTACCTCTTATCATTATTTCTGATTCTCTTCCTTTTTTCTTTCTGTACAGTAGCTGACCAGACCCCAAATTCAAACCCCCTACCTTCTAGGAATGGAACCAATGACCTCATGTTTGAACTTTTGGCCATAAAACCAACCGACCACAATGGGACAACATGAATGGTGAATCCCCTATAGTAGTTCATGACGTTGTCCGATATGCCCATAAAACAATTAACAACTCCTCAGGCCATCTCCCATTTGTCTCATCCAATCGCCTCTTAATCATGTTAAGTAACGTACGGTTGGTCCCTCTACTTAACCATTAGACTGAGGATGAGCAACCGAGGTCCTCCGATATTGAATCCCTAAATTTGCTTAAAATTGCTAGAATTTTGCACCCACAAATTGCAATCCGTTATCCGAAACCAACACCATTAGAATGCCAAACTGAAATATTACAGATTCTTTCAAAATCTCAAGCAATCATTCTAAGTGATACGCTTAAGTTGTTTAGCTTGCACCCACTTCGTCATGTAATCTACTGCCACCACAACATATTGGAGTTGTTCCTTCACCTTTGGCATCGGCCCTAACAGGTTTATCCCCCAAACGACAAACGAGAATGGAGATAGCACCGATGATAACTCCTTTGGGGGCTGATGTGGAGCAAGACTATCCAACTGACACTTCAGGCACTCTTGGCATACTCTTTAGCTTCATGGAACATCGTCGGCCAATAGTATCCATGCATAATCAATTTTTATGCCAATGACTTCACTCCCATATGGTCCCCACAAATTCCTTCATGTACCTCTTGAAGATCATAAGATACCTCTAATGGGACAAACACTTCAATAGAGGCGATGAATAAGCTCGTCGATGCAAATTCCCATCGATTAAACATAAATAAGAACTTCGATATTTGATCCTCTTTGCCATAATTTTTTCTGTCAAAAGCTTTCTGTCAATAAGATAATCTAAATAGGGAGTCATTCAACAATTCATCCTCTCGACCAGCATAAGCTCCTTCCTGTTAATACTGGGTTCATTCAGGATCTCCAAATATACCGAATCTTCGAAACTCTTCACTTGAGTCGCAGCAAGCTTGGACAAAGCATTAACAATTGCATTCCCATCCCGTTTTATACCATGAAGAGCATAAGACTCAAACCTTTGCAATAACACCTTCACCTTGGATAAATACCTCATCATCCATGCCCCCCGAGCCTCATACTCTCCATGAATTTGCTTCACCACCAACTGTGAATCACTGAATATAAGAACATACCGTACTTCTAAACTTTTAGCTAGTCTCAACCCTGCCTGCCAATTTTACCTTGTACTCAGCTTCGTTATTTGTAGATTTGAATTGAAACCGAATTGCCTGTTGCACCCTGAACTCATCCGTGCTAGTTAGAATGACACCAGCCCCACTTGCTTTGGCATTAGAGTAACCATTAACACACAATGTCCAGGAAAGAGTTTGCACTTGCTGCCCCCAGTTATAACTCCCATAATCTCTTTCGTCCTATCCACTTGATCACCATCCGAAAATGTGCACTTAACTATAAAGTTTGCCAAAACCTGTCCCTTGATAGCTGTCCGAGGACGATAATTCAAAACATGTTGGCTAAGCTCTACAGCCCATGTAACCATTTTCCTCAAAGTATCTGGTTTGTGCAACACCTTTTTTTAGTAGCTAATCAATGTAAATGATGATGATCTGACCCTGGAAATAATTGCGAAGCTTTCTGCTCACAATCACCAAGGCGTACACACATTTTTTTAGATTCGGATAACGAATCTCTGCATCCCTCAAAGCATGACTGACATAATAGATAGGGTGCTAGAACCTTCCATCTTCTCAAACAAGAACCTCACCAACTGTTAATGAACTGATTGCCAAATATAATTAAAGAGGTTCATTCAACACCTACTTCTGTAATAAATAAGTCGTTGACAAATATTTCTTAATCCCCTGGAAGGCGTCCTCACATTCTAAAGTTCATTGGAATATCTCATCATTCTACGGCCATTTCAAAGTATTAAAAAAGGGCAATCATCTTTCTACTGATCGAGACATAAACCTCCTCAAAGCTGCCACCCCCAACCTGTGAGGCTTTTTACATCTTTGAAATTTTGCGGGGACTTTATATCCAGGATCGCCTTTATCTTTTTCGGATTGGCTTCAATACCCCTTTAGCTTACTAGATAACCAAAAAATTTCCCTAATCCAAGATCGAACTTACATTTCGTGGGGTTGAGCCGCATGTTGTAATGTTTTACAATCTGGAAACACTCTTCAAGATCCTGTAGATGATCCTGAACTCTTGTACTCCTGACTATCATATATTCCATGTATACCTCCATGTTCTTTGCGATATACTTTCGGAAGACTTTATTCACCATCCTCTGGTATGTGTCTCCCGCGTTAATTAACCCAAATGTCTTCTTTTGTATACATAAATAACCCGATAGATGATGAAGGATGTCTGTGGGATGTCCTTTTTTACCATAAAAATCTGATTATACCCAAAGAAAATATCTAGGAAACTGAGAACAATATTCCCCGACGTTGCATTAATAAGTTGGTCTATATGAGGGAATGAATAAAAGTCTTTCGGGCACGCCTTATTCAAATCCGTATAGTCGATGCAAACTCTCCATTTCTCATTTTGTTTTCTAACCAAGACTACATTTGCCAGTCACTCCGGGTACTCTATATCGTCTATCACTTCAACATCCAAGAGTTTGACAACTTCCTCAACTATTATCTTCTGTCATTTCAGAGCGAAAGTTCAACGCTTCTAGTGAACTGGTTTCCAGTTCGGATCAACCGACAGCCTATAAACTACCACATCTTCTATAATTTCAGGCATTTCGTGAGGTGTTCAGGTGAAGATATCCGAATATGTCTGCAGTAAATCCATTAAGCCCAACCTTGACTGTACTTTGCAACCTGGCACCTATTTTTACCAACTTGGTTGTGTTGCTTGGTATCAGCTCCACCTCATTGGTCTTCTCAACAAGCAATGCCAATGGTTCGATAATCCCTTAGGTAAAAGGCTTAATATCTACTATCATTTCTTTGCTTCTGTTTACTTACCCTGACAGTCGACGTGGTGAGCGTAGTCCGATAACACACCTCTTTGTTATGTTCAAGTTTCCATTCACCTCACTGATTCTGTTAGGCGTAGGGCATTTAATCTTAAAGTGCAAGATCGACGAGACAGCATGTAGTACAGATAGATTTTCCTTCCAAGTATGGCATTATAAGCCGAATCAACCTAAACCACGAAGAATTTCACTATAACGTATCGTGGAGCCGTCCTAAAGACCACTGGTAATTCTACAGTCCCGACCATAGGTACAGGCTCGTTGTCGAACACATACAAAGGTGATTCATGTCCAACCTCCAACTTGACCCCTTACAAATCCATCCATTGCTATGCATGACTATACAACACATCGACCGAAGATCCATTATTGATTTTGATACATCTCATGTCTACGGGATCGACCTGCGCTGTGATAAATAGTGCTCCTTCATGAGGTTTCACTTCTTTTGACTGGTAATATTCGTCTGAGAACAAGATCACCGTGTTCAGTAAGGGCCTCTCTAGCTTAGCCGTCTGCTCAGATAAGGCCATTAAAATGTCTGAGACTGACCGTTGCTTCTTCCCTGACTGCTTAGGAACCGATCCTCCTTTAATAACATCTATAACTCACTGAGGATGGACTGTCAGCTCAGCTCCCCATACGTCCGCATGTGCCTTGTTCAGTATTGGTGCTTCCTGACCAGCTACATATTGGATCAACTTACCACTCTGAACTCGTTTCTCAATCATGTCTTTTAATCCAGTACATATCTTTGTTGAGTGTCTAGTATGCTGATAATATTCATAGTTTAAGCTTTTCCTGCCTTGACGAGATCCTATCGTCCCCCTAGATGTAGCTGAGTCCCTAATCGTATGTAGAATCTTTACTCGATTAGTGTTCAATGGGGTGTACAGCTTACTGTCCGGTCGAGGCTGAAACAATGGTCTATTAGTAGTGGGTGGGTGTCCTCATTTTGAGTTGATACAATCCCAGAGATTCCCCTTGTTGCCTAAATCCTTATTGTTGTTGTTGGGTCGGTTGTTCCCCTTATTACCCGGTTGTAGACTTGTCATTGCCTCGTCGATCGCTATAAATTTCTCAGCTCTTTCATAAGCGTCAGACAAATCTTTTGGAGGGTTGAACATGACATCTTAATGTGCTTCTTATTCCGCTCCATGTCCAATCCTGTTGTGAAAAATTCCAACGCCTATGTCATGTTCAGATCAATGATGGTCCTAACTGCATCTCAAAATCTTTGCACGAACTGGCTTAAGGACTCCCTGGGCTTTTGTTTGATCTGCATTAGTGAAGCGGTCAACTTTCCCCTTCTTTTATTGCTCCCAAATCTTTCGTGAAATTTATAGCATAACTCCTTCCATGATTTAATCGAATTTGTGGGCAACGATATCATCCACTGTTTAGCCCATTTCTTCAATGTAGACACGAAAATCTGGTACATCCCAACTTTTGAGTGGTTTTAGTACTTCATCACCCATTCATAGGAACTCATGTGATCATATGAGTCGCCAGCACCATCATAGGTCTCCAAAGGTAGAAACTTCTTCTTTGGATCGGCCTTATCTTGATCTATAGCTGGAGAGAATGAGGATTTCAGGTCCAAATGCAGGGGTGCAACCAGTCCTATCTCCACTGTGGGTCTCGCCTCTGCTGCTGCTGATCTTCTCTCCAATTCTGATATCCTTTGTAGTACATGTCCGAGAATAAGCACCTGTAGGGTCTTCTGCTGCTCTTCCCTACGCAGATTTGTCCTCACTCCACCTTGACTCATTCCTTTAATGGGAGATCGAGTTCGTCTCCGATAATATCGAATTAATGAGTTGGGCTGCCTTATATCTTTAGTACGATCCTGGTCGGTCCGACCAAGTCGCCTCATATAACCCTGAGAATGGTTCCGATCACGAGATTCTAATTGTCATGTTCTCGCATGTCTCGATCGAGGCCGACTTTATGGTGTTTCCTCTCGTTCTCCTCCTCCAATTGTAGTTGGTGGATCCTCTTCTCTTCTCAGCTCGGATAGGTGGGCGTTCCACTCCTAATGTCATCGCCTCAAAGTCTCCAACTCAACCTCCACTTCTTTGATTCTTTGTTGTCTGATTCTTTTTCTCTAATCACATTGTGTCAACCTACCTTGTGGATTCTCCAATTCTTCCGACCTTAACCTATATAAGTCTGAATCCAGTGAGATTGATGGAAAGAATAACTGCCTTCTAACATGTGTTGGCACATGCCTATGTCTCGACTGATTGGGCCTAATCATGTCCTTCACCAAGCCTCGAATATTCCATGGAACTGGTTTCGTAAAGGATCTCTGTTGGTCCCTACTAGGGTTCACTACTCCTGCCATAATAACAACCTTCAAATCAAAACTGGTGATTTACTACTCAAATACCAAAGCCCTCCTTCTAGCGCCAATGTTGACGCGTGATTTTGTTCACCTGATGAAACCACCAAATAATGAACAACCTGCACTAGAAACAACTGTTAGCCACCCCTAGATTGTGTAACGGTTTGGGTCGTTCGAGGATGCTCCGATGTGAGAATAAGTACATGCCAAAAAACATAATAATGAAGAACTTGTTATTGCTGAAAAATAATAGGTATTTGAGAAGAAATAATTGTGTAACCTGGACCTTTACACTTGTAGCCTTATTTATATTTTTCTCCCCTTTCCTTTCCTCCCCGTAACTGATTAGAATAGATAATCATTTGATAGAATCTAATTATAAGTATGATGTTGACCTTATCACCCCTAAGATCCGAGATCATAATCTAATTTAGAATCCTAAGTTAGTGTGAGCTTTGACCTTTCTTGTCTACCCAAACCGCCCCAAAAGGGAACATTTGAATGGACTAAGAAAAATCCGGGCCTATCATTGTGTGTAAAATATAATTCAACCAACACTCCAAGTAAAGACTAACTCTTAGGCCCAAAAAATTATATCACAATAATATCAATTTCCACCGGTAGGTTTAGGTCATGAACTTAACGCGCTGACTAAATTGAGCTCACCAAAACATAATAATCAGCTAAATTAGTTTTCATCATCTTTCTCGAAATCATTACGTACCAAAAAAAAATGGGATGGAAAAAACAACATATCTTTTAGATGGAAATAAATAAAAAGTCAAATATTTAACAAAATGCCTTGGCTCAAACATAACCCACAAGCTTGATGAGCTCTTGAGAAAACACGTTTCACTGACATCCTCTTAAGCTACTTCTATTTGGACCTCACTATTGACATTTGAAAGGGCAGTAAAAGCTCTAATTGAATAAATTGCAACGTTAAGGACCTTACAAGGCAATATAAATTTATAGATTTAGAGTTACTGAACCATTTGATTCAAATAAATTAGGAAAATTATTGAAGTGACTGCAAGTTGTTGAAGACCTTAAAGTTGACACCTTTAACATAGCTCTTCCCAAAACACTTGTAGGGGCATTTCTACAATCAATGAGAACATCATATTCTCTGAAACATATAAACAATTACAATATGATTTAAGATTTTGCCCAAATTCAACCTTTTCTGTGGCTGCCCCAGCTCAAATTCGTTGCTATCCAATTCTTTACCGTACTATCAATTTAATTTCTAAGACTCAATTGAAAGCAAGAAAAAATATTTATTTAATGAATAAATAAAATTTGCTCCGCATTGAAACAAAAAGCAAAATCAATCTTTGAATGCATAATAACACTATTAAGAAAAACATACGTTGGACTACTGGAGTGTGTTAGTACATGCAGTATATGGTCCCTTTAATTAATTTGATGATGATTATGTTTAATATATATTTATAAAAAATAAGTAAATTTTGTAAAGTTCTTATGAAAGATTTTATGTAAAAGGACTAATTATGTTTAATGTATATTTGTAAAAAACAAGTAAGTTTTGTAAAGTACTTATGGAAATAATTTAAAGCGCTAATTTGAAAATTTTGATTATTTCTCATATCTAATAATCAGGTTTGACCAAATATATTACTAATTTATTCTTTTTTATTTTAGTAATTTCATTAATTACCCAAATTTACTTCTCAAAACATTCATTTTTAGTAATTTACACTTGAAATAAGTGATTACCAATTTTTTTTATTCCAAAGGCTTTTCACTTTTAATAGTTTAAGTGCTTTTTATTTACCAAATGCAAGCTACTTTTTGAAAACTATTATAATCATATTCAATAATCACAGTTTTAAAAAAAAAACTAAACATTCTCTTAAATTGGATCTTGCGAGTATTTTCATAAAAACTGATTATAAGTCGTTTTAAAATAAAATTATCACACGTTTTACGTTTAAAAAACTGATTAAAATCAAGTTTAACTATTTATAAGCGATCCTAAGCACTCTAATTCTAAGTTCAAAAATCATTTCAAAAGATTATAACTAATTAAATGTGCAATAGATTTTTCAAAATGCATATGATCACATAAACATGTTAGGTGGATTGATAAGTCGATTTTATATTTATTTATTAGGTATTTTATGCTTAATTATTTGTGTATTTTTAAGTATTTTAGATAATTTATTTAATTTTATGCATTTTTATTATTTTGATATTATTTTTATATTATGTCTATTTTGTTTTATAGGAATTATTTGGGCTATATGGCAAATTGGTAAATAAAGAAGCTTGGATGGCATTATTGTAATTAATTGGCAATTGGTGCCATGCGCGGAGGTATATGATTCAACAGTCAATCCGGGACGACGCCGTTTGGCGCTTGGGTTTTCAGCATTTGGAGCACGCCTGGCGCGAGGTGACAAGGGATCAACAGGCGACTGCCGCGCAAGGCGCGTGAGGGTTGCAACTGGCAGCTTCTTTCTTTTTCCAATTCAACAGATTTTGTTCCTTCCGTTTCTAGTGGCAAATAAATTAAGTAATTCAATTGTAAATTATAAAAGGAAAAATAAATAAGGATTTTATATTTATTTTATTTATATTTTAAATTCTATTAGGGTTTGAAAATTATAATTTTTATTAGGGTTAGGATGATTATATAGCCTATAAATAGAGGGCTTGAAATACAATTGAGAAAACACAACTTTTTGATAGAAAATTCTTTCTTTTATTCTTTGGTACTTTTTATAATTATGTGTAGCTAAATTATTTTTCTTGGTTTAAGTGATTGAAGGCATCAAGATTAATACACTGTGAGAGCTAATTTATTTTAATTATTCAATTTATATTTTAGTATTAGATATTTTTCTGTATTTAATTTTATGATTGATTTGTTTAATTGCTAGGAGGCCTACTAGTTTATTATTCATATTAATCTACTGCTATTTGTGAAGCAACTAAGATTAATAATTATTTTACAGATCAAAAGATTATTATATCTTAGGAAAAATATTCATCTAAATTAAATGCAAACAAGTGGCTTGTATTGTTTAGTTCAACGATTTCTTTAATTTTTAAAGCTGCTATTAAATTAAATCTTTAGCAAGTATCGGAGATTGTTTAATAGTAAGGGTATTTAGACCAAGTGGTTCTACTTAACTAAAATTAAGGAGAGTGGAGAAAAATTATTCCACCTGCGAGTAGTTATTTGACTTATTTCTATGGTAAATATTTAAAATATGAATTGAGTTATTCTTGTATCAATGATCAGTTATAAATTATTGATGGTGGATGTTAACTTAAACTAAGCATTTTTCTTCTCATTTATTTTATTTCATTATTTACATATTTATTTCAGTTAATTTTATTTAAATTATTTCTTTAATTAAAAACTCTCAAATTTTAGTTTGCGAAAATATAAAATTAAATTAATCATTTTTTGGGGCATCGACTCTTATATTACTATACATTTATTTTTTAAAATAAAATTTTATTTTTAAATACCTGTGACAGCACACCATAGATGTACGTTGATTTCCTTTAAGGTTTATAACTAGTGTTTTTTCTTTTTCGAACTCTCCTCTGTGGCAAAGAGGGATGGATACCACTGAACCAACAACTGAGTGGTGGTTGGTTTATAATTAGTTTTTGGTTATAAAAGAAAACTTTAGGTGGGTCCTAATTATAATGTCAGCAGTGACGAAATTCACATTTAGAACGTAAAAGTTTCAGCATTAAAAGGTCTCAATATTAATCATATTAAGAAGTCATTAGTAATCATAATTTTAGGTCTCAATTTTAATTATTATATTAACTCATTAATAATCATAATTTTTTCTTTAAATTCAAGTTTCACTGAGTGTTTATTCGTCTATTAGCCTATAATAATTAAAATTTTAAGTGCACTACCTTATAATAATTAGAATTCTAAATACACTAGCTTATAATAATTGAAATATTTTTAATTAAAAATTAGTAAAAAAAATAAGTTATTCACCAAATTTCATATAACTCTAACGATAAAACAACTTCAAGGGTGACCATAGTATATTCACCCAACCTCATGTAACTCAATTGTTCAATTTCAACTTAACAAAGCCTAAAAAAAAATCTTAATAAAAAATATTTAACTCGTGATTTTTCAAAATTTGTAACTCCAACGCAACGTATTTTTATAGGATTCCCAAATACTAGACCTTGAAACGCTGCTATCAATGCTAGTGACCGCATATAGTAGTTTTATGCAAGTTAAAATGTCACGGAGAATATAATATGAAGCATGGTTAAACCAACTATAATAAAATAAAAATATGATGAATTATTGCCCATAAACAAACAAATTATATCATGAAGTTTTCAGATGGTGTTAGCAGAATCGGCAGAAGTAGTAGGCCCAAGCCGTGTTATTTGCGCGTACGTCCGTACACACAAGTATCCAGCGTATTTCTACTCAGCCTCACCTTCCAATCACTCCCAATTCCCCAAAATACTCAGCCTATTCTCTCTCTAAATTTTTTATCAGCTTCAGCTTTCATGTCTGTAATTTGAACGGATTTATAAGTGGAGCTGTTCGTTTGTCAAATGTAAATACCGGTGTATATCAATCTGGGACATTTTTGATTCAGTAGGTAAGTAAGGAAGAACTACCCACTTCAATTTCTTTCTTATATTGGTTTCTTCACAATTGTTCCTTGCTTTTATGCCCAATAGAGTTTTGTACAGATTCATACTAAAAAATTCTGAAACTAATAAGGGTGTTTATTTCATTGTTTGTGTAGAATTGAACTCAAAGTGCTTGATATATATATATATATATATATATATATATATATATATATATATATATATACATCGGTTAATTAAGTGCTTGACAAATTGCCTCAACTAACCATAATGTTCAATATAAATTTGGCTAATTGGATTTTGGCGATATGGGTAATCTTTAACTGTGTGTTGCATATATGCAGGAAAGAGTTTGGTGAGCTTCTGGGGAGAAGCTGCAATATAGTATCACTCTGGCCGACCCTTTGGTGAAACCTTGTAACTCCTTGAATTGGGTTAAGGCTGGTGCAAGAAAACACATTGATAATTCACTTTTGGGCTGTCAATTTTCGCTATATTCATACTATTGCGATCTGCCATTGGTCTGGAAGCTGCCCGTTGATTATGGCTAATGTTGGTCCAGTGTGAACTATGATTTCAAAAGATTTACACTTTAGTGACAAGAATTGATTTTTAACTGGGTATCAAAGGGGCAAAGAGAAGGTGGAAAGGAAACTTTAAAGCCCGAGTTATTTGGGTTTTTAGTTGCTATCAGCTTGACGAATTTCAAGTGAACTCAGTATCTTAAAATGTTCAATTTCAATTGCCTTTCTGCTCTTGGTTATAAGAAGAAAAAAGAGCAGGTGAGAATCATATTTCTTGAAGTGGGTTTTAGTTTTATTGGTTTTAGTTACATTTGTTGCTGAAGCGTTAAAACTTTGTTGTATGTTGAATTTTCTTAACCTTTCTTGTTGTTTGTTTTTAGAAAGGGAAGAAATCTATAAACAGTGTTAATGACAACAAGGAGCTGGTGGAAACCTTGCAAGTAAAAATTGAGCGGCTCACAAAGACTGATGAGAAAAAATCAGGTTCTTTCAGTATCTTGGTACCTTTTGGCATCACAAAGAGTTCAAGTAATAAGGTCAAGGTAATGAGCCATGATAGCCCCGTTGGAGGCGAAGTCGAAGACATAGCTTATGAAGGGGAAGATGAACATGATGAGAATGTTTCGATGAAGAGGGACTTTTCTGATTGTGATCTCCAAGCTCGTGTTGTTAAGTCAAGTGTAGAAAATGATCAATCCATCAAGAAAGGGATGAATATTTACAATTCATTTAATACCGAGTTAAGTGATCAATTTGATAATAAAACTGAAAAAGATGCTGAAGACCATGTTGAGATGGTTCAAAATGGACATGTCAGTGATCCTGGGACTAGAAAAGCTGAATTTTGGGCATCGCCAAAGCTTAAGCGCTCATGCTCTAATCTGGAAACAAGGGATGTGCTCAAGAAGATCGCTGATCAGTTGCCTCTTTCAAAGTCTCAGTCTTTTGAAGATTTGCAAACATTAGCTAAGAGAATGAGTGAGGGCCTTCCAGGTAATCTTAGCAGCCCTGTTTCCATATTGACTCAGCGCAGCGCTGATAAAGTGATGTTGAAGAAGCATTCTTCAAGCCAAATACTACCCTCCAGGAGCAGAAGGTTGTGGTGGAAATTGTTCCTATGGAGCCACAGGAACCTGCATGAATCATGGACTGGTAAACAGCTTCCTGTTAAGCCCCCTTTAAACCAGCAAGGCGGGTACTCTTCAGACACACTCGAACCAAACAGAGGTACTAGCTTTGGATCACTCAATTCATTTACCTTGAAAAAAGGCAAAAACAAAATTGACGACCAGAGCTGGGATGAGTTCCGTGGGGTCACTGGTTTGTGGCCACAGAACCAGTGGGTTGCTTTCTCTACAGAGTCTTCTTCATTGATACGAGTTGATGAATGGGTGAAAGAGCTTTCAAACGAACCGCCATTTGTGGTTGTTAATGATGATCCGGCTGAAGATGGGATCTCCTTTCCACCCTCTCCTGATAATGGTAAATCACTAGCAAGAAGCACATCTCAGTCAACTCGGCATCAAGATATGATTCTTCCAGAGCATATTGTACATGCCAACAATGTGATACAGTCTCTGAATTCTTCCTCAACAGTAGCTCACATCTCTGGTATAGGGTTGAAAGTTATCCCTTCTATATGGCGGTTCTCCAGTCTTCGATCTGTCAACTTATCCGCCAACTATATAGGTGTGCAGTCAAAATAAGATATCAAGTGTGAATGTGGATGGTACTAAACTAACTTGATTGCTTATGATTCTTCTGTTTTATCATATTGCAGTTCATATAGCCCCAGGTTCTCTGCCAAAGGGACTTCACACTCTCAACTTATCCAGAAACAAGATCAGCACAATTGAAGGCCTCAGAGAACTAACTCGGTTGAGAGTTCTCGATCTAAGTTACAACCGAATCTCACGAATTGGGCAAGGTAAATGTCTTGTGTGACATCTGATCTTGAGTTTAAATGTTTTTTAAATATCCAAGTTTAGTATCTTAGAAAAGACATTACTTTGATTACTTTCTATATATCTAATTGAGCCCACTTGTGAAAATTTATCAGGGTTGTCCAACTGTACACTGATCAAAGAGCTCTATCTTGCTGGGAACAAGATAAGTGATGTTGAGGGGTTACATAGGCTTTTGAAGCTGACAATCTTGGAATTAAGTTTCAACAAGATAACCACAGCAAAAGCACTTGGGCAGATTGTAGCTAACTACAATTCCCTGCTAGCTCTAAATCTGTTGGGAAATCCAATCCAGAACAATATGAGTGATGACCAATTGCGCAAGGCAGTTTGCAGCCTTCTACCTAAGCTAGCTTACCTAAACAAACAGCCCATTAATCCACAGAAGGCACGGGAGATGGCTGCAGAATCTATTGCGAGAGCTGTAGTTGGAAGTAGTGATAGGGGTGTGCGTAGAAGAGCAGTGAAGAGGGTTAGCCAAGGTGGATCCTCTTCCCTTAGTGGCCATAGGAGCAGTGCAAGCGTTACCCAGAAAAGCAAGCACAGATTGAAAACTCGAACTCACCAGAACTCTCCTCTAAAGACCAAATCTTCACTGGCTTCTTCAAACCAATAGGCGTTTCCAATGTATTGATTCTCCTTTGAGAATTGAAGGTAGTCTTTTAATGTTATATTTTGAAATTAGGGTGTTTTTTACTCATTATTTTACAATTGAAGTTTGGTGGTTCATGCCTTCAGTTTTAATTGGCTCTATATTTTTGTAAGCAGTCTCTCCCTGCAAGATTATGAGTTAGACTGGCTATGTTGCGGAAGGCATAGATTAGCTTGTGTTTTTGCATTTCAAGTCTCCTTGTAGTTGTATGTTGTAAGCTGATATCACAAACTGTTTAAAGTGGAGGCTACCATATCTTGTCAAGGATGCAAGGTTTAAGGGTCGTCAATCTTCTTTGGTTCATTCCTAACTTGGACCATTCTTTACAAATTACAGTTATAAATTTCTTCTTGTGTTTAGATGAACATATTGAAGTACAAACAGTTGTGATGATTCTAATTATAAAGAATGAGTGCAACTGCGGTTTTTGCCCGTCTGAAATTAACCTTTGGCATCCTGTTCAGAACGAAATTATTATATTCATGTCCTATTTCTATCAATTGGGACATAGATATTAACTTATAAACTCCTGTCATTTCCTTGTTATTTCTCTTGACAAAGCCAAGCCATTCACGGCAGTTAGTAAACAATGCCCCACCAAACAGAGCATGGTATGGCTAAAATCTAATCCGTTGTCATATTCATGGTCCCACAAGCTTTCATTGATTCAGGTCACAAGTGATTGGACCGACAGAAAATGCTATGGCTTATATCTTATTCATTGTCATATTCATGGTCCAACAAATTCAGGTGGATCTTAGCCATAAGTTATTGGAATAAGTACTCCCTGTCAATGGCATAACAATTACTGGTGCCTAAATCAAAAAGATTATGGCTGCTGTAACACCGAGTTAAGAATGAAGCTATGTTACATGAACTTTTCTCTTTCCTCTGAAGCACTCATGTCACTGAACACTTGGACCAGGGTATGGTGAATAAGTACTTCTCTCTTTAGATCTCTAGGCAATACTAGTAAATTAATGAACTTGACTTGATATGTGAATGTTCCCTGGCATTTAGAAGGGCTGGTGATGAGTAAGTTACCATGGTGCCTTTAGTTGGTATGGAAAGCTTGGAATCCCGTTCAGAGTGGAGACAAATTTGTGGCTCATTGATTGGCGAAGGTCTTAAATGCCTTTGAGGGGTAAATGTCTGTAATCGCCTTGATGGGATACACGTGTCATCTTCTTATAGGTCAATTTGATGTCCTCTCAGTGGCATTCAATTGACAGTAGTAATAAACATCATTGGGTGGCCTGGCACAATGTAATTACTAGCTGCTACATGATGCTTTGACTGTAGATCAATAACACTCTCTCAGTTTTACAAATTAGAGTTATATTTATAAACCACGATTTTTAAAAATAATTTTATATAATTAAATATAACTTAGCATTAGATAGGATTATAATTATGATGGTTTGATATATAAAATGATAGAAAAAAGTAATGACAAATTTAAAATATTATGTCACTTTATAATTTTAAAATAAAAATATATCTCTAGTATTAGGAAGGATTAAAAAAAAAAATGTATCTCAAATTTTAGAACAGATGGAGTGTTATGAATTGGAATTCCTATGGCATCTCAATTTAAGTGATGCTCTTCTCCTTTTGAAACTACTAATCATTTATTTATACATAGGCACTTGGGAATATGGATTACATAGCATTCCCCTCATTCTCCCTCATTCTCCTCATTCTAAGTTTAAACTCAATTATGGTTCTTGCTTGAGCTACTGGTGGTGGGTTGGTCAGAACTGCTTCGGTCAGATTGAGATGGCATGTGCTACTGCATCTGGTATTATGCTACTAATATTTCTATAGAGCACTAAGAGATGGATTGCTTCTTTGTCATCAGTGGCAGATTACTTTAGAAGCATGTTTGTTTGCAAGGATAAGTTTTGGAAGTGCATTATTAATGTCAAGTCAATTGTTTGTTTTAAAAATTAGACTTAGGACTATTAGGTTAAGGATAATAAAATGATTTGTAAATTGCTCCATTATCAATGAAAAATTCGTATTTTATTAATGCCTCATTGTATGCCAAAATTTCTTTAATGAAGAATTCTACTAAGTACAAATTAATTAAAACAGCCTTCCCGAACTACTGAAAATACTTCCTTAATCTAGTTGCATGCCAAAAATTCTTTAAATCCGAACCAGACATATCCCGAAGTTGGTATGTTCCATGCTTCACCACTTCAATGACTTCGTACGGCCCTTTCCAATTCGGCATCAACTTACCAGTATTTAAAGGAGTAGATGTCTCAGCCTCCCGAAGAACCAAATTCCCTATCTCGAAACGTCTTTGTTTAACCCTTCGGTTGTAATGCCTTGCGATTTTTTGCTGATACAAGGCCAACTTCATCACTGCAGCATCCCGAACCTCGTCCAATAAATAAAGATTAAGTCGAAGCCCTTGATTATTATATAACTCATTAAAGTTTACCACCTGAAAAGATGGAGACCCAATTTCTACTAGAATCAAAACTTCAATCCCATACGCCAACCGAAAAGGAGAATTGCCTGTCGTCGACCTAGGAGTCGTTCAATAAGCCCATAAAACACTAGAAATCTCCTCAAGCCATCTTCCTTTAGCATCATTAAGCCTCCTTTTAATTTCGTTTTGTAAAATCCTATTCGTCACTTAAACCTACCCATTGGCTTGAAGATGGACTACTGACACCTTCCGATGTTATATCCCCAAATCAGAAAGAAATATTTCGAATTCAACTCCCAAAAACTGCAACCCGTTATCGAATACTAAAACCATTGGGATCCCAAATCTAAAAACAATATTTTCTTTAAGAAAGTGAATGCAATCCTACTCGGTCATCCACCGAAGTGGCTACGCCTCTATCCATTTTGTCATATAATCAATTTCCACAATCATGTAAGAAAACTGACATTTGGCCTTCGGCATAGGTCCTACCAGATCGACCCCCCAAATCGCGAAGGGAATAGGGGACAGTACTGAAGACAATTCCTCGGGTGGCCGATGTGCAACAGAACTATTCAACTGACACTTCGGGCACTTCTACACAAACTCATTTGCTTCTCGAAATATCGCCGTCCAATAATATCCTTGTCGAACCAATTTATATGCTAAAAACTTAGCTCTCATATGGTCCCCACAAATGCCCTCATGTACTTCTCGAAGAGCATATGATGCTTCCGATGGGATAAGACACTTCGCCAATGGCCCCAAATACGTTCGCCGGAACAAATCTCCATCGATCAAGTAAAAATAAGCACTCCTATATTTTATCTTTTTCACCAAGATTTTATCGGTTGGCAACTTACCATCAGCCAAATAATCTAAGTAAGGTGTCAACCAACAGTTAGACCTTTCCAAACACTTAACCTCCTTCATCAAAATACTGGGCTCAAGTAACTTTTCAACATATATTGACCCTAATAAAGATTCATTTAGAGTAGTAGCAACATATATTGACCCTAATAAAGATTCATTTAGAGTAGTAGCAAGTCTTGTTAAGGCATCAACCACAGTATTATCACTCCGATCAATATTCTGTAACAAGTAAGAATCAAAACGCTGTAGAATATTCTTCATTTCGGATAAATACTTCGTCATTTTAACCCCCCGAGCTTCGTACTCTCCTTGAATTTGCTTTATTACCAACTGTAAATCACTAAGAATTAATAAATTTATCAACTCCAAACTCCGAGCCAGCCTTAGGCCTGCCAAAATAGCTTCATACTCCGCCTCATTGTTGGTTGCCTGAAACTTGAATCGGATAGCCTGCTGAACCTTGAAGCCTTCAGAGCTGGTTAGAATGACTCTAGCCCCACTAGAATCTGTTGTCGATGACCCATCAACGCATAAAGTCCATGAATAGGATGAGACTGACTGCCCCCCAGTTATCAACGTCACTTTCGATCCTAAACAGGTAGTTGGTTCTTCTTTGAAAAATATGCACTCCACCACAAAATCTGTTAATGCCTGCCCCTTAATTGTCGTCCGAGGATGATACTCCAGCGAAAACTAACTCAACTCAACATCCCATGCAACCATCCTCCCCGACGAATCAGGTTTATGTAGAATTTTTTTCAACGGCTGATCAGTATAAATGACTATTACCCGACCCTGGAAGTAGTGTCTAAGCTTCCTGCTCGCGATCACCAAAGAGTAAACACATTTCTCCAAATTGGGGTATCTTGTTTTAGCATATCTCATAGCATAATTAACATAATAGATCGGATTCTGTCGACCCCCTTCTTTTAGGATTAAAACTACCCCTACTGCTAACGAACTTACCGCCAAATATAAATAAAGCAACTCCCTAGGTAAGGGTTTCTGTAACAACGGAGCCGAAGACAGATACCTTTTGATGCCTTGAAACGCATCCTCACAATCCGAAGTCTAGTGGAAAGATTTTTCATTTTTCGGCCCCTTAAGTGTGTCAAAGAAGGGCAAACACCTTTCTGCCGATCGGGACATGAATTGTCGGAGAGCCGCTATCCGACCCGTCAGTCTCTGGACATCCTTAAAACTTATTGGATTCATATCAATAATTGCCTTGATTTTTTCTAGATTAGCCTCTATCCTCCTCTTGCTGACCAAGTATCCTAAGAACTTGCCTGCACCGAGTCCGAAGGTGCATTTTGTAGGGTTAAGCCGCATATGTTAATGGCGAACTGTCCAAAAGCATTCCTCCAAGTCCTCCAAATGATCATGCAACTTGTACTTCAAACGATCATGCCATCCATATTCTGACTAATCTGCTTACGGAACACCTTTTTCATTATCCTCTAGTAGGTCGCCCCAGCATTAATGAGCCCAAACATCATTTTGTTGCATGCATAAATGACCCGATGAGTAATAAAAGATGTCTTTGGGATGTCTTCCTTCGCCATTAAAATTTCATTATATCATGAGAATGCGTCTAGGAAACTTAGTATGGCATTCCCTGAAGTAGCATCAATCAATTGGTCTATGTGAGGAAGAGGGTAGAAGTCCTTCAGGATTGAGATCTGTGTAATCAATGCACATCCTTCACTTCCCGTTCTGCTTTCTGACTAAGACCACGTTGGCGAGCCACTCTGGATATTCGATTTCTTTAATTATTCTTGCATCCAATAATTTCCCCACTTCTTCATCGATAATCTTTTGACGTTCAGAGCAAAAATTTGTCTCTTCTGAAATACGGGGTTTTTTTTTCTTCAGAATCAACTGATAACCTATGGATGGCCACGTCTTCTGCCATCCCTGGCATATCACGAGGCGTCCAGGCAAAGATATCTGCATATGTTCTGAGTAGTTCTATTAACCCTTTGTTCAAAGTACCTTGCAGCCCGGCACCTATCTTAACTAACTTCTCCTTGTTCCCCGGAATAAGTTCCACATCTTTGGTTTCTTCAGTGGGGAAAGCCAAAGGTTCTGTAACTCCTTCGATAAAAGGCTCTATATCCACAGTTAATGTTTGCTTCATTTTACTGACCCTAACCACATGTGTTGTTAGTGTATACCGATAACATCTTCTAGCAATGTCCAGATCCCCTCTCACTTCGCTGACTCTATGGGAGGTGGGGAACATTATTTTAAAATGAGGAATTGAAGTAACAGCTTATAGTGCAAACAATGTCGTTCGTCCGAGAATAGCATTATATGTCGAGTCTATTTAGACCACGAAAAACTTCATATTGATTTTGACTTGTTTATGAGCTTCCCTGAATACCACCGGCATCTTAACTGTTCCGATTATGGGCGCCGCCTCATTCCCGAATCCATATAATGGTGATTCTTGTCCAACCTCCAGCCTGATTCCCATCATATCCATGCGTTGGTAAGCATGATTGTACAACACATCAACAGATGATCCATTGTCTATCATAATTCTCTTCATGTCTACGTGCCCTACCTGGGCAGTTATTACCAAATCTCCTTTATGTGGTTCCATCGTATCGGGGGGGGGGGGGGGGTAGTCTTCGTCAGAAAAGGAAATTACCGTCGCTGGATAAAGTTCTTCTAGCCTAGTTGATTGTCCCGCCAATGCCATCACAATTTTTGAAGTAGATCGTCGATATTCCTCCAGTAATGACATCAATAACCCACCTCGACTGATTTGCATTCGTTTCGTTTTGGTTATCCCTTTGTGCCCGACCTCTTTGTGGAGTTTTACGTCCTGCTACAAAGTGTAATAATCTTCCATTCTGCACGTTCTTCTCGATTAGCTCCTTCAATTCGTAACACATTTTCGCATTGTGCCCCAGCATCTGATGATAGTCACAAAACAGATTCGTGTACCCTTGATACCCCTTAGTTTTTTATCGAGGGGGGTGTTCATAAAATGGTTTTCCTCTGATCTCCTCCAATATTTGCACTCGGTCAGCATTCAAATGAGTGTATGTCTTATGTTCAAACCTTAGCTAGACCGGCAGTTTGTTTGTCTGATTATTCCCCTTCGGACCCAGTCTATCCAACACGTCTGACTTCCCTTATTTTGTTTTGTACTGAACCAATCCTTTCTGATTCCTTGTCAATGTTGCCATTGCCTCTTCAATTTCGATAAAGTTATATGCTCGCTCATACGCATCGGCCAAGTCCTTCGGTATTTTAAACATGATATTTTTCATCAACTTTTTTGACCTACCTATATCTAACCCCGTAGTAAAGAACCCCAACGCCTGAGTCATATCCAAATTAACCATTGCCCCAGCTGCCTCTCTGAATCTTTGCATATACTGGTTTAGGGTTTCATCGTTCCTCTGTTTAATTTGCATCAATGATGCCGTCAACTTTCCCCTCTTTTTGTTACTTTTGAATTAGTCCTGAAACTTGTCGCACAGTTCTTTCCATGAATTGATACTTCCTGATGGTAAAGATATGATCCACTGCTTTACCGTTGAAAGACTCCAAAGGTGATAACTTCATCTTCGATTCACTTTCTCCATATTGATTGCAGCCGAGAATGGAGACTTGGTATCTATTGGTTTAGTTCCCGCTTTAACTTCAGCTAACTGTCGTTCCAAATCAGCCATCCTTTTCATGATTGGATCAGAATCATCCTGTCGTACTCCAGATTTTCATTTACTTGTTGGATTTGTCTCAGGCCGCCTCCTCCCCAATTATTGTGTTCAACTCCTCGGTCCACAGACCTTATCGGGTCGCTTCCTCCTCAATTGTTGTTTTCATCTCCTCGGTCCATAAACCTTATCGGGTTGCATCCTCCTCAATTGTTCTGTTCATCTCCTCGGTCCACATACCTTGTTATTCTTCTATTATCATAGTTTCTCCCTCCCCGGTCCTGACCTCCCCCGGGACGGAGCCCTCATTGTATTGTTTGGATCATAGTAGGTGTCGTCACCCCGCTCGACACGTCCTCGGGCATATCGCCCCTCACCATCCTCCTGGTTACAATGACCCATGTGTGGGGATCTAAAGTGCCTTCGTCGGTCTGAATAAGTCGACTCTCTGTCCCAAGGAGGAATTAGTCCCCTACCTACACGCTCCAAGTTTGGTTTTGGCGGACCATAGTTGTCCCCGAGTTTCTCCTCCAATTGTGATGTGGGCGGATCATTCACTCGTCCCCGAGCTGCCTTGCTTTGTGAACTCTCCGAATCCTCGGATTGTGTTCTACGGTTCTTCATCCCCCTTCAATTTTACCAATAGAGTGGCCCACTCCTCCTGTTGATTATGAAGAGATTGTAAATCCCCTACTACCGCTTGGATCCTTTGTCTCTTAATAGACTCCATTTGATCTTGGGGATCTTTCTCCCCGAACGTTCGCTCCTAAATAGAAGATTGATGTTTGATTTCCCTATCACGTGCCAAACTTGCGAAATTAAAGGGGAACAGACGTCGCTTGACTGAATTAGAGTGTGATGTCGTCGACCCTCCTGTTTAGATGGACGGGCCTAACCTATCCTTGACAAAAACCCCTTGCCCTGTGAGAAGATAATGGTGCTGACGAACCGGTCCTTTCCACCCGATCACCTTGTTGCTTTATGACCAAATCGCTCGTTCGCCTAACTTATGTAGTGATTTTTCAAACAGAACTAGAACGGCCCTCTTTCTAGCGACAATGTTAACGCCAAATTTTGTATCACCCATTTTAAATCACAAAATAATGAATAAAATAGACGTCAAACACAAATAAATGCAAAAAAAATTAATGCAAGAACACGATAAATTTACGTGAAAACCCAATTAGAAAAAAATCACGGGGAAAGGTGAAAATTCACTAATAATATGGTTGTGATTACATATTTCTTTAAGAATAATGAAGAGTCTATATGCTGGAAAATAATGATAATAATAGTAATGTGAGTAAAAAATAATAATAATAATAATAGTAATGTGTCCCCAATTCGTCCATGCAGCACCGTATATATACAAGTGTGTACTCATCCAAAAACTATTAGGAGTAGGAATCCCTTTTCAAATCTACTTATAACTCATCAGTTGATAGATTTACTTCCAAATTAGACTTCCTCAGATCACCCAAATAAGGAAACAGAATCTCCCTATAATAAGGCTTTTAATTCTCATAAACCCAAACTAGATAGGAGTAAACACACCAAGTTACGGCCCAACCTAATGAAGCAGAATGGGCTAATCCAAACTCAGCCCCAAACAATTACATCCCAATAGGATAAGTATTGGAAGTGTATTATTAATGTCAAGTCAATTATTTGTTTTAAAAATTAGACTTAGGACTATTAGGTTAAGAATTATAAAATGATTTGTAATGAGGGGATATTTAATACCATATTCAATCAGGTATTATAATCTCTATCATCTGAGATTAAAAATCTGTTGACTAAATTAATCTTAACTTTTTAAAAAAAAAATGATCAATGTATCCTTCTATCCATCTATACTCGACTTAGTCTACTACTACAGAATATGACCTCTTTGTTATTATTGGTAAAGGTATAATAGTTCAAACGACAAGTTTTTATTTAATCATTTAAATAATCATGAACAAAACAAACATAGCATGAGATTATTTTAAATTATCTCATAAATAATTCTATTTTAAACAAACATGTTAATTAGACTATTTAATCCTAGAATTAGTAGTCTTGGGATTATAATATAGTTTCGCAATTATAATTTTTGCAAAAAAAACATGGCCTAGATGGATTATATGGCTGTGTTTTCTAAGTTACACGGACACGGGGATCCTTGCTAGGTGCGGAATCTACTTCTTCCATTTCGAATTATAAGATCACTATTGATTTTCTAAAAGTCAATTTGAAATATTTTAAAATTTAAAATTGACATGATTCATTTAAGTTTTTAAAATACTAAATCTTATAACTAGTAGTACTTTTTAAGTAGTTTATCATATTAATGATTGTATTGACATATACTTAATAATTTTATCTCTACTTTAAGTTTAAAAGTGTTTAATATTGATTTTATAATTTGAAATAATTAAAATATTATTTTTTAAAACATTTTTCACTATTTACACTATTTTTTAGTGTAACCGTCGTTGACACACCTACATTCATGTCCGCTCGTTCCAACACGAAAAGTTTATCCTCAACCGAAGACTGCATGTAACAGTCGTGTTTTTTTAGCTTCAAGGTAAGTTCAAACCTTAACAGCAGATTTATATAATTAGAGTGTCTCTCTGCTTGGTGGCGGTGGAACTGTGGAAGATCATTGGCTCATGTTTATTTCTCACTGCAATAAGTCTATCCTTTTCCATTTTAGCCCAAATAAAGGGTTCATATATTACCAAGAAAATAAAAAATAAAAAATAAAATAAAGTTTTCACATATTACCAAAATAAAATAAAGTGTTCATGTAGTAAAGATTCCTCAAGCAAAGCCAAGAATTTGATTTGTAAGAAAGTTGAGGTGGGAAAAAAAAATTATTCCTTTTAGGAAGCACTAGCTAAATGGCCAATGCGAAGTATAATTTTTTGTTTAATTATTTTAATTTTAATTTTTTATTTATTCTATAAATATGATGATTATGAAATATTTTTTTGAATTTTAAATTAACTTATTATTATTTGACTGACTACCAACGTTGATCAAACAAACAATTATCAAAGACTCATATTTGAGTGTTAGTAATATATTTTCTTATAGTTGCTGTTATTTTTAATTTAATATTCAACTTTTATATAGTTTTAAAATTTAATATATATAATTTTTTAGAGTTGAAAAATGAGTGGAACATAAAAACCTAAAATGAATGTTTAAGGAATTTTATACGAAAGAAAATTGTTGTGGAATATTAATTTATTACCATCATGTTTTTTAGTCTTAAAAGGTAACTAAATTTTAATAACAAATATATAAGTGAGGAGTAATTTTTTAACATTAATTAATTAAAGATCTCCTATCTAAAATAAAATTGGTAACTAAAGTTTAATCATTAATATATTTTATATATATTACACTTTTTAATAATAGTTATTATTTTCTCATAATAATTTTCATATATTTTTAGTATATAGTTTCCTAAAAATTTTAATTAACTAAATTTTAATCAGTAATATATAATTCATAATTATTTTTAACATTAATTGACTAAATGTTTCCTATATGAAATAAAATCAATAATTATATTCTAATTATATTTTCTGATATATAATAAATTTGTAATAATAGCTATTATGTAATCATAATATTTTTTCCTATTTTTTAATATTTAGTTATTCAGAGTCCAAAGTTGAGTAAAGTAAAATCTCACACATGTTTTTGAAGTGAAAATTTATTGTATGACTAAGTAATTAAAACATTCTCTTATAAAATAAAACTACTGTCGAATAATAATTTAACTATTATTTTTAATAGTTAATAATTTCACAACTTAACTTATTAATTACGTATAATGTACGTTGGTTTTATTGTTTCATAACTTAGTATTAAGTCTTACGATATTATGCCATTATCATATTCTTTTAGAGTTGAAAGATAATTACAAGAATCAACTCAAATGGTCATGAAGCATGTATAAGAAAAAGAACCCTATTAAATTTGAATTTTATTAATAGCTATTTGGATTGTTTTAATAAAACTATGTTTTGTCTTATTATATATTTATATAGATATATAGATTAGTAATTTGATATTGATTGTTAAAACTACTTGTGTTGTTATCATCAAATACTTTGTTAGTACCTACATTTATGTGTACCCTTATTTGATTTGATGATAACAGTGATAATAATGTATATTTGTATAAACAAGTATGTTTTGTAAAGTCCTTACGAGTCTTTATGTAAAGTGACTTAATTAAGGATCAAATTTGTTATGTTGATCCAAAATCATAGAGCATAGTTGTGTAATCTTTGTAATAGTTGAAGTTAACCAAAGTTGACTGGTATTTTTTTAAGTCAAAGATAAGATCGAAAAGTAAAGTACCAGATCATAGAGACATATCGCAGAACCATAATAGATCATAAGGTAGAAAATGTTTAGTAGAGTTACTCAACAATCTCAATACCAACTCTACGTTTCTTTACTGAAGGCTAGAATCGTAGAGTGCAAAATCCTGAGGTATAATCCGCAGGTCTGTGACATATGTTATAAATCTTGACACACATCTTTCAATAATAATCTACAAATGTATTGGCGATAAGGATAAAGAAGACAATGCAACTTTCAACAGTTATATGACCAAGGAGAAGTGTCTGCTACTGCACTAAACATAGTATCATCAAAAGCGACAGCAAGTGGTCCAACAGACAAAGTTTTAAAGTTAAAAAAAATTCACAAATTGACAAGTGTCTCAGGCTATTTGGAGCAATGATAACGATTTAACTGATAAATCCCAATGAGAGACTATAAAAGAATTGCTACTACAACGCTGAAAACGACGATTTTGCCAAGTATCAAACACCAAAAGTTCAAGTTTTCTTAAAACTCCACTATACAATTCACTAGATATAATGCTTTAAAAAAACATCAACAAGGAAATTAGCTATCAAGCATAGTTAATTCTTCATCTTTCTTTTGCCCATATCCTTGTTTGAATTTTCTGGTTTAGCTGAAAATAATTCATGATATATCAAGGGTGAGCAACTACTTTTCTCAACAAGTTTAAAGTAAGCAACGAAAGATATATCATGAATGAAAAGAATAACTTCGAATTATTCAACAATATAAGAACAATTCATTAATAACAAAGATAGTATAATCAATGCTCAAATAAAAGAATAACTATTGATTAAGTTCTGCTGAGTAGTCAAATAAACCATGAACAAATGCTAAAAAATTAATCATTCGACTGACCCTTTTAGGTAGTACCCACGAAGTTTGTACTTAAGGGGATCAGCCCCTCGTACACTATTATATGCATAACATTCACTTACGTGTGTAAACGGATAACTGATAAATAATTTTTCCCATTACAAGTTGTTCTCTCAGTCTAAGAATCCGCACCAACAACCGGTTTGGATAGCTGTTGTGCTTTAATTTTGTAAAAATACTCACAAGCACACGAATCTATTGTAAAATAGTTTAATGCAAAGTATGAGGTCGATCCCATGACGATTATTGAAAAATTAGTTAAATCTAAATTAAATATAATTCTAATCTAGTTAACAAAAAGTGATTGTTGAAATAATTACAATTAAACAAAGTAAACATGTGATGATAATTAAAACTAATTAAATAACTAAACTTTTAATCAATGAGAGAAGTTCTGAGGTTCGGAATTCACAAATATTGACTATGTATATCTTACAATTCATTCTTAAATCGGAATAGCAATTTGAAAAATCAATTCAATGCTTTCTCAAGATTTTTCATTTACGCCCATAAAAATATTTTTTATGTAAATTCTTATTTTCAAGGTTTAATATATAAGACCAAAGTATTATATGTATCCATTATTTGAAAAACAAATAATCTTAGTTCTTATTTAAAATGTTTAAATCGCAACCTGGATTAAATTAAATTAATTGAAACTATTCAAAATACATTATATTATGAATGAAATAATTTAATTTAAATCAATTAAATAAATAAGAATCATTAACATTAAAACCAACTTGAAAATTAATAATTAATTTCAAACAATGTATAATTAATAATATATCATCCTACACCTCAGAAAATGATCTAACAGTACATCGTAAAATTAATAACAGAAACAGAATAATGAGCCATGATTATAATTGCGTGTTGCTACAGTTGTTGAAAATTCTACTGTTGTTCTCGGTTTTCGTGCCAAACTGCTGCGTGTACTGCTTCGTGGTGTTGAAGCTGCTATCGTGTTTTTTTTTCTGTGTGGCTGATGCTCGGCTCCTTTTTATAGTAGGTAGCTGCCACCTTTTCTTTCTTTTTCAAACTCTTTTATGCTTTATCTCTCTAGTCTCCTATCCATTTCTTATTCCAATTGATTTATTCCTCTGCCAGTTTGTCTTCTTTTTCTTGGGCCCACTCATTCATAATTGGGTTTTCAATTCCTTATAGCACCTGTTCATCAAAACAAGTTTAATTAAAATAAAACTAACATAAAGCTTAACTAATAAATTTATTTTTGGAGAAATTAATGTATATAAAATACACTTATCAAATACTCTCAAACTTAGATTTTGCTAGTCCTCAAGCAAAAGAAAATAAAACAAATAAAATCCTAACTAAACCTGAACCATTTTCGTAGGGAACACGATAGTATTTAGCGTATACTATAAACCTTTAAACTCCAAGGTTACCCTAAGTGGACGAGTTATGTCTCGTGAAGGTTTGCAGTGAATATACCCACAAAATTTAAAGTTCAAAATAAAATCTTTTTGAGTTTAATTAATTATGAAATTGAAATAAAACTTCTAAACATCCATGGTAATTACACATAAGCAAGAGCAAATTCAAAATAACTCTCTCATCTTATCAAAAATACTCCATCTTCATTTTAAGATACAATCCTTCATAAAATTAATTTCAAATAATGCATGCATGTGTATATGATGTAACTCTTAGTAAGGACTTTTACCATGAAAATCAAGCAAACTCATTTTTTTTTCCATTTTTTTTTTCTATTCTTAACTTGTGCAATGTCTCTTTTTTTTAGGCTTTTCAGAGTTACCTATGTAACGAGTGTTTGACCAATGACTCCCAAACCAGATGACTTTAGGACACTAGGTGTAAAGACACCCCTAAGGGCTTACTAACTCGAGTAACAAAGGCCACAAAAAAAAACTAGTCAACTACTTATATCCATTATATTTTTTAGCATGATTTTTTATTCAATGGACATTGAAACAGTATTTATATTTATTTATTTTTCAACTCTTTTTTTTTCTTACAATGAGTGCGTTTTACGCTCCATCTTGCTGCATTATTATTTTTTTCCCCTTTTGATGAGTAGGTTTTATACTTGCAAATTGAATGCTTAAGGCTTATTGATTTGTGTTGTTTTCATTCATTTTTATGCTCTATGGTTGTATTTTACTTACTTTTGGTAATTTCCCTTTGATGTGTAGGAAAAAGAGCTCAAAATGGCAAAATGGTGATTATCCCTGTCAGACAA
Source organism: Hedera helix (assembly GCA_947179155.2). NCBI lineage: Eukaryota > Viridiplantae > Streptophyta > Magnoliopsida > Apiales > Araliaceae > Hedera > Hedera helix. The sequence continues at coordinate 28,455,655 of OX359266.1, forward strand.
GGGCCTAGGCGCTCAGTAGGCGCTCGGTAGGCGCTTGGCAAAACCTCTGACCAGACCAGGTGAGCGCCTAGGCGCTCACTTTCTCTGGTTGGATGTTTTTGTCAAGCGCCTACTTAGCGCCTACAGAGCACCTAGGCACTCACCTGGTCTGGTCAGAGGTTTTGCCAAGCGCCTACCGAGCGCCTACCGAGCGCCTAGTGAGCGCCTACCGAGCGCCTAGGCCCTTGTCTGACAGGGATAATCACCATTTTGCCATTTTGAGCTCTTTTTCCTACACATCAAAGGGAAATTACCAAAAGTAAGTAAAATACAACCATAGAGCATAAAAATGAATGAAAACAACACAAATCAATAAGCCTTAAGCATTCAATTTGCAAGTATAAAACATACTCATCAAATACCCCCAAACTTAGCTTTTTGCTTGTCCTCGAGCAAATCAAAAACAAAATAAAACAAAATAAATGAAACTTGAACTAACTAATAACCTATAAACCAAACAATGAACCAACGGTTATCTAAACATATGCCTCAGAGATTCCTGAGTTACCATTTAGACAAAATTTCAAAATCATGTTTCGCCCATTCCCAACACATTACTAGTAGCACATTACTTTCAACCCATATCGTGTGTGTGTGAACTCAATGCGTCAAATTCACCAAAACTCAGATAAGTTAATTAACTTCAATGCCCATAGACGATAATTAACAGAAGGATATGCATAAGTCCTCCATATGCTTACTTGCACATAAATTTTTATTTATTTATTTATCACGAGTGCGTTTTACGCTCCATCTCGCATCTAATCTTGGCATAAGCAATGTTTACTTTTATTAGGCTTTTCAAAACTACCCATGTAACGAACTTTCCACCAATGACTCCCAAACCAGTTGGCATTAGGGCATTAAGTGTAGAGACACTCCTACGGGCTTACTTGTTCGAGTAATTAAGGCCACAAAAGCAAACTAGCCAAGTTACTTTTAACTATCATACTTATCCATATTTTTTTCTCTTTTTATTTATTTGATTATTAAAAAAAAAAATTTAAACAAGTAAGCATATAGAGGTTGTTCTTATCGAAACAGGCACTTAATTCAATCAACCTCTCATAAAGTTCAACGATTTGAACACACCGAATATGTGCATATAAATGTCAGGGGTCTGAAGCAATGCAGTCACTAGTAACAGTTAGAAATTAGACTAACACTCATTATCCAATTCACCCAAATCGCTAACTAATTCATCAAATTATCATCATCAGCAAACATAAGATTATACCACTTCATTGCTTGATTCACTACTCTAACATGCCTAACTATGCATAATACCTAGACTAACCCACTTTCGTAGGGACCACGATTACACTTAGCACGTGTAACAAGCCTTTGAACCACAAGGTTACCCCAAATGGACGAGTTGTGTCTCGTGAGGGTTTGCAATGAATGTACCCACAAAATTCTAAAATTAAATGCAACTGTCCTAAATTACAATTTAAATTTTTAAATTTTTTTTTTTTAAACTACAACATGCATATAACTATATGCATTTATACAAGACACGACACTATGCAGGATATGACACTTATCCCAGCAAGTTATCCCACCCCCAAACATAAACAGCGAAATGTCCTCAATTTGCAATAAGAAAGAAATGTAATACATAAGACTTCCCTGTAATTGCTTAGTTATCATCATTGTGCTCCTCATTCGGGGTCAAGCCGTGGAAATGTTGGGATTTGAGGAATATCGGGAAGCTGAATATTGGAGAGTGCATGAGCTAAGGCCTGAGCGACATTCACATTAAATTCGTGCATCACATCTTGTCGCTGAGTTATTGGTGTATTTTATCAAGCTATGTCATGGAACTGATAAATCTCTGTGTCGTACGAGGATCGGGAACTCTCACCGCGTTGTCTTTTTGGTCCTATGGCTCACTAACAAAATGCAAGGTGATTACCCAACCTTACTCCAGAAAATTGCAGCCAAATAAGCACACTTTATTCTTTCAGGAATTTTAGCGAACACTTGGTGTGCACCTTTAAAATCATGAACCAAAGATGCTCCCCCAAACTTGGATTCTACCACCCACTGTGGGTTTATCAATTTGAGCAACCCAATCACATATTCGAAGCCCAATTACAGAGTAAATTCAAACTCAAAAAGAACATTTACTCTTCCAACTGGGGGTTAAAGATGTTGTTCTTAACTTTAATGCAGTACCCAAGCCTTGAATTGAAGTCGTTGGTGGGATAAACGAACAAGAGGGCAGAATGCTCAGCGAGACCTCATTGACTTTGGCGAGTCCTCTTTGGTTTCAGCAATATAGAGGCTTAAGTTTGGAATAGGTTGGTTTGAAACTTCCTTGTTGCACTTAGATTGTAAGATGCAAGGTTAGGAGTGTGCTCTAGAGTTCGAATAGTTGATGGATTGCACAATAAACTCAAACCCCAGTCGAGACTCTTATTTCCCTCCCTTGCACGTGCAACTCATATTTTTGGGGCAGTCCAGTCAAGCGCCTAGGCGCTTGGTAGGCGCTTACTAGGCGCTCTACCAGCGCTTAGGCGCTCTTAGCTCCTGTTCTCAGCCTCATTTGTTGCATTAATTCCCTCCTTGTGTATGCTACTTGTACCTACCATGAGACAAATAGTTAGTATTAACAACACATGATTTTTAGAAATAATCTAACTACAAATTATGAAATCTTAACATAATTTAACTCCACAAAAGCTTAAAACTATAAAATTAACACTTTGGGTTGCCTCCCAAACAGCGCTTGGTTTTAAGCCATCAGCCCGACTTTGCCCTTTTCAATCAACGTTAGCGAAGATGATTGAGATTTTCTGACGATCAAAATCACCACCCCGATAATGTTTCAACCTTTGGCCATTCACTTTGAAAGTTTGCTTCGTAGCTAAATCCTCCAATTCCACCGCTCCATGTGGAAATACTTGAATGATAGAGAACGGACCTGACCACCTCGACTTAAATTTTCCTGGGAAGAGTTTCAAATGGGAGTTGAAGAGAAGAACTTGTTGACCCGGCTCAAAATTCCTTGGGATGATCTTCTTGTCGCGCCATTTCTTTACCTTATCCTTATATAATTTAGAGCTTTCGTAGGCCTGGAGACGAAATTCATCAAGCTCATTTAATTGCAATAATCGCTTTTCACTCGCTGATGTTGCATCAAAATTAAGCTTTTGGAAAGCCCAATACGCGTTATGCTCAATAGCTGGTTTAGCCCCTTCTTCGAGTAGAATCTTGTGCATGCAAACAGTCGGACTATTTCCCTTTGTATCCAAATATGCATACCTAAGATGCTTAGGTAGTTGTTTAAGCTCTAAAGGTGGCAGTCTCACTAATGAAGTTTTAGCTCTAACATTAGACTTCCCCAAGTAATCAAGTGCTTCAAATTGCTGTTGAAACTGAGAGTGCCTTGGTGAAGAATCCAGCAGTTGCACATACTCCATAGCTTCTGAATATTCTGAAATTTCTTCATTAACAATAGAAGTCTCAAGAGGATCAAGAGCATTATTACTTGCAAGCATTTCGTTAACTGCTCCATCAACCAAATCAACTCTGAGGCATTCATCAACATCACTGGGGAATTTCATTGCCTTAAACACGTTGAAGGTTACCTCTTGGTCTTGCACCCTCATAGTCAGATGTCCTTTCTGAACATCAATCAATGTTCTCCCTGTTGCAAGAAATGGTCGACCCAGAATGATTGGAATGTCTCGGTCCTCCTCAAAGTCTAACACGATGAAATCCGCCGGAAATATAAATTTGCCGACTTTAACCAAGACATCCTCCACAATCCCCCGCGGATAAGTGAGTGATCTATCTGTTAACTGAAGAGTTACATTTGTGGGAGTGACTTCTTTCAAACCAAGCTGCTGATAAACCGAGAAAGGCATGAGGTTGATACTTGCACCCAAATCACATAAGCACCGGTTGAAAAACTGGCTCCCAATTGTGCATGGTATAGTGAAACTACCCGGATCCTTAAGCTTCGGTGGAAGTTTCTTTTGTAAGATGGCGCTGCACTCCTCCGTTAAAGCTACAGTTTCAAATTCTCCCAACCTTTTTTTCTTTGACAAAATGTCCTTCATGAATTTGACGTAGCTGGGCATCAGTCCCAATGCATCTGCGAATGGAATGTTAATTTGTAACTTCTTAAACACCTCCAAAAAATTTGAAAATTGCATGTCCAATTTCCGTTTTTGCAATCTCTGTGGAAATGGAACAGGCGGTACCAATGAAGCATTTCTATCCATTTGAGCTTTCTCCTTTTCCTGTGCATCTGACTTAGTCCCCTTTTCTTCAACTTCTTTTTCGATTTCTTCTTTCTTCTTTTTCTCTTCTCTTGGCAACTCCTGTTTTGCCTCTTGCAATTCTTTCCCATTTCTAAGCATAATAGCTTTGCAATGCTCTTTCCCTTCTCTTTTTGGATTCACCTCTGTGTCGCTTGGCAAATTTCCATGAAGACGGTTATTCATTGCATTTGCCAACTGTCCCATCTGATTCTCTAAGTTATGAATTGACACTGCTTGGCTTTTTATGTTCATGTCCATCTGATTCATAATCTTGTCTTGCGCACTCATCCTTGACTCTGTTCCAGCCATGAATTTTACCAACATTTCTTCCAAGTGTGACTGTTTCTCTGGTTGTTGAAGGGGTTGATTGTGAAATCCGGGGGGGTTGGATTGCCTTGGAGCATTCTGTGGATAGGTTTGATTATCTCTCCATGAAAAGTTTGGGTGGTTCCTCCACCCCGGATTATAACTGTTGGGGTTGCTAGTGTTCTGTTGTCGGTTATAATTCCCCAAATACTGCACTGACTCTGAACTAATGGCGCATTGATCACTGGAATGACTTCCAGCACATAACTCGCACACCATTGCTACATTCTGTACATCCTTTGCACCCATAACATTAATTTTTCTTGTCAACGCCGCAATCTGAGATGTCACTTGAGCTGACAACGCTGTAACTGCATCCACCTCAATGATCCCAGCTACCCGTGGTTGGTTCATCCTTGCAGTTGGCCACTGATAGTTGGTGGCTGCCATAGTCTCCAGCAATTTATATGCTTCATCAAAATTTTTGGCCATTAAAGCTCCTCCTGCTGCTGCATCAATACTAGTACGTGTAGCATTAGCCAACCCATTGTAGAACGTCTGAACTAGCAACCACTGAGGTACCCCATGATGAGGACATATGCGCATTAAGTCTTTAAACCTCTCCCACGCTTCATATAGCGACTCCGAATCATGTTGAACAAAACTCGTAATGTCATTCCGCATCTTGGCTGTTTTAGCTGGTGGAAAGAATTTGGCAAGGAACTTTTGTGCCAAATCGTTCCATGTCGTTATTGAACCAGGGGGTAATGAGTGAAGCCAAGCCCTTACCTTATCACGGAGTGTGAACGGAAATAACCTCAGTCTGATTGCATCTTCACTGACTCCATGAAACTTAAATGTATCACAAATCTCAAGAAAGCTTACTAAGTGTTCACTCGGATCATCATTCGGTAAACCCCCAAATGGAACTGAATTTTGCAGCATCTGAATGGTTCCTGGCTTAATTTCAAAATTTGTAGCGGTAATCGCTGGCCTTTGAATACTTGATTGTAGCTCAGTGATCTGAGGCATAGCAAAGTCTCTAAGCGATTTCTGTTCCTCTTCCGCCATCCTTGCTTGATGTTGTACTGTATCTTGAACAAAGCGTCGGATCCGACGGAACCTTCGTTCAATCTCGTCTTCGACTGGTACAGGTTCCAATCCTTTCGAACGTGTTTGCATATAAGAACTCGGACACCTGAAAAGAACAAAAAGAAAAACTGTTTAAACTAGGATTAAATTGATTGCAATTAGTTTTGGAATAATAATAATACAATAGTCCCCGGCAACGGCGCCAAAAACTTGTTTGCCTAAATCTGACCCAGTAAAACACGCAAGTATACGTGGTCTAACTGTAGTAAAATAGCAAGCAAGGTATCGTATCCCACAAGGACTATCTACTATTAATTCACCAAAATACTAATCATAAAGTGCTCCAATCCTAGTTAAACGACTACGCAAAGTTGATGAATATTGATTAAGTGAATGAGTTAAATTAATTAAATTAACGAAACCTAAATTACCAAGATTTGTTGTCAAGTTGTAAAACGTTAAGGTTATAATTTCCCCTAACACTTCAATTGAACCTTTTCATTCCCTCTTTATGTCATCAAACACGTGGATTTAATAACCAGAAAATCATGTGTACTCACTAGCCTCTGTCGATGGTCAAGTGAATATCACCTATTTAAATAAATCACTATGTGTCCATGAGATTTAACATTAAATAGGAGTCATTAAAATCAGATTTCATTGTAGGTTACATATGGTATATAGGTATATGTCTATCCTATATACACATCATGCAGTCTATCACATGTAGAATGGCAAGAACATATGTCAACATACCCAGACCTAGGTTTACATTCCATTTGTCAATTTCATATAAACTGTCAAGCTAATTACTGGCCAGATAATTATAATTCAAGCATAAGATATGTCAATTAACTCCAACGCAATCAATTTACATAAAGAGGAAATGAATTGTCATCAATTTACATGCTAGGTTCCATTACAACCTTAATTCTGAAGTTTAGTTCATCACTAACTCAATAACCATGATATAAGTTTAACAACATTAAGATAAATCAAAGTAAGAGGGGTAAGAGAAGGTAGAACTCAGTTGTCACTCTGAATTGTCCTTCAACTCCAACGTTGATTCCTCCTCTGCTGAATACTTGAACCCTTTGCTCTATTCTCTGCTCCCTGTGATGTTCCAGCTCTCCTGTTGCTTCAGGTCTCCCCCTTTGTATATCTCTCTGTTCTCTCGCCCTTTTCCTCAACCTCCCACTCAATTTAACCGTTCCCACGTATTGGAGGATGTCCCTCATTTAATTTCGTGCTTGGGTCCCATAAAAGAATACTTTGCTCGTGACATTTCCCGACGAGCGCCCACCAAGCGCCTACCGAGCGCCTAGGCGTTTTTAAGATTCCTTGACTTATAATTTATACCCAACAACTAAGAATTAGTGCGAACGTGAAGTACAAAAGTGCATATGAATTTTAATTCATTCAAGATGGTATTCAAAATAAGATTTTGTATCTTATCAAAGATTCAAGAGTTTTAAATCTTTTAATCCTTCTTATGATTTTACTCGACGGACACTTGTTATAATTAATTTAACTCATAAAAAGTTAAACAATTTAAAAAAAAATCAAAATTTTTTTAAAAATAATTTTAGTTTCCTAAAAAGAAGAAAAATAAATAAATAAATAAATAAAAATATAATAACAAAAATAAAAAACTAACAAAAAATGCAAAAACTTCCCCTCATACCTAAATCATGCATTGTCCTCGATATTTCCTTATATACGGCCCAAAAATGCACATGTATAAATTCACATATAAAAAAAATAAGTGACAATATCAAATAGAAAGGGAAAGATCACACCTGGTTGGTTTCGCACTGTACTCTAACAAAATAAAATCATAACCTCGTTAGAACAACATTAGTACTCAAAAAGAATAATAAACATAACTAATTATAAAAAAAAAATAACACACTAAAAATAAATAACCTATACTAGACAATTAAAAAAAATGTGGTGAAAAAGAAAAAAAAATGAACATATTTACAAATCTTATAAATCCTAAAACACATGCAACTATAAAATAGTGATGCAAAAGGACAAATGAATGTGAGCTTTTCATGATTTTCAGGAGGTCTAGGCAATTGAAAATGGTCAAAATTTTCATCACAGTTATGTTTAGCATCAACCTTAAGAAATTTTTTACTTACATTGTCAAAACATGAAAGAATTGGTTCAAATGCATGTTCACATGCTGTTGACTTATGTATAGTGGACCTCAACAACTCATTAACCTTATCCAAGTATTCAAACTCGTCCCAATTTCGGTCAAGGTGATTTAAGAAAAAGCCTATTGGATCATCTACAACCATAAGTTTATTTTCATTCATCACTTGAGTCATACACAACTCTTGGATCATGGATTGGAGAGTCAGTTCTAAAAGAGGTATGGATTCAGAACGTGGGAGAGGTTTAATTTTATCTTTCCATTTGGCAGTATTCATTAATGGGATAGATTTTAACCAAGAGTTCACCTCACTGATTACAACATCATCATCAAAATTAATGCCAAAATGAGCTACACATCTTTCTAACGGATCATCATAGGATAACTGTCTAAAGGAATTATGGACAACACTCTCAATAACACTAACATCACATAAGTCATCATGATTAAGAAGTTGCTGACAAACGTTAAACACGTTGAGTTCTACAGTCATATTCCCAAAAGAAAGTTTCATAACCCCATTATGACAATTAATTATCGCGTTGGAGGTGGCTAAGAAAGGTCGCCCTAAAATAACAGAAATCTGGGCATTAACATTATCTACAGGCTGAGTATCTATGACAATAAAGTCCACGGGAAAGTAAAACTTATCAACCTTAATCAAGACATTCTCAATGGTAGTACCCTTAAGAACTTTGACAGACTTATCAGCTAACTAAAATTTCACATTGGTGGGTTTAAGTTCTCCTAATCCTAATTGCGCATACACGGAATATGGCTATAGATTGACACTTGCACCTAAATCAAGTAAGGCCCTATCAATCACATGGTCACCTATAACACAAGAAATTGTAGGACATCCAGGATCCTTATATTTGAAAGGTATTTTCATTTGGATTATAGAACTAACATGCTCGGTCAAATATGTTGTTTTAGGGATATTTATATTTCTTTTCACTGTACATAGATCTTTTAAGAATTTAGCATAAGAAGGCACTTGCTAAATGGCATCAAGGAATGAGATGTTTATGCGAACTTGCTTAAACACTTCTAAAATATAGCTATATGGTGTGCCTTTCTTTACTGAATCAAGTCTATGTGGAAAAGGAGCTCTAGGGATATAAAGCGCAGTAGTTGTATCAAGCTTTTTTGAATCTTTAAGAGTAGGTTTCTCATCAATTTTCTAATCATTAGACCCATTCGTATGAATATTTATTTTATGACCAGACCTAAAGGTAGTGATGCATATCGCTTTCTCAAGACTCCTATCAGGATTGGTGACTTCATACTGACCATTGGGGTTAGGAACGGGTTGACTAGGCAACTTCCCTTTCTCTCTCTCGCCTAAGACGGTGACTAATTGCTCCATTTGAGTTTCAAGCTTCAAAATAGACTGTTGAGTACCAAGAAAAGACTGCTGAGTGGTTTGCATAAATTGTTGCAAAGTGTCTTCTAAAGAAGGTTTTCTTTGAGGGGCAATAAATTGAGATTGTGACTGAAAACCTAGAAGATGTGATAGATTTGGGACTGCAAATTGTTGCCCTTCATAATTCATTGGAGGCTGGTTTTGCCTCCAAAACAAGTTTGAGTGATTCCTCCAATTAGGGTTGTATGTGGTAGAAAATAGACTATCAGATGATCTCCCATAAGAATTTAGAGCATTAGCTTGGTCAACATAGCTCTCTGGAGATGTATATGGTGAATTGACAAATGATGCACACCCCTCATTCCTAACACTCATCGCAGAATTCATAGTTTGACTAAAGGCTAAGGCTTCTACCTTCTTAGTAAGGTTTTCTAAGGCATTTTTTACATTAAAATCGTCTCTTACCTCATATAACCCCCTTTTCCTAGGCTTCTCTATCTCATTAGAAAAATCTCATTGATGAGAATTTTCGGACAAGGTTTCAAGGAATCGTCAGGCATTAGCGCTACTTAAATTCAAGAATTCTCCTTTATTCATAGACTCAATCATATGACGATTTGACATGGTCAAAGCGTTATAAAAATATTGTACGGGCCTCCATAATTCAAAACCATGATGTAGACACCTTAAAAGTAAGTCCTTAAATCTTTCACAACACAAATAAAATTGTTCACTCTTGGTTTGACAAAAATCTACAATTTCTCTTCTAAGGGCATTTGTTTTAGACATTGGAAAAAATTTTGACAAGAATTTACTAATTAATTGGTACTAACCAGTGATTGAATTGGAAGGAAGTGAGTTTAACCATGCCTTAGCCCTATCTTTTAAAGAGAATGGAAATAAACAAAGTCTAACAGATTCATCTGAAAATTTTTAAAATCGGAAGGTTGTGCATTTGTCTAAAAAATTTCTTAACATGCATGTAAGGGTCCTCTCTATCTAACCCATGGAATGATGGAATGAGTTGTATTACACTAGGTTTAAGATTAAAATGTGTCGCTCGAGTTTGTGGCAACCCGATACAAGAAGGGTGATTAGGTGTGACTGGTAAAAAGTACTCCCTAAGTGATCTCTCCTCACGTGCTAAAGGCTCTACTACTTCATTGTTATCATTATTATCAGTCATTTTAAAATTATTATTTTTTCTAATTATGTGAGCAAATAAGCAAATAAGCACACAAAGACAAATAGGAGAAAATAAATAAAAATAACTAAAACTAATTATAAGATCAACCTAAATAAAATCTAGACAGCTCCTAACTGTTCCAAGTTTCTCTTTAAGGTCCACCAAATTCGAAATTAATCAACCACTAGCCAGGTAAGTGTAAGAACAGAGGAGTCTCTCTGTAAATACAGTGACTAATTAAATAACCACGCGTTCTTTAGGCGTTTACCTTTTGAACCACTTGCCTAGACACCAGTAATTTGATTAATTTAAAATTCAGACTCCTCTTAGATTCACTTGTCCTAATTAAGCCCGAGAGTCCTAGGGGCCAACGTCTACTTGATTTTACTTAGTCGATTATGCAAAGTGTAGTTGTTTATGGGCCAAGGAAGGGTGATAAAATCCCCACCTTATCTTGTTATTGGTTTTTGCCCTTAATGTTAGATTAAAAATAAAAATGCACTAAAAAAAATATAAACATATAAAATGTCCTAAAACTATGTGAAAAGAAGGAGAAATTCAACGTTCCTTAATCCTTCAGCAATCACCACAGTTTATATTTAACAAAAATAAAATAAAAATAAAATCCTAAGCAAGATGTGCTTTACATGTGTGAATGCATGAATGCAACAATTAGTTTCTAAATAATAAACTAAACTAAAACTAGTAGAAGAATTAAACAAAATTTAAATCAATTAATATTTTTAATAATCCCCGGCAACGGCGCCAAAAACTTGTTATGCTTTAATTTTGTAAAAATACTCGCAAGCGCACGAATATATTGTAAAATAGTTTAATGAAAAGTATGAGGTCGATCTCATGAGAATTATTAAAAAATTAATTAAATCTAAATTAAATATAATTCTAATCTAGTTAACGAAAAGTGATTATTAAAATAATTAAAATTAAACTAAGTAAACATGTAATGATAATCAAAACTAATTAAATAACTAAACTTTTAATCAATGAGAAAAGTTCTGAGATTCGGAATCCACAAATATTAATTATGTATATCTTACAAATCATTCTTAATTCGAAGTAGCAATTTAAAAAATCAATTCAATACTTTCTCAATATTTTTCATTTACGCCCATAAAAATATTTCTTATGTAAATTCTTATTTTTAAGGTTTAATATATAAGACCAAAGCATTATATGTATCCATTATTTAAAAAATAAATAATCTTAGTTCTTATTTAAAACGTTTAAATCGCAACCCGGATTAAATTAACTTAATTAAAACTATTCAAAATACATGATATTATGAATAAAATAATTTAATTTAAATCAATCAAATAAATAAGAATCATTAACATTAAAACCAACTTGGAAATTAATAATGAATTTTAAACAATGTATAATTAATAATGTATCATCCTACACCTCAAAAAATGATATAACAGTACATCATAAATTTAATAACAGAAACAAAATAATGAACCATGATTATAATTGCGTGTTGCTACTGTCGTTGAAAATTCTGCTGTTGTTCTCGATTTCTATGCCAAACTGCTGCGTGTACTGCTTCGTGGTGTTGAAGCTGCTACTGTGTTTTTTTTCTGTGTGGCTACTGCTCGGTTCCTTTTTATAATAAGTAGCAGCCACATTTTCTTTCTCTTTCAAGCTCTTTTATGCTTTATCTCTCTAGTCTCCTATCCATTTCTTATTCCAATTGATATATTCATCCGCTAGTTTGTCTTCTTTTTCTTGGGCCCACTCATTCACAATTGGGTTTTCAATTCCTTATAGTACCTGTTCATCAAAAGAAGTTTAATTAAAATAAAACTAACATAAAACTTAACTAATAAATTTATTTTTGGAGAAATTAATGTATATAAAATATACTCATCAATAGCCTTTAAAATATTTAACATTAAAAATGTCTAGCCGAAATAATTGGCATAGAATACTTCTTAAACAGTTCGTAAATGAAGAACTTTAAATGATTCTTAGTTCAATGATAGAACAAGAATGCAAATGCACTATGTGCGAATGTCAAAACTAATTATCGATGTGGAATAATTTATAATAATTAAATCACTTAGCATATACATAAGAATATATCTCGAGTTTGAGTTTGCATAATATAATTTGAATGAAGATAAAGAACATGCCTCGATCGTTGACTACGGCTTATTCAAATTAAATTAACTTCGTTTGATAAGACCTATTATTGACAAAGGGATCTTTCTATTAGTTTAACACATAGTAGCTCATATTAATAACTTTCATATAAATCAATTATCACTTAATCACATAATCGAACATTTGATAGCACATTAATCATTTAACAATATTATCACTCTTGGATAATATTTTAATCACTTATGAATATTATCAACTATTTAATTACTTAAGTCACTTCCCAATATTATTATTTCTTTAATAATATTTTAAGTACTTTCTAGTACTATTAGTTATTTAGAAATATTTTAATCGTCATCTAATATTATTAATCATTTAATAATATTTTAATTATTTACTAATATTATTAATCATTTATTAATATTTTATTAGTTTACTAATATTATTAATTATTTAATAATATTTTAATTATTCACTAATATTATTAATCATTTACTAATATTTTATTTCTTTACTAATATTATTAATCATTTAATACTATTTTAATTCTTTTATAATATTATTAATTATTTAATAATATTTTATTCATTTTCTAATATTATTAATCATTTAATATTATTAATATTTTAATATTATTAATCACTTAATAATATTTTATTTATTTTCTAATATTATTAATTATTTTATAATTATTTCATTACCTTATTTATTTTATAATAAATAATGACATTTATGTCTTTATTTGACTTTATTTATTAGTTAACATTATTTAAATAACAAATAATTACGTTAATTGGGTACCAAAGCAATTATAATAATTTTTAAAGATTTTCCAACCCACATAGTTAAAACAGATCCGGACCGACCCGAAAACCCAACCCAACCCCGTTCACCTAAACTGCCCAGTTGGGCAGACTGCTTGGCCGCTACGGCGGTAGCTCAAATTTCCATCTTCCAAAATTTAAAATTTTCAACTTTAATTATTATGGTTCCAACTTGTATAAAACCTTCAATGCATGTTCAAATGTCTCCAAATCAGTTTTGTTATGTTCATGACTTGATATTCTTAAATGTTTCAAGGATCAAGTAGTTTTGAAATATCATTTGACACTAAAGACTTTATATCTACCAATTAGGGTTTAAAAAATGACATATGTTGGTAAAAAAATCATATCTCCTTCATTTTAACTTAGTTTCCAACAATTCAAGTTTCAATAAGTTCAAAACTCATAAATCTTCCAATTAAACCACATAAATTACATAACTAACTTATGCAATTCAAAATACACAAAATCAAACCAAGCATAAAACTAAGGTTTTTCCTTAAAACATGTTCATATGAACTCTCCTCAAACTTTTCCACATAACCAACATGTAAATGCATAGATCTAGCATAATAAACCATAGATCTACACACATATAACATAAATCTAACATCACTAAGCTTGAAAATATTTTTAAAACCATCAAAACACCTTTTATGATTTAAAATCACTTTTTGACCATAGAAAATCATTTCCATACATAGATCTACATATATACATATAACTACACATAGATCTCCATCAAATCTTTCTTCCTTATATATTCGAACCCTACATGGTTCCAACACACCAAAACTCTCACAACTAACCATGGCAAAACATATATTAAACATTTACATAACATAAAATTTAAGTCTAAAGGTTAGAGGTACTTTTAAACCTTAAAGATTTGTTAGCTCTCTTCCTTTGCCTTCCAAAGTAGTTGATGAAGGTTAATGACATGCAAAACTCCTCTCCTTGATGACTTTAATACTCTCTAACCACCAACTCTTGGAGATTCAATGGTGCTATAGGGATTTTCTTAGCTTTATCTTTCTAAGTCTCTCCTGTTTTCTTTTGAGAGTTTCTCTCAGTAACTCTTGCTAAAAAAAGTAGTCAAAAATGTTTTCACTAATACAATCTCATCTACCAACAAATATACATATAACTCTTATATGTATAGACTTATCACCAAGTTTATCCAAACAATCATTACCCAAGCTAAATTTTTGGGATTCTTGTACTTAACAACCAATGAGAGAGTTTTATTTTAGGATTGCATGGGACCTATGTGGGTCCCCTCCCTTGCCAACCGGCCACTCTCCCTTTTATCCTCCAGTTTTTGTTTTATTTTTATTACATTAGTAATATAATTGACCAATATGTTAACTTTTACTTAATGTACCAATTGGGACAAAGTTTCGGCCACCAGTTTAATTTCTATTGGGTTCCAAGCAAATAAATCTTTGGGCTCCATAATCCTACTAGCCTGACTTGTAAATTAAATCAAGTATTGAGCTAGTTAAATTAAAGTATATAAATCACATATCAAGGTCTACAAGTCCATAACACAATTAAATGTTTGGGCTTGTTTAATTAACTTAATAGACTAGTCCACTAGTAATTAATTACTTGTTTAGACTATTAATTTAATTAACATAACTTAGCATATTGAGCTCATATACTAATCGTCATTATTTAGCTACATAATTCAATTAGACTTGTTAATCACAAAATTAATTAAATTATTTATCTATCAATTTATTAATATTAAATTCTCTTAGGTTAGTCCATTAATTTGATAAATTATGTACTTGGACTCTCCTTTAAATATGTTATCACATAATTAAATAACCAAACAATCACATAACGATTTAAATTAATTCATAAAATTTCATTATATAATAACCATAAATTCTAAGTTATATTGTAATTATAATTATTAATAAAGTAATTTTTATGTGCTCTTATGTGGTTAAATGAATATATTAATTTAATTGTGTATTTGTTTATTTATTAAAGAATGGTAAGGCAAGATAATTAATTAATTAATTAATTAAAGAAGAGATCAATTAATGAGAATAAGCTACACTAGTTAATTTAGTAACACATTTGACTTTAATAAGGCAAGTCTAATTGAATTATGTGTTGACCCTAATGGAATTACTAACTAAGGTTCAAGAGAATTAATGTGATAGCTCAAGTAATTATTTAATGGGTAGTCCGTGTAGTGTGCACTTGAATATATTTAATGTTAGTCCAATGAGTTGTATTGTAATAAATCAAACTAGCAGCCCAATAGAGGTAATTAAATTGAGCTCAACCAAACAAATTCTTGGAGCCCAATTGATTTAATTAATTAACACAAAGAAAAGCCCAAACTAGGTTATATATATATATATATATATATATATATATATATATATATATATATATATAGATGTATATATGTATAAATATGCTATAAAATAACTTTAAAATAGAGGGAAAAAGGGGGTTGGCCGGCACTCCTAATGGCCCCACACGAGGGTGGAGTGTTTTTCTTTGGTTGCTTGCAAAATCTTGGAAAGGACAAGTTGTTCACTAACTCTCACTAACCCTAGTCCTTTGTGTAAGTGAAATCCCTAAAATCTAGCAATTGATGAGCTTGAAGATAAGATGAGTCAGTGTTATTGAAGACTTATAGTGTGTGTGTATATACATTTTGGATGATAGCTTTGGTATTTAAATAGAACCTTTGGCTAGGCTTGTGAAGAGTTTACTTCATTTGCTCTTTGCTAGAAAGGTTTAAAGAGAGTTTCTAGAGAAAAAAGAGATAGAGTATTCTTGAGAGATTTTGTTAAAAGAATGTTTAAGAGTTAGAAGTCTAGAGAGGAGCTTTAGTAAATGTCATCTAGCTTTACAATCTACTTTGGAAGAAGAAGAAGAAGAGCATCCAAGCTTAGAAGATTGGGAAAAAAAATTATCCTTAAAACTCTTTCATTTCTATGGATAAAATTTATATTAAATGTCTTTGTCATGGTTGGTTGTGGGAGAAATTTGTGTTGTGTAAACCATATAGGGCTTCAAATGTATAAGGATGGAGTTTTGAAAGAGAAGATGTGTATCTATGTGTATATGTATAAATATGTATGTTAAATAGATTTTAATGGTCTAAAATATATTTTGATGGTCAAAAATCTATTTTCAAACTCTTAAATGCTAAAACTATGATATATATATATATATATATATATATATATATATATATATATATATATATATATATATATATGTAGATTCATTGTTTAGTATGTTTAATAAGTGTATTACTATGCTTGGTATGTAAATAAGTAAAAGATAAGTGAATATAAAGGTTTACCAATAAAAACCCTAACTTATGATGTGGTATGATGTGTTATAAAATAAGTTGTGAACGTTATTTTTATGAGTTCTATGGCTTGAAAGATAGTTTTAGAAGTCATAAGAATAACCCAATTTGAATCTTTGAAAAATGAGAATAAATGTACAAGTTATGGTCTTTATCACAAAATATGTAGTTTTTAAAACCCTAGTCAATCGATCCTAAATTTTATGTCAAAAACGTTTTTGAAAATGCAATCGATCCATGAAATATTGAATAACAAGAAGTTAAAATGATAATAAATCTGTTTTGGTGTCTTTTGGATGTGTATATTTTATTTTATAAAGATTGAACTAAAGAAATCAAGGTGAAAAAATTAGGATTTTAAGAAAACAGAACTACCACCGCAGCGATAGGTTTCGTCGCCGCAGTGGTGAAACGTTCTGTTTGGCACCACCGCAACAGTTTTCTATAATTTTTGAAAAATCAACTTTTAATAACCAGGTAGGGTCGGGTCACAGAAAACGGGTCGGATCGGATCTTTTGAGAATGAAATGGGTCAGGGAATATAATTTAATGTAATATTAATATTTGACAAGAATTAAATAATTAAAATATTATTAAATAAATAATAATATTAGTAAAGACATAAAATATTATTAAATAATTAATAATATTATAAAATAAATAAAATATTATTAAATAATTAATAATATTATATACTCAATGAAATATTATTAAATGAATAATAACATTAAAAATTGAACAAAACATTATTAAATGATTAATAATATTAGTAAGTGAGTAAAATATTATTAAATAATTAATAATATTAGTAAATAAATAAAATATTATTAAAGGATTAATAATATTAGAAAATAAATAAAATATTATTAAATGATTAATAATATTAGTAAGAGTTTAATGTAATATTAAACGTGTAAAATATTATTAAATAATTAATAATATTATCAAAGGACTTAAATATTATTATTTGGTTAATAATATTAGATAAAAGTTTAAACTATATTAATGATTGATATTGATTTTATGTGATTAAAATATTATCAAATAATGATAATATTTCTAAGTGTTTAATATACCATTAAATATTTATTTATGTAATTAAGTATTAGTAAATTAAGATGTACAAAGGTTATTAAAATGAACCTATATGTGATTATAATTGAGAGATCAATTTTGATAATGTTATGTCTTTAAAAAGGACATTAAATGGTATTGGTTACACATAATCAACAATCAAGGCAAGTTTTCTATACTTAAACTTATATTTATTTTGCAAGAGCTTTAAGTGGTTTAATTATTGAAAATTAATCTACATTAATATTGTTTATGTATTCGCACATAGTGCATTTGAAGCTTTATAGTTCGTTTGATTCATGAACTGTTTAAAAATGTCTAAGCTAATTTATTCTGCTAAACATCGCATGTATAAATTTATTAACTTGATTATTTTTAAAAACTTATCCAAACCATTGGTTGGTGCGGTTTCTTATAATAAGACTGAGAACGAACAACCCTAAATAAGGGAATTATATTCGGGAAACCGACCATTGCGCAAGTTGTCTGAATGTTATGCATATACATAAGGTACAAGAGGCAAATCCCCTCGAATACAAAAATAATAAAAGGGTTAGATACATATCTGATTTACCTTAAGTATTAGTTCATGGTCCTTAGAGGTCACTCAGCAGTAAAGACTCAATTAATTTTTTTAATTGAAACTTGACTCTCGTTCCTTCACAATTATTATATATTGTTGAAAAACTTTGAAGTTATTTTTATTCAATCATGATATATCATTCTAGTATTAATTGTTATTAAACTTGTTGAGCAAGCTAGTTGCTCACCCTTGTTATATCATGAACTATTTTTCAGCTAAGTCTGAGTGCTCTAGAAAAGACAATAGCAAGGAAAAAGTCAAAGTGAAGAAATTGCATGCTAGATATATATTGTTATTTTACGGTTAGAAGATATTGGGTTTGTATTACCTTTTGTAAGGAACAGTTATGTATTATTTCACTAAGTTTAATGAAAACTATGTATTCAGTTGTTATTTATGTATTGGATTGTGAGTACTAAACTCGAGGTTATGGAACTCAGATTTGGGGGCGTCACACATTCCATTGGAAATAAATTCAAATTTTTATTTACAATGTTACTTAATATTCATGGTCATTAAAGTGACTTAAAAGATTCTTAGTGAATCATTGTTGTAATAGTTCTTAGTGAATTAAGATTTTTGTAACTCCATCCATTTTTAGTAGATCATCCCTACTTGTAGAGTCAAAGAGAGAACAAGGAATATTTTTGTTAGTAAATTTATGTGTTAACCTATTTAGATTTAATGATGACAAAACAATATTTTATTTTATGCATACTGAATGTTTTATAGTTAGTATAATGTGAATTAAATTGTTATAATAATAAATGATCAGACAAATGAAATGAACAAATGTAACAATATAAACATTTGTTTTGTACAGCCCTTAAAAGAAAAATCGTTGTAATATCCGAGAAATTGTAAATGTTTATATTAATGAAATTAATTAATTACTTGGAAAATTACTTGTGTGCTCATACATTTATGTATGTATTAATGATTCAACATGTGATAAATAATCAAGAAAATGATGATGATGATGAACTTAACTAATTAAAGCTTATGTCTTGTGTGGCATAATGATTAAGATGGATCAATTAATTAATTAATTAATTAATTGTGAGACGATTAAATAATGCAATGGATTAATGAGGGTAATTAAATTAAACCCAATGTGAATATTAGGAGGTCACGTGAATCAATGTGACATAGCCAACATGTTATAAATTAAAAGTCCATGTGTTGCTAGATTTAAATTAATTGGCCCAATACTTGAAATTAATATTAAGTCCACTAAGTGGATTGTAGAGAATCATTGATGGTCCATGTATTTAGCCCAAGTTGGAATATTATAAGTCTAATGAAAAGTCCAAACCATGATCCAATTGAGTGGCACAAATTAATGACCCATTTTCTAGAATGCTTGCACAAAATAAATAAATTAAATAGATAAATAAATAAATAATAAGTACTCCCATCATGACCTATATATCCTATATGTATTTTTTTTATTTTTTTTGCAATTTAGGTCCATCATGAAGGAAGGAATGGTTAAGGTAGAGTAGGTTACCAAACTTTGAATAACCTATGGTTAATAAATTGGTGGATGGTTATTACCTATTTGGGTGTATTTTATACATGTATTTATACATGTATTTGTATATGTATGGGTATATGGGATTTGCCAATAAATAGGCTCATCTCCATTCATTTTAGAAGGTTACATAAAATTTACTAAGTAAGTGAGCTATAGAGAGAAATTGAGAGAAAATAAGAAAACCTAGTGGAACTCTTGCAAATTGGAGTTTTAGAAATCTTAGAATCAAGCAAAGAGAAGTGGAGGCCCTAGCAAGGTTCATCTCTAGAAGGAAAAGAGCTTCAAAGAGGTATAAATAATTTTAACCCTAAATATTTTCCTTAGTAGCATGTTATAGCTAGTTGTGTAAATATTTACGTTTGGTTGTGGGAGGATTGCGTGTTGTGGGATCATGAAGGATCCGAAGGTATAAGGATGGTTTTGTGGAGGAGGGTATGTGTTTTGTATGTCTACATATGCGTTTTATGTCTAAATGAACAAAAGAAATACATATGAGCATGAAAACCCCAAGTGTACTAGTGAATATATGTGATTTGGGTAAAAATATAATAAAATGTGTAACTAATTTACATGATCTAAAAATTGTATGTTGTAGTTCTATGAAATATGAAAATTTTTCAAGTGGAACGAACAAAAATTGAGCTAAAATGAATTTATGGTGAATTTTCTTGTAGATGATGTCAAAATAGAACTCTAGCTTGAAAAATAATTAATTTTGGTTAAATAAATATTTTTTAAAATAATGTCAAACTTATAATATTGAAGAGTTATGAGTTTATGAAATAACAAAATTGATTTGAACTCATTTGGACTTAAAATGAGCAAGTTATGAATGATTGAACCAAAAAGGGTAGGAAAACAAAAATTGAAAAAGATTTATTTCACTTTATATCAAGAGGGCACTGCAGTACCTCCCTCAGTGCCTCGCACAGTGTTATTTGGGAGCGTTGCAGCACCGGTCAAAAGTCTCAGTTGACCCGGGCCGGTCAAATCGGTTGGGTTGACCGGTCCGACCCGACTCGACCGAGAAAAAAAAATTTATTTTAAATTATAATAATAAACAAATAAAATAATTAAAAATTATTAAAATATTATTAAACAAATAAAATAATACTTTATAATTATTTATTTGTGAGTTAATTAAATATTATTAAACAAATAAAATAATACTTTATAATTATTTTATTTGTTTGTGAGTTAATTAAATAATATTAAACAAATAAAATAATACCATAAAATTATTTATTTGTAAATTGATTAAATAAAATTAAAAAAATAAAATAATACTTTAAAAAATTATTTTATTTGTGAGTTAACGTTAAACGAATAAAATAATAATAAAAATTGATTTTATTTGTGAGTTAATAATAAAGATTATTTACATCATTAAGATAGTATTAAAGGATTATTTTAATTGTGGATTCATAATATATAAGCAATTAAAATAAAATTATGAGTTATTTTAATTGTGAATTAATAAGAGTAAACAATTAAAATAATATTAAGGATTATTTTAATTGTAAATCAATGGAGCAAATGTAATTAAATATTGTTAACTATTATTTTGATTGTGAATTATTAAATGATGGACAATTAAAATATTATTATAAATTATTGTGTACTATTAAAGCATAATTAAATTAAAACAAGAGTAAAGGTTACTTTAATTGGAAGTTAAACAAATGAAATGATAACTTCAATTGTTTTATTTGTGGATTAATAAAGGGTGTTCAAATAATATAATAATAAATCATAAACAAATATAGTGAGATAATTTTACTGTGAATCATTAAGAGATGATAAAAAATAGTGAAACAAATAGAATAATACAAAGTGTTATTTTATTTGTAATAATTAATGAATAAATTAAATAACGAATGTGAGAGACAATAAGGTGTAAATAAATAATTTTATTTGAAATTATATGTGTAATGATTTGAGAGTCCAAGTTATATAAAATTTATAAGTCAAACCTATTAGATTATTATATGAAGGTTAGACGAATTTAACCGTTAGACGAATATGTTGAACATAGGTTGTTCAAAAGATAAGGAATTACAATCCGATAGAGTCAACGATCCAGGCAAGTGCTTTAACTTTTACTTTTATTAATTCGTACAAGTAGAAATAATTGATGGATTAATTCCTGTTTATTTATATTGCAAGGATTAAATTTACTATCTCTGAAACTTGACATAATATCATATTTATATCCTTGAACAATTATTCGAACCTTAGTTCCGAACATTGAAATTATCAATTGTTCCTAGTTGTGTTGAGATGTATGTCTATGCCATTTGTATCGGCTAGACTAATGATAAGATCGAGTTCATAGATATGTTGAGAAATACGTCTATGCCATTTGTATCGACTAGACCAATAAGAAGATCGATTGTTAATCAATCATATTTTTTAGAAAGCTATCCAAACCAATTGCCTTGGTGAGGTCTCTGATAATATGCTGAGATGAATAACTACTTTACGTCGGGTAACCGACACACGCGTGAATAGCATGTCTGAGTGTTATGCATAACATAGGGTACTTTAGGATGATCACCTATTGTACCTGTTTATTATTGTGAATTTTCAGTGAAATACTGTTAATTCCAGCATGTGTTCATGGTCCATAGTGACCTCTCAGTATAATATATTTATTTGTCTGGAATTATTGAAATTCTTAATTTCATATATATTCTTCAGTCCATAGTGACTTTCCAGTAATATAAATGACATGAATTGGAACTTTTGACACTTCACTGTTCAAAATTCATTTATTCAATTCCTGAGCTTTTATTGTTGTTATATCCATTGATATATGAATCTCTGTACATAAATGCTTACTATTATTTTTTTTATATACTTGCTGAGCAAACTCGTTGCTCACCCTTACATCCCTTAAACATTACAGTTAAGCCTGAGCAAGGAACTGGTTCAAGAAAGGACAAAGGCAAAGGCAAAGTTGCTAAGTAGCCTTATCTAGACGTGGTAGTCAATTTTATTTGGTATTATATTAAGACTTATGTTTGTACTGAATATTTTAAGTGATGTATGTACTAGTAACGGTTGCGAGACTTGGAACGTAGATATTTATGTTATCTTAATGTAAATATTTCTTATTATTCTGCATTTAGATGATATTAGTTTGTTGTGTGAGTTGGATCGTAAAGCACCAGATTCGAGGTACAGGTATCTGAATTTGGGGGCGTTACAATCGTTGTAAAAGGAATTAGGGATCTAGAATGTTAGATTGATCTAACTTGAAAAGATAAAGTATGGATCAAATTTGTTAAGTTGATCCAAAAGATATTGTCCTAAAAAGAATAATAATGTAAAAGGACATTAGAGATCAAATTTGTTAAGTTGATCTAAATACAGAGAGTTATGATGTAAATGTAATATATTAGGTTGAAGAACAGTAAAGCAACAGATCAGAGATTGAAAATCAATTGAAGCTCAGAGCAGAGAAGAAGAATTGAGAGTTCAGAGAGTAAAGAAGGAGAACAGAAGAAATCATAGAGTAAGCAAAATGCTTTAGACTTAACGCTACGATATATGACTTTCAGATCTTTGAATGCCGAACAGAGCCCAAGATCATTAAGTAAAGAGAAGATCGTAAAGCTCAAAATAAGCAAGAATCGTTGAGTAAAAAGAAGATCAATGAAGAACACAAAGCCATTAAGGATAACAACCAACTAGACCAAAGGAAAATATAAGAGAACCTATGCTAAGCATTAAACTGTCATAGAAGAATGCTTAAGCACAGAATTAGAAAGATCAGACTTACTTAGTAAGAGAAGAAATCAAATAAAGCAAATGTCATCCCACAAGATCAGCACAAAGAGAAAGAGTTCATAGAGAAGTCAAGCAGACACAACATTGCAAAGTAAAGATATAAGGCTCTAGTAGAAGAAGTGAAGACAGAAAGTTCACAAGTGTTATACAAGTCAAAATACTTAAGATCGTAGAATGGAATTGGACTGAATATCATTAGATCGTTGAGTCACTCAATATCGTTGAGCTACTTCAGAACACAAAGTTACATCAATGTTAAGCTACATCAGTGCTACCAATCAGGGTTCATAATGCCAGTAGCACTGAGATTGATTCACTATGACACATGATTGGGATGTCATGATCAAGAATTTTCCAGCAAAAAGTAGTCTGAGGTAAACCAGTCGAAGAAGACAAGGGATAAAGCATTATTCAATGACGGGTGAGTTTATCAAAAGAAGAGGACGCGCAGCATCCACTACAACAGAAGAACTGCATTGAACAAAGATATAGTGGAGTCCATAATCATGCAGTCAGCAAGTGTCCATATGGGGAGAAGACCCAAGAAAGAGAAGTCTTAATTCTTAAGAAGTGAACTAAGAGAGTCTAGCAAAATTGTAGAGCTGAATGCAAGATCATGAAACGACTATAGACACAGAAGTAAATCTATCATGAGATTCGTTGAGCAAGCTGAACTAAAAGATATACTCTAAGATTGAAGATTGTAGAAATCGTATAGTACATAAAGATTATCGTTGAGCTAACAATTGTAGAGCTAAAAATCGTAAAGCATAACAGCTCTGACAGATGAATGATAATGGGGAGACCTGTAAAGTGAAGATTCCAAGATGTTTACTGGTCATCCCAAGATTGAACTAAAGATCAAACTATATATGGTGTGTCTAACAGATAATTTGAATAAGAGAACACGACCACACAATTACTTCTTCAGCATTTTGATGTGACAACCGTAAAAGAAAGTTGGCACTTTCGAAATGTCAACATTCGAGATCTTTAAAGTTCAGAAGATTAAAAGGAAAATGGTAATTTCTCAACAGGCATATTCTCAAAAGAAGATATATAAATAGACTTCAAATTCAATTGATGGAAAAAGAGAGAAAGTTGATCGACAAAGCCATATCAGGTCAAAGAGAGAGAAACAATCAAAATAGAGAAAATTATTGGTCTGAACACTAGATAAAGAGCATAAGGAGAAAAATGTTGATCTATAGTAGACTGTAGAAGAAATCGATTAGCTAAACAGAGTTATCAACAACCCAAAGTCACTCTACACTTTGGAGGATCGATCAAGAGATGATTTCAGCCATACAAGAACCAGAGCTGAACAGAGATATCCAGAGGGCTCATAAGCTGAAGAGTTCAACAAAATCATCTAGTTGTCAAGTTCTTCAGAAAAGAGCTTAAACCAAACTTGGCAGCACCTCAAACTTCATCAACAACAATAGCAAAGTTAGAATTTTTTGACCTGCTTGATTCGGAGGAATCAGCTTTAGAGTGGGAAGAGAATTATGTGTCCTATAGAGTAAGTCGAGACTGTGTGACCTGCCTGATTCTTAGTGGACTATGTGTCCATTTGAGAGGCCTTAGTGTCCAATTTTAAGGACTTAGTGTTCATTTATCTTTAGTGGATCATCCCTCCTAATCGAAGTAAAAGAGATGAGCATGAGTAGTTCAAGCTCTGAACCTCTTAAAAATTCACGTGTTAATTATTCTCAATGTCTCTTTACCTCATTCTTTATCTTTCTTATAAATGTTGTGAATGTTATATCTGCATATGATGTATTTCCATTAGCAAATAAAATACAAAACTATGTGCATTTAAAGAAGGATCGTAAAATGGATTTATCAAATAGCAAATTCTGTTACACAATTAATTATTTAATTATTTGATAAATGTGCTTGAACAAAAAATTATACAAAAATGTATGAAGATCTATTCAACCCCCCTTCTAGATCACTTTCATATATCTCTAGAAAATAATAATTGGTATTAAAGCAGGTTCTCACAAAACTTGCCTAACTGCATTGAATAGATTCTATGGTACTTTAAAAATTTCTAAAACTAGTTTTGAGATAAGAGGAGAAAATCCACCTATGAGCTTCATAATTTTACTGCTAAATGAAAAACTCAAGTGCAAGCATTTATAATGAAAGATTCTTAGAAGCAGATGTGAACAAGTCCATATGTTCTTACAAAGATGAATATATCCAATGAATATCCAAATGTAATGCCAGTCAAATCTAGTTTAGAATGGACAGACACAGAGAATCAGTCTGTTGCTTTAGATAAGCAAATAAAGTCTTATTCATGGCTCTAGAGAACAAACTGTTAAGGATATGCTTATTGCAAAATCACTAAGGAAGGCTAGGGAGCTCTATCTGAAATGCATGAAGAAGCTATAATCAGAAGATTAAGTATTATTCTCAAATTTTCAAAAGCCTTTAACAAGGCATACTCAAAGAATGATGTTTGTATCAAGTTTATGCAAGCTCCATCCAATAAATGAATCTCCAAAACCTTAACCTACTAAGGGTCAACCCCGAGACATTTTTGTAACAAGATCTGTTCACCGATGAGGTTGTGCTTAATCGACAAAGTTGTAGAAGGGTTACTCAAGATTCTCTTAGATGATGAAGACATTGTTATACTTGTCGTGAGGTTAACAAAAACTATGAGGAAATACAAGAACTACTTCATCAAACTCCACCTATAATAGAAAACAGAGTTCTCAATACTGAGGATCCCTGCCACTTCTAGCCATATCACTATATTTGTTGTTTGTAGCAAGCTCCGCCATAAGGGAAGATGTCTGATCGCATATGAATCATGGCATTTTGTCAAAGTGTTCTTTGTTGTACGTTGATGATGATGGATGTCATCAGATAAATGTCTGATAACACATGAGGATGAGAGAAGGGATATGCCTAGAAGAAAACAAAGGCATAATTCATAAAGAAAAAGCGAGAGAATAAATGAGAAAAGAATAGAGGGAGGGGAGTAAAGAAGATCAAGAACTCAAGCAAGGAAGGATTTGGAGCGCAACCCAAAGCCAACCTACACACAAGAGTTAAAAATGGCAAAAGAACATCACCACTGATATTTAATAAATTGATGCCAGTGAGGTATCATCTATAAACTCCTATATTTTTTGTATGTATAACCTTTAATTGCTTTATATGATATCTACATACTCACAAATCACTGTTCGGGATATTCTTAAAAGATAATTATCCACTTCAAATCAATACAGGAAAAAAGAATGATCTAAATTAGGAACAACTAAAGAAAATGCTTCTTCTCTATCTAAATATAAAGATGATAATAATGCCTCAAAATCTATCCTTGAATAGTTAACGCTAGGAGATTTCACTCTTGTTTGATGAGCTAACGGGGCTAACCACTTATATTGATCGTGTTGTGTCACAAAACAACAGATCAAACACTAATCTTTGGTTTAAAAAATACAAAGTAAAATAAACTCTATGATTGAAACCTCGAAAGATTATAGAGTCAGTAAAACCTAACTTTATGAATCAACTTGGTGAACATTGTATAGTTGATTATTACTCTGTGAACTCTTACACATATGCATAGTATGGCAGAAGCAGGGTGAGCTAATCTGTTAGGCTAAAGTTTTTCTCCACATGTTTCAAAGAGAAAGACTTCTAGTCACACAAACATAATCATGCATCACTTAAATGCTTTAATTGATAATTATGTATATATATGTGACTTTACTCTCTAGGCTTAAAAAAATATTTTTTTTGCTTTATGTTTTTCTTCTTTCCTTAGTAGACCTAGGTTTCCCTTGTTCACTACATTCTACTTTAGAGTCAAATTCTTCCTTCTAGAGAAAAGATAAAAAAAAATTAAATGGTATCATCATAGACTAAAGTAGCTCTTATTGAAGGATTAAAGAACATTCATCTGAGCATCAGTTAATTTTGTGCCAAGAAATTTCAAGCAATTTTCCTGAACAATCAAAGTCGTTAAGAGTGAGTATGAGAAGGAGTTCAACTCTTCTAAGGATCTCTAATTATGCGATTTGACAAGAATAAATCATGAATCTCTCTGTACCAAGAACTCCACTCACATAATGAGGCAGAAGAAAACAGAACATCTCTTAAAGCGGGAAGGACACTTCTGGCCACAAGGATGTCAGAATAACTTCAAGGCAAATCTGTCAAACATTGCCTATTTTACTTAAAAAATGTTTCTCGTTCACTCAACTTTATAGATAACATCCTACAACTTTGGATGGGAAGCAAAGCAGACCTTGAGTATATATTCATTGATGAATGTACATATTAAATCATCAACAAATAATTGTCAATGGTTAATATTGCTTACTATGTAAGCTAGCAATATTGAATCAAGAAAAGCTACCACGTGCGATAAATGTAGAATAAAATGATATCACGACCGTCGACCCTCTAATCTCAAGAAAGAGCTGATAGACACTACAATTGATACCTCATCGATCGTAGAGTCAAGTGATGAAAACGTTAAATGAGTGAACACTACAACTCTGAACTAGTTAATCGTAGAACTAAATGAAAAAGTCATTGAGTCTGCTCTTTAGATCTAAGCACCCTACAAATCAGCAAGCCAACAATAGAACTCCATTCTGAGGACTGTAAAGAAGAAAGAATTAACAGACAATCCTATAGAAATTATTAGGGTAAAGGATAACTCATCAGACTCAATCATTGGCAATCCTACAATTAAAAGTCAGTACTTGATTCAGTGTTGTAAATGAACATTTCCATTTAAAACAATCATTCAAATGAAATATGAGATAAATCAATAAGACTATTAGCAATGCTAACTGGATAGAAAATTCAACAAAATTAAAAGATCTGGGAGCCGGTTCCTAGATTCACAAAGATATTCATTCTTAATCATTAAATCAATCGCAATCTGGTTGAAGACATAGCAACAACAAGAAACAAGACCAAACTAGTTGCACAAGGAAATCAACCGTGATTAAACCCTTGCATCAGTAACTCAACTTATGGCTACTTTGGTGTTTATTGACCTTACTGCCCTTACGAAGCTTAAAAACTGTCACGTGGATGTCAAACGTGCTTTCTTATTTGTTGTGCTTAAGTTAGACCATGTTAAAAATTTCAAGTGTTGTTGATTCAAATCTCTAAATATGGTAGATTTAACAGAGCCTTATACAGATTAAGTCCAGCTATTAGAGCATAAAGTTTAAATCTTGACAACTTTTCTTATTAGAAATAGATTCATTGAGCAAAGTGAACACAACATTAGTTCTTGGGAAATATGTGCTTAACATCGTTAGTACAAATTTATGTGGAATATATAATTCTTGATCTTACTATCAACGAGCTATGTGAGAAGTTGTCAAACTTATGCAGAGCTAGTTTTAAATGGGAATGATCTGTGAGCTAAACATCCTTCAGTTGGATGGCCAGTTAAAAGGATCTGATGAAAAAATGTTTATCAACCAAACCCAGTACATTAAAGATCTATAAAAGGAGAATGATTTGGAAAATAGACATTATAATAAAGAATGTCGAAACAACTGCATTAAAGCAAAGCCATAAATGGGAAATGATAAATGTATTGATATTACTTAATACAAAGGCAAAAATTAGCTCTTTCACATAGCTAACTGCTAATAACTTTGGAATTATTACTCTAATATAAAAATGAGCTAAATATCAAGATCAATCCTGAGAAAGTGCATTTGACATCTATTAAACTATTCTTGAACATCCAAAAAAGGTACTCCAAATCTGAGGTTATGGTAACTCAAGGAATATCCCTTCAATTCGTTTAGATCTTTAGATGTTGATCTTGCAGGATGCAAAATAGATAGTGACGGTATTAGTGGGATAAGCTATAACGATTAAGGAATAGACTTGGTTCATAGTTCAGCAAGAGGCAGAAATAAAATGGCAATAATCACTATGAAAGCTGAATACATTCTAGCTGAAAGCTACAGAACTCAAATGATGAAAAATCAGCTAGATGACTATGATCTAAATTCTAATCCTATTTTGTCAGCCTATTAATACTATTATCATTGTTGATAAACTGTCCAGCATTCTTGAACTGAAACTCTCAAAAAGCATATGTTTATGTTGAGATCAAGTGCTTAATGATGATATGTTTTATATAGCGTCTCAACAGATTATCAATTTGATGCTGTGTTTATTACCCTGCTCAATGAATCTGAAGTTAATGAGTTGATCAATTTTAGGTTTGATGAACTTAAAGATGAATATACTTAATCTACCATGTTTGTCTAATCATAAATTGTAGAGTATGAAAATTCTGTAAAGGATCGTAGAGTGATCACAAAATCGTTGAGTGAACACACGTTACAGCATCACTTTACAAAAATTAACAAATAATGGACTCTTAGTGGTTCAAATCTCATGATAAGAAAGTTCACATGATCTATTCAGTGAGTTGACAAGTGATGTAAGGGTCAGACAAATATTCAGGAGCTACAATTTCGCCAACCTAAATTATAAGAGTTCACTGTCATACATAAACTGATGTAGCTGACCTAGCTGTCTGATTAACCAATAAGAGCCTAACACGTGTCCTACTCTATAACTAAATGAGTAAAGAATCTGTTTGAAAATCTTCAATTTCATCTGCCAAAGTTAATGCATCTAGTTATTTATTTTTGACTGACTTTTCCTATTTGTTCCTCGACCCTTTAAAAACTTATCACATCTAGGAAGAAAGCACATACAAGTCTCATATCCAAAATAGAAAAACATGTACTCGTCCTTAACTATCTTCAAAATTTCTTCATACCTATTTCCCAGAACTATTTCTCACCTTCAAGTAAAGTGGACTAAAAATTTTGATCTTTGAGGTTACTAAATGATATAACGGATCAGAAGATTGAAGGACAAAGGTCATAGGCTTCAAAGCGTTCGTTACGATAGGCGAACCATGACATAACCTGAGAAAAAGATTTTGGTATAATATATCATATACCATTTTTTATTTTACTATCATAGAAGTCAAAAATATTTCCATCGTAACTGTCAGGCATAGCCCACACTCCTTCTTTTCGTAAAATATCCATTGGAAGGAGTGTTCTTCTCCTGTTAGAGCTTTCATCAAAGCAATCTACGAGAAAAGAGGAGTGAACTGCTGAGGAGGAGAGCTTAAAGTTAAAGAGATAATGAAGCAAGCTGACCATGCATAACTCCTTGGTTATGTAAGCAGTATGCTATGACTCCATCTCCTCTGCAACAAAAGGCCCCCTCGTTGTCTCAACTAGGAACCTTGTCCACAAAGGTCTAGTGAAGACTCGTCACCCCAATTGATGCTGACAAAAAGGAGAAGAAGAGAAATGGGTAAATCAACCCTGTCAGCATCAAGTTGTAAGGAAAGAACATAGAATTTAGGGGGGGCTTAGAAGATAGTTGTATATAACTTAGAAGGAGTTAGGGGGAGATACTTCTCAACGGGCAGATTCTCAAAAGAAGATCTATAAATAGACTTAGAATTCGAATGATGGAAAAAGAGATAGAGTCAACCAACAGAGCCATATCAGGTCGAAAAAAGAGAAATAGTCAAAACAGATAAAAGGATCGATCTATATAATCGATCAAGAGATGATTCCAGCCATACAAAATCCAGAGTTGAACAAAGATATCTAGAGGGCTCATGAGCTGAAGAGTTTAACGGAATCATCTAGCTGTTAAGTTCTTCAAAAGAGAGCTTAAAGTAAACTTGGCAGCACCTCAAACATCATCAACAACGAAAGTAAAGTCGGGACTTTGTGACCCGCCTAATTTGGAGGAATCAAACCTAGAGTGGGAAGAGGACTGTATGTCCTATGGAGTAAGTGGGAACTGTATGACCCGCCTAATTCTTGGTGAATCAGCCCCATGAGTAAGAAGAGGACTTAGTGTCCTGTGGAGAAAGACGAGCCTGGGTGACTCACCTGATTCTAAGTGAATCAGACCCTTTGTGGAAGGACTGTGTGTCCATTGGAGAAGACTTAGTGTTCAGGACTTTGTGTCCAGTTGTAAGAACGTAGTGTGTGTTTATCCTTAGTGGATCATCCCTATTCATCGGAGTAGAAGAGAAGAGTAGGAGTAGTTCAGGCTCCAAACCTCATAAAAATTCCCGTATCAATTGTTCTCAATATCTCTTTATCTCTTTATTAATCTTTCTTATAAATGTTATATTTGCATGTGATGTATTTTCATTAACAAACAAAATACAAAACTATGTGCATTTAAAAAAAGGATAAAAATGGGGATTTATCAAATAGCAAATTCAGTTGCGTAATCAATTGTTTAATTATTTGATAAATGTGCTTAAACGAAAATTTATACAAAAATGTGTACAGATATATTCAACCCCCCCCCCCCCCTCTTCTCCTATCTTTAGATCACTTTCATGTACCGTTGAGAAATAACACTTTTGTACTTCGAACCTCTTAAAATTATTGTGTTATTTACTTTTTTGCATTTCACTGTCCTACAATTTATAATTTGTAACTATAAGATCTTATCTTTGTGACTAGTTTTCACAATTACACTAAATTCAAAATTTTGTCTATTTTATTTAATCTTTAAAGGGGTTTTTAAATATATATTTTGATGTGCTGCTTAAGTTCAATCAAACTATTTAATTATTTGGTTACTTAATTTTTAAAAAGAATAATTTTAAAGAATCTATTCAACTCCCTTGTAGATCTCTTTTATGCCTTTGGGAATAACAGGTTCAGATTTGGATAGAAAAATAATTGAAGATGATCTAACGTAAAAATAAAAACAGGTCAAACCCAAAAAAAAAGGGAACGAAAGTAAGAGGTCGAACCTAAAGTAGGGGTAGGGGTAAGGGTGGGGGTGGGGGGGGGGGGAATTGTCTAGCAGTATACATCGTGCAATGTGACGACCCCAAATTCGGTTTCTTTAACCTCGGGTTTGGTTCTCACTGTACAATACTTAACAACAATGAAATACATATATTGTATTCAAACTACGCGGAATAATACAAAAGGTTCCTTATATAAAGGCTACACTTCCCAAGGTCTATGAACCTTAAATTGTAACATTACATATCTTAAGGGAAATACAAAAGATTTACAACAGTAATTACATAACAGTAATTTAAACTAGCATGCAATTACTAAAACTAAGCATTCGCTTTCCCCTTGCCTTTGTTCGATTTAGAGCTTTCGGGATTGGCTGAAATATAGTCATGATATAGCAAGAATGAGCAACTAAATGGCTCAGCAAGTTTATAAACAACAATCATACGATATATCATGATGAAGGGAAATAACTTCAAGGTTTCAACAATAGCAATTGTGAAAGATAACAAGAATCAATGTTCAATAAAAGAAGGAATTGACTCTTTACTGCTGAGTGGTCTTTAATGACCATGAACTGCTACTAAGGTAGAACAGACATACAATGTCTGACTCCTTGTTAAAATAACGGGACACTTGAGGTGATCAGTCCTCTCATGTCCTATGTATATGCATCACATTTAGTTTTCTTGCGCGCTGTCGGGTCTCCGACAAATAAAAATCCCCTTTAACTAGGGTTGTTCTATCTCAGTCTTACTGCAAGAATCCGCACCAGCCAATGGTTTGGATAAGCTTTTATAATATTCAATTAAATGAATTTAACATGCATTTGTCTAGCCGAAACAATTAGCTTAGACGTTCTTAAACAGTTTGCAAAAGCACTATGTGCGAATACAATAATCAATAATGATGTGAAGTAATTTTTGATAATTAATTCACTCAAAGGTCTGTCAAGTAACTACGGGTGTAGAATACTTGCTCAACAATAATTGAAATGTAAATATGGTTGAAGAATATCTGCAACAATAAATACAAGTTTAAGGGTAGAAAACTTGCATGTCTGCACAGCTACAATAAATGTCTAGCTTTAACTACTTGCTTTGAAAGACCTAACATTAATAAAGTCGGTCTAATAATTAGCACGGCGTATTTGCATAACTATACGCTTGATAATGAACTTATTTACCACACATAAGTACTAACACATAATTTACATTAGTCAAAACAATATTATTAACCTTATAAACCCTTAATCATATTAGGTTAATAATTTAATAAGTTAGAAAATATTTTTCTTAAGTGTTGGACACTTATTAAACCTTTAAACAACTTATTATAATTGTTTAATTAAATTCAATTTATTTTATTAACTCAATCTCTTTTTAATTACTATTTAATATTGATTAAATAGAAATTAATTAATTAACTCTAGTTATTATTTAAAATAATTAATAACTAATTGTACTTACTTATTATTTAATTATAATTAAATAATAAATAATTATTAACTTAGTTTTAACCTTCTTTAATTTAATGTTAATCAACCAATAATTAACCAAGTAATTAACCTTACTTATTATTTAATTAAGGAAATTAAATAATAGTTTACTAATCTTAATCCTCTTTAATTATTATTTAATGTCAATTAAATAATAATTAATTATTTAATTAATTTTAATTATTATTTAAGGTTAAATAATAATCAAATCATTCTTATTTATTATTTAAATTAAATAATAAATTATTACTCTAATAACTTAATTTCCATTAATCGTTATTTAATGCTAATTAAATAATAATTAATTACCTAATTATCCTTATTTATTATTTAATAATATTTAAATAATAAATAATAAATTTATAAATTTTATCTCTCTTTAAGTATTATTTAATAGGCATTAAATAATAAATGCTAATTTATCATCTTTATTTATTATTAACATTTAAAATAATAAATTTATTTAACTTAACCATGGTTTAGCTAACTAGATTAATATTTAAAATATTTAAATATTAAACTTAATAAAAAATATCCTCCCCAATATTATTTTTGTATTATAATTATTTTTGTTATAATTTTAATTTAGTTTTTAAATATTTAAATTAATTAAATTTAACCCGAATGGCATTTCCGTAAATAAGTCGAAATCTGAACCGAGGGCAGAATGGTCATTTCGCCGAAAAAAACACGGAGGGGCATAATCGTAATTTCCCCGAAAAACGGTGCTCGCGCATTGCGCGCACATTCAGAATCAACGGCCCAAAACGGTGCCGTTTTGAGAAGCCGTAAACGGCTTCCGCGCATTGCGCGAAGGTTATTTTCTTTATACGCCAAACGGCGTTGTTTGGCTCCGTGTCCGGCGATGAACAGTGCTCGCGCATTGCGCGGCCAGTGTTAATTTTTTTCTTCCAACCAGAATGTGAACAGTGTTCCGGCATACACATTTTAAATAAAAATATACCATCAAATAAGCTTTAACTCTTCAATAAAAATCCAAAAAAATTACCAATCACCTTATATTAATTTATAACATGAAAAAATAATTTTTCATGATTTAATTTCATTATTTTTTTATAAAAATTTCTACATCACATAAACTACCATAAATCATAACTTTTTGTGTATAACTCCATTTTAAGTGATTCAAACTTTGTTTTTCTCATGATTTAATGTTCTATAATATTAGAACATCAAACCTTAGTTTTATAAAAATATTTTTGGACATAAATTCCAAAACTTGTTTACACACTATTAAATACATATTTTAGCATATAAATATACCAAAATACAAACCAAGCATATTAAACTCAAGCATGGCATAAATATTACCACTACACATTAATAACTATATTAACATGTTTACACTAACATGATGATTTATTTAATTTAAAAACAAACTACATTTAAAATAACAATTACCTTGTTTTAATGGCTATCTTCCTTTTTCTTCCAAAGTAGGTGATGAATGAAGATGACATGCACCAAAAACTCCTTCTCCTCTCTTAGTATTTTACTCTCACTAATTTCTCACTCTCAAATGCTCTCTAGCTCTCTCTCTTTTGGACTTAGAAAAATAATGAAATGTAGAAGTCTTACAAATGCAAGTATACTCCTACAAAATATTAGATACACATTTTGTATATATTAATCTAGACCATCATGCACCTATATTGGATACTTACACAAGAAAATTAGTCCATACCTAGTTGGTGAGAATTTTGTGGGAAAGGACTTTCCCAAAAACCAAAACAAGCAACCTAATATTAAATAAAGGGAAAATAAAAGAAAATCAAAACATCACTTTTCTCTCTCCTTCATAGCATGCTCGGCTGACTTCTTCTTGTCCCAATTTCATAGTCACCTTTTTCACTTTTTAAACAATTAATAGTAAATTTAAGTATTTTCCAAGTGGGCCAAGCATTGGGCTTTAATTTAAAATACCAATTGGGCTCCTATTAAATTGTTTGGGCTACTAAATTGTCAAATTTTATTATTCTACACTTGGGCTACTAATTGACCCATGTTGGGCTAATTTAATAATTTACACATTAATTATTCAATCCATGATTAAATAAATAATTAGATTGAATAAATAATTAAATATTCTAACCCATAAGTATTAAATTACTAAATGGACTAATAAATATTATTATTAATATTTCACATTATTTACATTAATTAATAATCATATTAATTAATTTATTATATTTAATTCACTCATTATATTCAATTTAATTGAATATTTAATTAATAGGAAACTTATCAATTATTTTGATATTAAAACTTTAGGGTTTGTTCACTAATTTAATACATATTAGTGACCCCCTTTAATTAATTTTAGTAATTAATTACATAATTATTTAATCACATAATTAATTAATCACATAAAAAGATTTAAATAATCTCATAAAACTAACTCGTTGGAAATTAAATTAATAATTTAATTAATAAAGACGTGGAAATTCTAGGACATTACATTCTCCCCTCCTTATAAAAATTCCGTCCTCGAAATTGTAAAAATATGGTTACTCAAATAAAAACGGGTAATTTGCCCTCATTTCCTCCTCTAATTCCCACGTAGCTTCTTCAATGGCGTGATTCCTCCAAAGTACTTTGACAGAATGAATTATCTTATTTCTCAGTTTCTGTTCCTTCCTATCGAGTATCTGAACAGGAACTTCTTCATATGATAAGTCTTTACCAACTTGAATTGGTTCATAGGAGATAACGTGCTTGTAGTCTGGTTTGTATGGCCGCAATACTGACACGTGAAACACATTGTGAATATGTTCCAATTCAGGAGGTAAAGCTACCTCGTATGCTACTTCACCCACTCTCCTCAATATTTCGAACGGTCCTATGAACCTTGGACTCAGTTTCCCCTTCTTTCCAAATCTGATCTTCCCTTTCCAGGGAGATACCTTAATGAACACAAAACTCCCCACTTCGAAGTCTCGTTTCTGTCGATGTAAATCGGCGTATTTCTTTTGACGGTCTTGAGCTGCTACTAGCCGAACTCTTATTACCTTGATAATTTCTACCGTCTGTTGAACCAATTCTGGCCCCAACAGTCGGCGTTCTCCTACCTCATCCCAACATAGAGGTGTTCTGCATTTTCTGCCATATAAAGCTTCGTAAGGCGGCATACCTATGCTCGCATGATAACTGTTGTTGTATGCAAACTCAACTAGTGGTAGATGGATTTCCCAACTGCCCTTGAAATCCATCACACAGGCCCTGAGCATATCTTCCAACGTCTGAATTGTTCTCTCACTTTGCCCATCGGTCTGCAGATGATACGATGTACTCATTCTCAACTGTGTCCCCAATCTCTCTTGAAGACTTCTCCAAAATTTTGACGTGAAGCGCGGATCTCTGTCTGACACAATCGATACCGGCACCCCATGTCTTGAAACTATCTCTTTGATGTACAATTTGGCCAACTGATCCAAACTGAACCTAATCTTGATCGGCAAAAAGTGCGCTGACTTTGTTAGTCGATCCACAATCACCCAAATTGCGTCATATCCCTTCTGTGTTGCTGGAAGTCCTACCACAAAATCCATTGTGATATGCTCTCATTTCCATTCAGGAATTTCTAACGGCTGTAACAATCTACTTGGTCTCTGATGTTCGGCCTTTACCCTTTGACAAGTTAGGCATCGGCTGACACATTCTGCGACCTCCCTTTTTAAATTCGGCCACCAAAAATGCTGACGCAGATCTTGATACATCTTCGTACTCCCCGGATGTATCGAGTATCTCGTACTGTGGGCCTCTTGCAAAATCTCTTCTCGTAGTTCGAGCACTAGCGGCACCCAAACACGATTTTCAAATCTTAGCAATCTCATGCTATCTTCCTTGAACTTGACCTCTTCCCCTTCGGTCATTCTCATCCTTATTTTGACACATTCTTCATCTTTGTCTTGAGCCTCTTTTACCCGATCTAACAGGGTTGGGCTCACTTCCACTTCCATTGACTCATTTGGATTTCTTACCTCCAACTCCATTCGAGCCATCTCTTGAACCAATTGTTCCTGATCTGTCAAGATGAACAATTTCTCCCTGCTCTTTCTGCTTAGAGCATCAGCTACTACGTTGGCCTTGCCGGGATGATATAGAATTTCACAATCATAGTCTT
Organism: Hedera helix; assembly: GCA_947179155.2. Classification (NCBI taxonomy): domain Eukaryota; kingdom Viridiplantae; phylum Streptophyta; class Magnoliopsida; order Apiales; family Araliaceae; genus Hedera; species Hedera helix. Next base: position 28,493,829 of record OX359266.1, read on the forward strand.
TGATCAATTCTAACCATCTCCGTTGCCTCATATTTAACTCCTTCTGTGTGAAGATATACTTCAGACTTTTGTGGTCCGTGAATATCTCACATTTCTCTCCATATAAATAATGTCTCCAGATTTTAAGGGCAAACACTACCGCAGCCAGCTCCAAGTCGTGGGTAGGGTATCCCTTCTCGTAATCCTTCAACTGTCTGGACGCATACGCAACGACCTTGCCGTTTTGCATAAGCACACAGCCAAGTCCCTTGTGCGATGCATCACTGTAGACCGTAAAACCTCCCGTATCGTCCGGTAAAGTCAATACAGGTGCTTCACTAAGTCTCTTCTTTAGCTCCTGAAAACTCTCCTCACACTTCTCCGTCCATACGTATTTCACCGTCTTCCTCGTTAGATTGGTCAGCGGTGTTGCTATCTTTGAAAAATCTTGAATAAATCTCCGATAGTAACCCGCTAACCCCAAGAAACTTCTTACCTCCGTCGGCGTCCTTGGTTGCTCCCAATTCATCACTGCTTCCACCTTTGCTGGATCTACTGAAACTCCCTCCTTGTCAATGACATGACCTAAAAATTGAACTCTCTCCAACCAGAATTCACACTTCGAAAATTTAGCATACAACTGCTCCTTCCGTAAAATCTCCAACACCAATCTTAGGTGTTCAGCATGCTCCTCCTCCGTTTTAGAATACACCAGAATATCGTCAATGAACACAACAACAAATTTATCCAAGTACTGCTTGAATATTCTGTTCATCATGTCCATAAATGCGGCTGGCGCATTCGTCAGTCCAAACGACATCACCAGAAACTCATAATGCCCATATCGAGTTCTGAATGCCGTCTTGGGTACATCCTCCTTCCTGACTTTCAACTGATGATAACCAGTCCTCAAGTCAATCTTTGAAAAGTACTTTGCCCCTTTCAATTGATTGAAAAGATCGTCAATTCGTGGCAATGGGTACTTGTTCTTAATTGTCACCTTATTCAGCTCTCTGTAATCCATACATAATCTCATCGATCCATCCTTCTTCTTTACAAACAGCACTGGTGCTCCCCATGGAGAAACACTTGGCTGGATGTACTTATTATCCAACAACTCCTGCAATTGCACCATCAACTCTTTCATTTCTACCGGAGCCATTCTATATGGTGCCTTTGATATCGGCGCTGTCCCCGGTACTAAATCAATCGCAAATTCTATTTCTCTGTCCGGCGGTAAGCCTGGCAGTACATCTGGAAAAACATCCATAAACTCCCTAACTACTGGTATTTGCTCCATCTCGGGACTCACCACTTGTGTATCAACCACATGAGCCAAATACCCTACACAACCTTTCTTTAACAGTTTCTTGGCCTGCATCATCGTCAGACATGCAGATTGTCTAGACGACTTGCTGCCATAAAATACGACCTTAGACCTGTTCGGTGTCTTAAGGTGTATACACTTCTTTTGACAATCAATTATAGCTCCATGGTTAAACAACCAATCCATTCCAAGTATAACGTCAAACTCCCCCAATTGTATCGGAATTAAATTTACACTCAACTTCTGACCCCTGATTTCAGCACAACAGTTCCTATGTACATACTCTACAGGAATCACCTCTTTATTAGCAACTTCTATGTTCATTGGGTTCTCTAATTTTTCTCTAGGCAATTCTAACCGTCTAGCGAATTCATCAGACACAAATGAACAGGTAGCACCCGAATCAAATAATACGTAAGCATTTATTTCATTGATCGGAATAATACCTGACACCACGTCTTTTGATTCGACGGCGTCCTGCACCGTCATGTTGAAAGTCCGTGCCGTTGGTTTGTTCTGTGGCACCGGCCCTCCAATGGTCAGTTTGGCGTTGTTGTTGTTGTTGTTGCTTCCCCTAAAGCCCGAACTCCCTCCGGTGTTCTTCTTCTTCGGACAATCTTTAAACTGATGGTCCATGGCCCCGCAGGCGAAACAACCTCCCTTCCTTTTTGGTGTGGGACAATTAGGAGCGATGTGCCCCTCTTGCCCACAGTTGTAACAAACATTCCTTCCCTTCATGCACTCCCCTGAGTGATTCTTCCCGCATTGACTGCATTTGCTTGCTTTCTTTGACTCACTGCCCTGGGGTGTCCCCGAACTGCTGTTGTTATTCCACTTGCATTTGTTCGAGTTGCTACCCCCGCTGCTACCCTCTCTGTTTCCCCCATCGCTTCTCTTCTTGTTCCGTTCTTGATTGTGCTTATTCAAAGCTTCATTTCCACCCTCAGCTATGATAGCTTTCTCCAGCAGTGTTGCAAAATTTGTGATCTGGAGAACAGCTACCCGGCTGTAAACCCATGGTTTCAGCCCCTGTTCGAATCGTCTGGCGCGTCTTGCCTCGGTGTCCACCTGGTGTGAAGCAAATCTTGCCAATTCATTGAACTTGGCGGTGTATTCTGATACGGACAAGTTCCCCTGCTTAAGCTCTAGGAATTTATTTTCCATCCTAGCCTTTGTACTCTCTGGAAAGTAGTTTTCCAAGAATACCCCTTTGAATCGCGCCCACGCGATCGTTCCCTCCCCTGCTCTACTCTTATTGGCCTTCCACCAGTGGCTGGCCTCTCCTTTCATCATGAAGGTAGCAAATGAGGTCATTTGCTCCTCCCTAACTCGTGCAACCTCGAAGACTTTTTCCATCTCCTCTATCCAGGTTTGTGCTTCTATAGGATCTGTGGTCCCTTTGAACTCGGGTGGTCCTATCAGTTTGAAGTCTTTAAAGGTTGCTAGTGGAGCGGCAGGGTTTGTTGCTCCAGTAGCCTCTGTGTTGCGTCCGCGAAATGCTCCCATTAGCATTTCTACGAACTCTTGGACAGGGTTTGGCGGTACCCCTCCGGCGTTCACTGACTCTTCGGGTGGTGGTGGGGGTAGTCGTTGATTTCTTCTCTGTGGCGGCATTTTCTGTATAAAGAAAATTTAATTAATTAAAGTTGTTTCAATCTTTTTACTTTCGTTTTGTAGCTTAAGTATTTTAAACTAAAGCACAAATAATCATCTCGACACATATAAACATAAACGAAAATGCATTTATATTCATATGCTAAAACACAGTGCGTAGCACTTTTACATCATAAGCATACTGCTATAAACGCTGCTAACCCCGATAGTTAAAACAAAAGACGGGATCTAACATATCCCACAACTTCGTAGAGTTGGGATTTACAACATACTAACCCTCTATCAAAACAAAAGTTGGGTTTCTACTGCATCTACGTACATACATAATAAATAAAGAAAATACAACTAACGGCGCATCCCTCGACGAACCGCATCGTCGTACTCCTCATCTCCAATAGCCCTGACCACACCCCTACTGATGGTGTGCAAGGTCTGGCCCTCCTCGACAGGGTAATAGTGCACCCTACTCTAGATCCTACCAACTGATGAGCGATAGACGTAACTGAGTCTATCTATCCTCACCTTCTTCTCCCTAACCTCCTCCTCCAGCTCCATCATCTGCCCGTGAGCTGCATCACGCTGAAACTCCATATCTAACCTCGCCTCAACGGCCTGCTGCATCTGGCCCCTCATGGCCTCCCTCTCTGCCTGTGTCTGCTGAATCTTCAGCTCAGCGGCTACTAACTTGGCCTCCATCTCGGCCATCCTCGCCTTCAGCTCTATGTTCTCGCCAGAGAACATATAAGCTGTATCTCTGTACTGCTGCTCTGTCTGCTGGTGGATCTGGTTCTGCTCCTCCAGGTGCTGAACCCTCTCCTCTAGCTCCTCGTTAGCCGTAGTGAGAGTATCGATGATGTCACTGGCGACAGTGCCCATGCCATCAACATACTCAGCTGGCTCCTCATCATCATCAGTATCAGCCTCCTCCTCACTGTACTGCCCCATAACTCCGCCCCAGACAGCGTCCTCTCTATCTCCCTCCTCGGGATCTGACTCTGGCTCCTTAATCGGTGCAGCCACCCGTGGCTGTGCGGTATCCATAGGGATATCCGTATAAATCACCTCCTCTACAGCAGTGCTCGACTGGCCAATCTCTGCCATCCTACAATAACATAAATAACACATGTTAGTACAGCAATAAAATATATTCATTGATGAAATGAAATGATATTTTATCATGCACATCTCGGCTCGATGGATTTTCTCAATCCACCTCCAAAAATACACAACATGATGAATATCCCCGATTCATCTCCTAACGCACTCGATATGAGTTTAGTACTAAGGTTATAACCTAGGTTTCGCAATCCTAGCGTTTCTAACCTACAGCTCTGATACCAACCTGTGACGACCCCAAATCCGGGTTCTTTAACCTCGGGTTTGGTTCTCACTGTACAATACTTAACAACAATGAAATACATATATTGTATTCAAACTACGCGGAATAATACAAAAGGTTCCTTATATAAAGGCTACACTTCCCAAGGTCTATGAACCTTAAATTGTAACATTACATATCTTAAGGGAAATACAAAAGATTTACAACAGTAATTACATAACAGTAATTTAAACTAGCATGCAATTACTAAAACTAAGCATTCGCTTTCCCCTTGCCTTTGTTCGATTTAGAGCTTTCGGGATTGGCTGAAATATAGTCATGATATAGCAAGAATGAGCAACTAAATGGCTCAGCAAGTTTATAAACAACAATCATACGATATATCATGATGAAGGGAAATAACTTCAAGGTTTCAACAATAGCAATTGTGAAAGATAACAAGAATCAATGTTCAATAAAAGAAGGAATTGACTCTTTACTGCTGAGTGGTCTTTAATGACCATGAACTGCTACTAAGGTAGAACAGACATACAATGTCTGACTCCTTGTTAAAATAACGGGACACTTGAGGGGATCAGTCCTCTCATGTCCTATGTATATGCATCACATTTAGTTTTCTTGCGCACTGTCGGGTCTCCGACAAATAAAAATCCCCTTTAACTAGGGTTGTTCTATCTCAGTCTTACTGCAAGAATCCGCACCAGCCAATGGTTTGGATAAGCTTTTATAATATTCAATTAAATGAATTTAACATGCATTTGTCTAGCCGAAACAATTAGCTTAGACGTTCTTAAACAGTTTGCAAAAGCACTATGTGCGAATATAATAATCAATAATGATGTGAAGTAATTTTTGATAATTAATTCACTCAAAGGTCTGTCAAGTAACTACGGGTGTAGAATACTTGCTCAACAATAATTGAAATGTAAATACGGTTGAAGAATATCTGCAACAATAAATACAAGTTAAGGGTAGAAAACTTGCATGTCTGCACAGCTACAATAAATGTCTAGCTTTAACTACTTGCTTTGAAAGACCTAACATTAATAAAGTCGGTCTAATAATTAGCACGGCGTATTTGCATAACTATACGCTTGATAATGAACTTATTTACCACACATAAGTACTAACACATAATTTACATTAGTCAAAACAATATTATTAACCTTATAAACCCTTAATCATATTAGGTTAATAATTTAATAAGTTAGAAAATATTTTTCTTAAGTGTTGGACACTTATTAAACCTTTAAACAACTTATTATAATTGTTTAATTAAATTCAATTTATTTTATTAACTCAATCTCTTTTTAATTACTATTTAATATTGATTAAATAGAAATTAATTAATTAACTCTAGTTATTATTTAAAATAATTAATAACTAATTGTACTTACTTATTATTTAATTATAATTAAATAATAAATAATTATTAACTTAGTTTTAACCTTCTTTAATTTAATGTTAATCAACCAATAATTAACCAAGTAATTAACCTTACTTATTATTTAATTAAGGAAATTAAATAATAGTTTACTAATCTTAATCCTCTTTAATTATTATTTAATGTCAATTAAATAATAATTAATTATTTAATTAATTTTAATTATTATTTAAGGTTAAATAATAATCAAATCATTCTTATTTATTATTTAAATTAAATAATAAATTATTACTCTAATAACTTAATTTCCATTAATCGTTATTTAATGCTAATTAAATAATAATTAATTACCTAATTATCCTTATTTATTATTTAATAATATTTAAATAATAAATAATAAATTTATAAATTTTATCTCTCTTTAAGTATTATTTAATAGGCATTAAATAATAAATGCTAATTTATCATCTTTATTTATTATTAACATTTAAAATAATAAATAAATAATAAATTTATTTAACTTAACCATGGTTTAGCTAACTAGATTAATATTTAAAATATTTAAATATTAAACTTAATAAAAAATATCCTCCCCAATATTATTTTTGTATTATAATTATTTTTGTTATAATTTTAATTTAGTTTTTAAATATTTAAATTAATTAAATTTAACCCGAATGGCATTTCCGTAAATAAGTCGAAATCTGAACCGAGGGCAGAATGGTCATTTCGCCGAAAAAAACACGGAGGGGCATAATCGTAATTTCCCCGAAAAACGGTGCTCGCGCATTGCGCGCACCTTCAGAATCAACGGCCCAAAACGGTGCCGTTTTGAGAAGCCGTAAACGGCTTCCGCGCATTGCACGAAGGTTATTTTCTTTATACGCCAAACGGCGTTGTTTGGCTCCGTGTCCGGCGATGAACAGTGCTCGCGCATTGCGCGGCCAGTGTTAATTTTTTTCTTCCAACCAGAATGTGAACAGTGTTCCGGCATACACATTTTAAATAAAAATATACCATCAAATAAGCTTTAACTCTTCAATAAAAATCCAAAAAAATTACCAATCACCTTATATTAATTTATAACATGAAAAAATAATTTTTCATGATTTAATTTCATTATTTTTTTATAAAAATTTCTACATCACATAAACTACCATAAATCATAACTTTTTGTGTATAACTCCATTTTAAGTGATTCAAACTTTGTTTTTCTCATGATTTAATGTTCTATAATATTAGAACATCAAACCTTAGTTTTATAAAAATATTTTTGGACATAAATTCCAAAACTTGTTTACACACTATTAAATACATATTTTAGCATATAAATATACCAAAATACAAACCAAGCATATTAAACTCAAGCATGGCATAAATATTACCACTACACATTAATAACTATATTAACATGTTTACACTAACATGATGATTTATTTAATTTAAAAACAAACTACATTTAAAATAACAATTACCTTGTTTTAATGGCTATCTTCCTTTTTCTTCCAAAGTAGGTGATGAATGAAGATGACATGCACCAAAAACTCCTTCTCCTCTCTTAGTATTTTACTCTCACTAATTTCTCACTCTCAAATGCTCTCTAGCTCTCTCTCTTTTGGACTTAGAAAAATAATGAAATGTAGAAGTCTTACAAATGCAAGTATACTCCTACAAAATATTAGATACACATTTTGTATATATTAATCTAGACCATCATGCACCTATATTGGATACTTACACAAGAAAATTAGTCCATACCTAGTTGGTGAGAATTTTGTGGGAAAGGACTTTCCCAAAAACCAAAACAAGCAACCTAATATTAAATAAAGGGAAAATAAAAGAAAATCAAAACATCACTTTTCTCTCTCCTTCATAGCATGCTCGGCTGACTTCTTCTTGTCCCAATTTCATAGTCACCTTTTTCACTTTTTAAACAATTAATAGTTAATTTAAGTATTTTCCAAGTGGGCCAAACATTGGGCTTTAATTTAAAATACCAATTGGGCTCCTATTAAATTGTTTGGGCTACTAAATTGTCAAATTTTATTATTCTACACTTGGGCTACTAATTGACCCATGTTGGGCTAATTTAATAATTTACACATTAATTATTCAATCCATGATTAAATAAATAATTAGATTGAATAAATAATTAAATATTCTAACCCATAAGTATTAAATTACTAAATGGACTAATAAATATTATTATTAATATTTCACATTATTTACATTAATTAATAATCATATTAATTAATTTATTATATTTAATTCACTCATTATATTCAATTTAATTGAATATTTAATTAATAGGAAACTTATCAATTATTTTGATATTAAAACTTTAGGGTTTGTTCACTAATTTAATACATATTAGTGACCCCCTTTAATTAATTTTAGTAATTAATTACATAATTATTTAATCACATAATTAATTAATCACATAAAAAGATTTAAATAATCTCATAAAACTAACTCGTTGGAAATTAAATTAATAATTTAATTAATAAAGACGTGGAAATTCTAGGACATTACATGCAAAGCATGGGGTCTTATTCTTGATTATTAAATTTGTTATTTATTTTTTTATTAATATTTTGAATAGAATTAGTACTATTAATTTTAACTAAACAAGATATTTTGTTTTTTACATGTTAATGTTTTGGACTTTTTTCAAATTTTATTTATTAATTACTCCCTCCGTCCCAAGATAAAAGTCATCCATTGACTTTAGGGGTCAAATTGACCATTTTTAAAATTAACAATTAAACATATATATTTAGATTTTTAAAAAAACAAACATTGAGATTAGTACTAAATTGTATATAGTTTATAAATTTTATAGGTTTTTTACATATATATAAAAGAATAATAAAATATATTGATTTGAAAAATGATCAATTTGATCATAAAAGTTAATAGAAGACTTTTATCCTGGGACAGAGAAAGTATTTATTTTTAATGATAAAAGTTTCCATATTTTTTAAAAAAATTATTCTTTAAGTTCATTTTTTGTACATATTTTTCTTATAATTTAGATATTTAAAGGTTTTTTGAGCTATTTATGTTTAGATTTCTCATTTTGAAATAAAGAAAATTTTGCATTGATAATCATGCATTAAACATGAACTTTTCTTACCATTAATTCAAAATATTTTGAGATCATATGTTTGATTGGTATATTATATTTTTATTTTAATAATAGTAACAATTATATGTTCTAAATAATGATTAAATCTTTCTTATACTCGAAACTATAATTATATTTATATTTAATTATAGTAACAAATTTTATTATCTAAGTGGTAAAATAATTTTATTTAAATTTTTATTAATGTGGGTGTGTGTGTGTGTGTGTGTGTGTGTGTATTTGAATGAAAGAAATCAACTAATATTAGGTAATATGATCTTATTTTGATTATTTTATTATAAAACTATATTATGAATTCATATTTTCCTATAAAACTACGATACTAATTTAAATTTTTGATTTGAATTGATAAATAATAAAAGTAATATTTGGCTTAAAATAGAAAAAATAATTTTCTGCCTTAGTGTATAAAACTTTTAGCACCTACACCTCATGCAAAGTACGAAATCTTATTATAAAGTTATGATATTGTAAATATTTTATTAATTTTTTAAAATATATTATTGAATTTATTAGGTAAAATAGTTCTAATAAGAAAACACATCCTTCTAAAATTATATTATTTACCTTATAATAAGATTTTACTTATAATTGAATATTTCAAGTTAGGTAAGACAATCTATTTGAATTTTTTTTCTTCTCAAACTATATTATCTAAGTTGTAATAAAATCTTATTTAATAATAGTAACAAATTAATATTGGGTAAATCTTAGAATAAGTATAAGTACACAACATCCAAACACTACATTCATCTTAACCATTAAAAAGTAGGACATGACATTAAAATTCGTGACATGTCCCACTTTTTAATGGTTAAGATGGATGTAGTGTTTGATTTTGTATTTGGATGTTGTGTATGTAGATTTGTCCAAAATCTTATGATTGTTTCCTTAAAAACTATATTACCATTTTTTATTTTTGACTCAGGTGAACTAACGAAAGGTCTTGTTGTACAATTATAATAGTATTATTGATATAATGATTAAATCTTTATTATACTCAAAACTTGAATTATATTTATATTTTATTTAAAAAAAATTAAGTTAGGTAGATTATTTTCATTTCTTCTCAAAGTATATTATCTAAGTAATAGAATTTTACTTAAACTTGTCATTACACTTATATTTGAATAAAAGAAATTAATTAGTATCAGATAATATGATCTTATTTTGATTATTTTCTTATGAAATCATATTATGAATTCATGTTTTCTTATATAACTACGATATTAATTTCAATTTTTGAATAAAAATAACAAATTAATATTAAGTAAGATGATCTTATTTTGATTATTTTCTTATAAAACTATACTTCTAATTCTTGTTTCTTATAAAACTATGATACTGATTCCAATTTCTTATTTGAATGTATAAATAATAAAATATGACTTAATTTAGTAAAAGTTTACATATATATAAGTAAAAGAAATCAATTAATATTGGGTAAGAAGATCTTATTTTGATTATTTTCTTGTAAAATTATATTATGAATTCATCTTTTCTTATAAAACTACGATATTAATTTTAATTTTTGAATAAAAGTTACAAATTAATATTATGTAAAATGGTTTTATTTTGATTATTTTCTTATAAAATTATATATTACTAATTTTTGTTTTTTTATAAAACTATGATACTAATTTTAGTTGTTTTTTTTTTTAATAATGTATAAATAATAAAAGTCAACTTAATTTAGAAAAAGTCAAAGGTCAAACAAAAAAAAAAGGAATATGAACCAAACCAAAAAGAATAAACCAAATTGTCTATCTAGCATATATCACATTCAATGTACTATATCTTATTCTTGATTCTTAAATTTTATATTTATTTTTGATTAACTTTTTTTATATAATATTTTGAATTGAATAAATAATATTTCTTTTGAATTAAAAGGTTATTTTGTTTTTTATATGTTAATATTTTTGACTTTTTTAAAGTTTATTTATTAATTATTTATTTTAAATGATAAATTCTTATTTTTTTAAAAAATTTATTCTTTAAGTTAATTTTTTGTACATATTTTTTTTTTTTTGTGATTTAGATTTTTTAATGTTTTGAGCTATTTATGTTCATATTTCTTATTTTAAAGTAAAGAAAATTTTGTACTAATAATTATGTATTAAACATAAACTTTTTTTATTTTCAATTTAAAATATATTGAGATCACTTTCACGTGAATAGCCTGCGAGCAACACAATACAATATAATAGTTTATTTAATAATAAAACTCAATTATATACTATATAAATGTCATATTTAATTTTTAATAATAAATTGAGTAACGGTGGTGATGAACTCATTAAATTCTATAACATACCAAGTTATTGTAAGTGTGGTGTAATAAATTAAGACATATAATATACCAAATTGACTAGAAAATTGATGATTATCATGATGTTTTATCACTAATAAATTTAATTTTACGACAATATATATATATATATATATATATATATATATATATATATATATATATATATATATATGGGTGTGTGTGTTTATGTTTGTGTGTGTGTGTGTGAGAGAGAGAGAGAGAGTTTGACCTATTGTAAACAAAAATGACTTAAAGTAGGGAAAGTAATACCGTATGTTGTACATATAGTATATGTATAACAATTATAACAATTGAATCTTTATTATACTCGAAATTTTAATTATATTTATATTTTAAAAATAAAATTAAGTTAGGTAGATAATTTTTATGATAATTTTTTTTTTTTTCAAATTATATTATCTAAGTGGTAGTATAATTTTACTTAAACTTGTTATTGTACACATATTTGAATAAAAGAAATCAATTAATATTAGGTAATGTGATCTAATTTTGATTATTTTCTTATAAAATTATATTACGAATTCATGTTTTCTTATAAAACTATGATATTAATTTCAATTTTGAATAAAAGTAATAAATTAATATTAAGTAAGATGATTTTATTTTGATTATTTTCTTATAAAACTATACTATTAATTCTTGTCTTCTTATAAAACAACAATATTAATTTTAATTTTTAAATACAAGTAACGAATTAATATTAAGTAGGATGATCTTATTTTGATTATTTTGTTATAAAACTATATTATTAATATTTGTTTTCTTATAAAACTACAATACTAATTATAATTTTTTTAGTTGAACTGATAAATAATAAAAATTGAATTAACGTAGAAAAAGTCAAAGGTCGAACCAAACTAAAGATGAGGGAAACGAACCAAATTGTTTATTTAATTATTGTAAGTATAAATAGATAGATTGGGGAGTTAGTTTGGACATATCAGCGTAATTGTGGGGTTATTTTGGAAATAAAAAAAATATTTACTTAAGATACTAAATAAATTGATAAGCTTATACTAAAAAAGAAAAGAAAAGGCTATAGTTCACCAGCCTAGTGTTATACTGCATTAATATTTATTTTCAATAAGTTTTGTCAAATACTAAAAAAAAAAAATGACTTATTTTTAAAAAAATGACTTTTTATTTTTGAAAAAAGCTACTCCATCCCTTTCATATTATTTTATCATTATTGATTTTTTAAAGTTAACTTAAAAAAAATTAAACTTAAAATTGACATAAATTATTTTTATTTTAATTAATACGTATTACTCATTATAATTTTTATTATTTTATAATTTTTAATAAATTATCTTAATTTTAAATTTAAAAATATCTCAAATTAACTTTTAAAAGTCAATAATAATTGCATAATTTGATACAGAGGGAGCATGTAATATGCTGAGAAAAGTAAAGGGCCTATATCGCCCATATCATATTGAAAAAGTAGCATAAGAAGGTGAAAAATAGGTTTGTTTTGCCGCATTTAATGAATGGAATATTGGACAAGTATTTTTGTACAGGATAAATATAAGTACATAATATTCAAGCGTAACATGAAATGTTAAATTAATTTTTATTATTAAAAAATAAAGCTTAACAAAAAATTATGTGTCAAGTCGTATTTTTTAATGATGACGATCAATATAATGTTACATGTTGTGCGCGAATGTTGTGTGTAGTAGTGTGCTTTTGTACACGTCCTCTGTTTGTCTCGTGATCTTCCCTGTCAAGATGTGGGATCACCAGTTACTGCTGCTCATTATATTCTTTTCCAAAAGTGTGTACTCAATCCACAGGTAAAAAAATTAGATAAAAATATTTTTAAAATGAGAATAAATAAAGATTTGTCATTTTCATAACGAAATTACTATATATAAAAAAGTCGGAGAAATATTACTATATTTAATTTCAGTTTTTTAAACCAAACACAAACAAGGAAAAATGGCCCTAAAATGATATAGGCTTTACACAAAGTATGCGATTTTGCAATCCATTACCATGGTGTGTTCAAAGTTTGAAAAGCATAAGGAATTCATGTACTCTTAACAGATCCTAATTCCAAGAAATTCGTTTTGAGCAGTTCATTAGGCAGTCCTATAGAAATATTAGCATTTGTATAATAGTGGTATAATGAGGTCCACTAATATGCAACTAGCTAGATATACCAATGCAACTAATTTTTGTAAGACTACCCAAAACAGTCGTATAGAAATATTAGTATTTGTATAATACCGAAATGCAACTAATTTTTATAGGACTGCCCAAAACGATCCAAATCCGTACTGTAATGGGGTACAAAATCAACTTTTCAATTCAACTAAATTCATCAACAAATAACTTCAAAAAATTCTTTCAATAACGAAGATGGCCAAGTTGGTCGTCCATTAACAAAATGTTAAGAAGGGCAAGATCAAAAAATGAAAAGAATGCTTCGGAACCTATTCCATGCACTGAAGTGAAATAGCACTTGCTTATTCTGTAACCATCTTCACTATCTAATTCATCATGTGGTTGTATAAATATAATGAGATATCACAAGGAAAATGTATGAAGTGTAGTCCTGTACTTCTCTTGCTCGTGCCACTCGTGTAATTACATGGCCCTATGTATACCTTACGGCTCCATAGGAGTTGTTTCAAGAAGAACCAGTTCTTCAGTTCTATCTGCTTTCGGCTTTCTGTTCAAAACATTCGATTTCACCCTATGATGGTGGAACTTTCAGACTAACTTTAGATCCATACAATGAATAGGAATATTATCGTCTACTTTCTTGGTTCCTTCTGGAGTGCATATTAGTTTGACTGTCTCTTAAAGAACGGTTTCTGGCAAACAAGGAGTCTCTCATCGCTGTTACTCTCAATCTCCACAACTCGGGCATCCCATTTTAACCGAGATGTGAGGGATCTTGCTGATTCAATAAGAGTTGCAGTGTCACGTAGTATCACCCACCCCTGGTACCAGGACATAGGTTAGCAAATGAAACGTGGAGGGAAGATGAAGGTAAAAAACAATATTCAAAGTTGACAGTGTTATAGAATAGCAACATAAGGTTTAGAAAACCAACTAAAATGTAAATAATAAGAGCAACGGTGCTACATACCGTGCCCTCATATATAGTACTTTCAATAGGTAGTTCTGTCCCCTAGAGTAATTTGTACTGAAAATCGTTACTCTAGGAAGCCTCACACAAGACGATAATAAACTACAAACTACAGGTGTTTCATTTCAAGAATATTCTTACTGGTAAGCATCATTTCCAAAAGATTATATTGCCAATATTTTAAGCAAGTAAACTGCTTACAATCACTTTAATGCTACAAAATGAACAGTGACCTCGATTTAAGTGCTACCAGAGAAATAAATAAAAATAATTGAAATACAGTGGTTGTATACACCATATATTGCCAACTAATTAGGATTTTGCAATGGAATATTTTGGTCAGCATAGTTTGTATACATGGTGGTAAAGGTACTCGCATGGTACAGGAAACGAAGAGGTTGAATTAGGGGCTTCTTATAGCCACCTCCAAAAAAGCATCGAGAAAGGTCAATCTATAACACTGTCAACGCTGAATATTGTTTTTTTAATATACTTAATTTATTGTAAAATCTATGTGAAATGTAAGAGAATGTCGTAAGAATAAAATCAAGGTACCTCTGGTCGAAGTAACCGATCAATCTCAGAGAACAGATTTAGCATAGTGCATCTCCGCTTCCGAGCAGTTTCAAGAGATAGAAGTCCTTCAGCATGGACCATATCATAGGTCCTAGGGTAGGTTGGAAATGCTTCACACCTAGAAGAAAAAATAGTTTCAAGATACGTAAATCACATCAGGATGAAGAAAAAAAAATACTCGGTATCAAATAATTATTACTAAATCTTACACAAACCCCAAAATCAATTTTTTTTAACTTTTGTCATGATCTATCATCATACTTTCCCTTTTCTTCACATTCCCTTTAACATGCATTTACATCTTCCAGTCTCAAATACAAAGTAGCAATTTCTGAGACTAACAGCAAGAAAAAAGCCAATTTAGTGATTTGTAAAGAAGAGTCGGTTACTCTGTCAACATGCTAGTATGTGCTCGCATCCGATGACTTAATCTATCGCAACTGCAAAAGTTATTCAACCATTCAAGTTGAAACTGGATGGACGGACCAAATTCCTCGAGTCTGTATATAGAAACACGAGTAACATACAAGTTACCATATTTATTGGAAATCGTTTTGTGCCTTTTGCACCGTTTATGGCAAGAAATTTTTTACTGAACTGGATGAGTTTCCCAGTTGAGTCATGAACACCTTAATTATCCAACAACAAATGTACACCAGGCTGATATATTATTATTCACACTTAACAGACAGATTGCAAGAAGATATATTTCTTACAGATGATAACTAACAAAATCTACCTCGAGCAATAATTCCCATCAAGAATCAAATATTTATTGGACATATTACAATAAATGGTTTTTCGTGGAGTGGTGGAAGTTAGAAATTACCAGTCATGCAATACACCAACAAATCCTCTATCAAGGATTAGAGGAAGGTAGTTGCGCCCACTTGTGGGAACTACATTCATGACCCATACAGATTTCCCAGCTTCTAATAGAGCAGAATTAAAACCACCAAAATGGGCATTCATATCTAACACATTTCTGACCATGTTATACGGTGGAGAAGGATCCTCATCACCAGGCCTCTTGGGATGATCTGAAAAAATTAGTGGTGAAAGCAGAGACCAATAATTTCTGACTGCAGAGTTCCAATTTATGGTGTCCTCAACAAGGTCTTCTGATCGTAGATCCAGACCTAAAAAGTCAAAGGAACCATTAATACAAGTGTTAAAACACATAATAATTAGAAATCCATTAGGCTAACCTGTCCCGTCTTATGGTTCTCATACATACTTTTATATATAATTTTTTTGTGATCTGTGACAATTTTCATAAGCACAATCATAGAAAAGAAGCTTAAGGAAGCCCTACACTTTTCTGGTTCAAATAATTGTTATCTATAATTTATTGAAATGCTTATAAATAACATACTACAAGCAAGCCCATCTTAATGATAATAAAAGAAATTACCATAAATCCCTATTTCACTGGATTTCAAATTAGCCCTAGCAGGCCAGGGCGCCCTATCTTCAATAGGAACCCATCTGCGGCTTTGAGTTCCCCCTATGCATGCTTGTAGTGGACCGTAATATGGAGTTTCGATATCATGGCGCTTACTGCAGATAGAAGGACCATTACCAGATTTCCTAGATAAAAGAATCAGTTCATGAGACACAATGGGACTAACTACCACCTCATAGTTTTATGAATAAATTCGTTACCGGAGACGAACTTCAAAATTATTCAAGACAATTCATAAAGTTGGCAAGTTGGCCCTCACCTATAAGCATAACATTTCTTTATACTAGTCTTTTTCCATACAACAGTTTCCTCTTGTTGCGACAACATATCCCAGCAAAGATCTGTTGCCAAATTGCGCACAAAATCCCATCTCTTCTGATTCTCTTTGTTGCGAAGGAAGCCCTGGGTATTGGTGAGAGGTGAAGTCCAGACAAAATATCCACCAGGCCGTAACATTCTATCAACTTCAGTCAAAATACCATCTACACCACATGACAAAAGGCATTTAATGTTGATTAAAGCATTTAAAAAAACAATGGACATAAGTAGATCTAAGGTACTGCGAAACAAGAACTATATTTTAAGTAATACGGATAAAGGATTTCTATATCATGTCAACTTATTCAATTGGGAAAGTAAAATGTAAACAACTTAAAGTTGCTTCTGTCAAGTAACTCAGAAAATACACAACAGACTAAACTAAAATTTCAGTAAATTCTTTACTTTGGCATAGCAAGGAAGACAAGATATCTACGTAAAGGCAAATTATTTACAGAATCCTACTTCAACCCCATAGCATTGTATGTAAAACAGTACATATACCCAGTAAGAGTTGCTCTACCATCCACAGAAATGTACTTTTTTATGGTTAGAAGAAAAAACCGGGAGAAGCAGCTTGTACTATAACTAGTCAGACAATAGAGACCAAATAAAAAAGAGATTGCTCCAAGTCTTGATAGAAATACATGCATCTCAAATATGCAGGTTCTTATAACCCAACAAATAGATATGCAGAATGAAAGATTGGAGTCTTTGAAGAGGTCAGGAAAATAATAAGCCTGAAATGATTTATACATTGCCACATACTTTAGAATTAAGGGAGCCTAAGTTAACGCATACTAGTTTTTCTAAGACGAGGTGGGTAATATTCTATATTTATATGCTCACATCCCATTTCTATTAAAAATTTACAATCGCAACTATTACCGTTTTTATTTTGTTTTTAATTCAGATAAAAGAGAAAAGAGAAACCTTACTAGAAAGATGAGAGGATACAACTAAAGAGAACAAGTCCTCCAAAAACAAAAACAAAAAAGTGGCAAGGAAAATCAAAACAATGTAACTACTATTTTCTATTTTTTCCAAAAGCTTAATGGGTGTGGTCGGTGGGTTCAATTGCCCACCTTAGATACTATATCACTCTGCCCTTGTGCACCATCCCCCCACCAGTGTTAGATTATTCAAAAATAATATATAGCTAAATCATAAAAGCACGGGAATATATCTTTAAATTTACTAAATAATCTCTTGATTTTTTTGTTGATATAATATTCACTAATTTACGTGTGAATAAATTAAGTATATGTGGCGTTTACATGCCTCTCAGTATAATGGAAACTAGGGAAATTCATACCGGCAACAATGAAATTTATAGTACGAGGAAAAAACACATTAGATTACAAAAAGCAAAATGATTCAGCATATTTATAATGACTTTAGAGTCCCATCACTCAACTGAAGCAAGGTCCAAGTCTATCAATATCCCTCTACGTGCTTAAATCCACATTATTTCCATCTGTTATTACCCTACATGATGATTTAACTGTAATTGAACTCTTTATTTTCAATTGCAATTCTGTAAAATAAAAATAAAAAACTTGACAATAACATATATTATCCAAATTTGTTCTAATAATATCATGAAGGTCTCTTGATATTTGTCATGGTTTCCCAGTAACTTGGTGCTAGTATTTTCTCTAATGCAAACCATTCTCAGGGTAATACAGCTTGGGAGGAAGGGAACAGAGTGGTTTCAGTACCATAACGTGCGTTTGTTTATATGCATCTACCATGTGCTTAAATGAACATCACTTACAACAATAAGTTACATGTTACTTGTACCTTTCTGATCCCAGTCGACGCCACATCGTGCACAATGTATCATGTCAAAAGAAAGTGATGGATAGGGAAACTGTTTCGACCTTATAGAACCAAGCATTGCAGGAAGACCTCTTTCAAGGGTTAGTTGAACTTGACTGCCTGAAGCTTCATAGTCTGCAAGGCACATGGTTAATAGTTGTTTTGAAAAGAGATGTGCTCCAAAGCTACCATAACCACATCCTATATCCAAGATGGTTCTAACCTGAAAAATCAAAGTAAACGTCAAGTGTCATAGGAATCAAGATCCATCAAGAGCATACATGTAAAAAATTTAAACAGATTCATGCTTCATGTTGTCATGTATTCACCTAATCAATAATTTGAGTATTATAATTAGTTACAAGAAATCATGAAAATTGTGTGATGATTTCAGCAGTTTGCCCAATTTTACGTTTTCAATTGCAACATCTACAGAACCTATAACAAAATATCACAATTTATAAGAAAAATTAAAAAGATAATAAAGCATTGACTAAGGACTACAAATATATTAAGCCCTCCATTCCAAAAAAGAGTCCCATTTGCAAAAAATGGTGCAAAAAAACTCATTTCTTTTAATGGTAGTATAAAATAACATAATGTCCATTTCCATTCTCATGCCAAACCTTAATGGAACACAAATATATCCTTAAAATTTGCAAAATTTGCAAATGATGAGAATCTTTTTTTTGTGAAACGGGAAGTAGTACAGCACATTTTCACCACTGCAATTTGAAAAGGGAAAAAAATCCAGATTTTTACTCACAGTTAAACAATGATTATCATCAATAATGCAAATACACATCAATGCAAAGAAATAATAAGTTTAATGATGATGATTCAACATTTTAAAAGTGTTCTACCAATTACTTGTTTAGAAGTGTTCTATCAATTATGATACAACTTGTTAAAAGCATTATACTATCCAACTGTCTTGTTGAACTTTCAATTCAAATTACAAGTATCAACAAGATTCAGGCTGCAGATTGCAGCACGGTCCCAATGTTCAGGCATACAATGACGCTTTAACATTGCTACACCCATCGATGTAGAAGTTTCAAACTTGATGGAAGACCTAATTTTCATTGCAAAGTTTGCTAATAGACAAGCTCAATTTGTGTAATAAAACAAAAGATAAGTTAGACATGGAGAAGAAGAATTACATTAAATAAAGCAGACATTGTACGGTATGATTTTATAAAGTATACTCACTTACCCCAGCTTGGATAAAGTTAGACTCATTTCTTAGCCCAATCATTTCTGCAATTTGATGCGAGTAGTCTTCCACACCGTCAAACATTGGAGATGCAGAGCGGAAGGAGATCTGGTCCTCCTCTAACATCATCATCCTGTAATCACATCAAATGGAAAATAATTACATAAATCAAATTCAGGGGCGGATGCTATATTATTCCTTAATGATAAAGAAATAGCAACAGTTACCCACCTTTTGGTGAAACTCCCAGAGGAAAGTACCTCCTGTGCAGTTATTTTAACATTTGAAACCCAGATGACATCTCTTCCAGTTGGCCACCTAAGAGGAATCTTGTAATTGGATGGCGGAAGAACCAAACAATTTTGTCCCGACATGTGCCCACAATGGCGGTCATTCTCTTCACCTTTAGAAAAGCCCAACTCAATATTCGCAGAAACATTGAAGCATGGAACATAATTTTCCAACTCCTCATAACAGAATTCCAGTTCTTGCAATGTAGCAGTACCACTAGAGAGCTCTCCTATTTCCCACAAGTCAGACACAAGTTGCTCCTGGAGCCGTCTATATCCATGAAATATCTGACCTCTAGATGAGGTACTAATGGAGATTGTCCACCAGAAGGATCCAGTAAGAGTAAGTACTACTATCACAGCCAAACTAATTTTGAGAAAAAGCAAAGTCAGTTTATGCCGGTTCCTCAGATTTCCAGGATTAAACTGATCGGATACATAACCATTCTCACCAACACAATGTTTAGATGGTGAATTATCTGAAAAAAGGAACCGAAATGGAAATCTGAGATATAAATATGCCTTATCAGAAGCCAAACGACTTTTATCAATGTCGTCTTTTTCTGTTTTATCTTCCATCTGAGAATCACTCCAGAAATCATTGTTGTTCCCTGATAACCTCCCCCCACCAGATACACCACGATGGAGTGGCCTCGACATATTCACACCTGAAAACCCACACAAACAAATTGTAGAATAGCTGAGGGACCATACAACCAAATTTGGTACTAGATCAATAAACCCCAAAGGAATATATCATCTAATAATTCAGAATAACACATGTCAATGGGACAATAAATTAAGTTCAGATAATTAGAAGAAAAATTAAGCTAAAATCACCATAAATTAGAACAAGGAGTGAACAAATCCGATTCCTATATCAAAACCCAGATAAAGTACATAATATATTATCAATATCATTAACTTCCATTTCCGACCTTCCAAGAAAAAGAGAGTACACTTCAAATGAAATGTATTTCACTTAAATGACCTCAAATAACAACACACAAAAAACCCATAAAACATTACGTTGATTATCACAAACCCATCTGAACCAAGTATATAGATAAGCAAAAAAAGAAGAATAGATTGTCACAACAATTCCACCAAAATCCAACAGAAAATTAGTTTTCACAAAGAACCAGTACCTTATATACAGCAACAAGAGTGAGTAAGAAACTATGCAAAACCCCTGAAATTCAGCCTATTACCGTGCAGTTTTCATGATATTATCACCAGTCCTAAATCCCTGAGCTCCAAATACTTATTGTTTCTCTCTCTTTCACACACAGAGACAAACCCTCTTCTTTTTTTCCTTCTAATTTTTGAAGAGAGAGAAAGTGAAGGAAAGACGGAATAGTTTAACAAAATGGATCCACTCGCAATAGTGCTCACTCGTGACTACTGCCTTCTATCTCTTTCACTATAATGAGATGAGATAGGTACATATGTATATATATATATATACACACAAAATATATATATTTATATATATTCAATTTTAAAAAGAATTAGAGAGAGTCCCAAATTTTGCAACTTCAATAAATCTTGCTCAAAATTTAATCTCTCTCTTAAAATTAAATTTTGAATGAAACCCATGAATTGGGATCGGCTTTTTTCTCACCCTAAACACCCTTCTCTATCTAAGATTTTGTAACTGAGAGAAAAATTTACATTAATCTAGAGGGTTAAATAGTCAAAAATATAGATCAGATCTTTAAAGGAGGAGACAGTAGACTTGTATAAATACTTATACTACAACTATGATTTTCACACACACCATCTTCCGCCGAAATTGCCGGAGAAGAACCTATATACATACAATATATATATATATATATATATATATATATAGAGAGAGAGAGAGAGAGAGAGAGAGAGAGAGAGGTTTTAGTGTTTTACAGTGTCTATACTTTATTACATCTCCACCGGCAGTATGAGCTTAAATGGCTCCACACCAACCCTCAATAAATGTTGAATCCAAATGACAGAAACCCAAAATTCCTGCTAAAAAAATACAAAATCTTAAGCTCCCCGAATTGTACCATGAAATCCATTCTTTTACACAAATAGTTTATCCAGTTTGGGGCTTTTCACTGTTCTCTCTCCTATAGTTCATGGACGGGTCAGTAGCTTTTGGAACATGGCCAGAGACATGATGTAAAACGAGTAATAATACTTGCACCTTTTCTCTTTTTGGGAACAATATATCATTTCAACAATTTGTCACGGATATCTTGAAAAAACAATCTCATTTATTTTATTTTAAAAAATAATATATATTATGATTATTTATATTAATTTTTTAATTGTCATTAATATGTATTAGTTATAATTATTTTAGAAAGATGTGTGCTAAATAAGACGTTCTTATAATTTTATTTAATTTAATGTGTTAATATTTTCACAATGACTAATTATAAACACATAGTAACTAAATACTATATCAAATATTATATTCATTTAAATTATTAAAAAGTGGAGCATAACATTAAAATTCGTGTCATGCCTCACTTTTTAGTAAGGTTGTAAATCGAACTAAACAGTTCAAGCTCAATTCGAAAAAATGTGAGCGAGACTCAAATTCGTTAATAATATGATTCAAATCTGAGCACAAAAAATAGTTCGAATAAAAATACGAGTAGAAACTGAATAAGACTATACTTGACTCGTTTAGAATTCAAACTATTCGAATTTCTAATCATGATCCGATACATAATTGATTGATATATATTCGAATTTATATTCGATACATTCTCTTATAATATATACACAATTAAATAAAATTTGAATAATTAGTTATTATTTTTTTTATTTATAATTTTAATTTTAATTTTATATATTTAAAGTGTAATTATAATTATATTTTTTCATTTCTAAGTAAGATAATAAGTTCAATTAATAATTATATGTATTATAAAATTAGTTATTATGTGGAGACTCGAATTCGAATTTGAATTTGAAGTTCGCGAGTAATTTGAATATAATTCTATCCGAGTCAAATCAAATTCGAGTAACGAAAATTCGAGTCGAGTCGAATCTGAGTAAAGTTTTTCAAATATAATTCGAATCCAAGTCGAATTCGAGTACGAATTTAATCTTACGAGTCGAATCCGAACAGTTTAAAATTCGAATCGATTCAGCTCGTTTGCAGCCTGACTTTTTAATGATGTACATAGATATAGTATTTAGTTATTGTGCGTAGACTTGTCCGTTCACAATTTTAATTCTAACACAAAGTTGTAATCATGTATATCAATACTCTTTTTTTAATTAATTAGTAAAATTTTAAATTAATGTAAATTTATTTGATTTAATTAATACAATATGTAATATAATACATTGTTTAAAATATATTAATAATGATAAAATTATTATTTAAAAGCTAAAATAAATTTAAGTCACCACATGAATATCAAAATTTTACAAATTAAAGTCAAATGATACATTTTTTTTTATTTTATAGAAAAGTGAGACTAATAAGTGCCTAATAATCATTAGGTTTATTAGATTTGGCACCTTAATTAAGTTTTCTTATGGTAATTTTTACTTTTTCTGTATTTGAAATTATATACACCCTCCACCCTTTAAAATAAAAGTATTCATTTCAAGAAACAAAATTAATTTCGCACAAAACCTTTTAATTCACTGTATGTAACTATAATCCATTTACCATTTCTATCACTTATTAAGTTATGGGTTTTGATGAGTTTTATTAAGTTATGGATTATAATTTATATTATGTCACTCATTTAAAATTTATTTACAATTTTAGATACAAAAGTTTTGCCATTAATTAACATTATTTAACTAATATCATTAATAAATAAGTCTCAATACCTAATATTGAAGGTCTTATGCAACATATTTTCTTACTCCTTTTTCTAATATCAGGTATGTGAAAGATGTACTTAGATATAAATTTTAATGAATTGTTTATAATAAAATTTAATGATTAAAATTATTATTAAAAAAAAAGTGTCTTCATGATATTGAAAATTAATTTTAACACCAAAGAAATAATAATTGTGAGGCATGTTCTGAAATAACTTATAAGTTGATTTAACCAATAGTTTTTTACTATTTGAGAAAACTTTTGTATATGACTTATTTTTTAACTTATAAATTGATTTATATGTATTTTTTTGAGAATTAACAATTTTTTACTTATTAAAAAATAATTTATAAGTCATTTTAAAATAAGTAAATTTGACCAAATAAAA